>VXBX01000650.1:112521-136227 GCA_013400415.1 Scytalopus superciliaris | reverse complement strand
CGGGGCCGGCGGGGCCGAGGGCGGCGGGGCCGGGCCGGTCATGACGGCGCTGACGCCGCTGCTGGTCCCGGAGCATTTCCCCAACGTGCCGCTCATCGCCGTGACCCGCAACCCCGTGTTCCCCCGCTTCATCAAGATCATCGAGGTGAGCGGCCCGGGCCGGCCCCTGTCGCGATAGCGGCCCCTGTCGCGACGGCGGCTCCGCGGGGACAGCCGGAGTGTCGCGGGCGTTGCGTCAGCCGCGCTGGCTCCGGCGGGACAGCGAGCGGCTCTCCGGGCTCTCCCCGGCTCTCCCGGCTCTCCCGGCTCTCCCGGCTCTCCCGGCTCTCCCGGCTCTCCCGGCTCTCCCGGCTCTCCCGGCTCTCCCGGCTCTCCCGGCTCTCCCGGCTCTCCCGGCTCTCCCGGCTCTCCCGGCTCTCCCGGCTCTCCCGGCTCTCCCGGCTCTCCCGGCTCTCCCGGCTCTCCCGGCTCTCCCGGCTCTCCCGGCTCTCCCGGCTCTCCGGGCTCTCCCGGGGCTGTCCCGGGCTCTCCCAGGCTCTCCCCGGCTCTCCGGGCTCTCCCGGGGCTCTCCCGGGCTCCGCTGCCCGCCCTGGGGAGGGTTCAGCGGCCGTGCCCTTGGGGGCAGAGCAGGAACGGGGTGCGGAGCATCCAGCACAGCCGCGCTGCCCGCGGGTGGAGAGATGGGGTGGCACTCACCCTGTCAGAGGGTGATCATTCCCCTCTGCACCCCATACGCATTTTTGAGAGCTATAAATTATATCATCGATGCATAACTTGGGCTCGCAGGCCGGGAATAATTTTTTCTCCTGAAATGAAACATTTTCTGGAATAAGCACTTGTATTTTTGTGCTTCTCCAGTGTTTTACCAATCTGATTTTGAAGTAAGTCTAACAAGAAATTAATCAATATCTTCTTGTTTCTGTGGTATTATTTATTGTTTTATTATTTCTACTGTAGTACTTTTCTCCATGTCCAACTTTTTCTGCATGTCCAACTTTTAATGTCTTTATAGATAAGCTGGGGGAAGGAGAAGATAATGTATAGTAAGATCTCTAGACATGCAATCATACAACACATATAAAAGTTATTGAGCTCAATGCACAGGTCAACAGTGTCTTACAGAATTGCTAAATGTTCTCTCTTATCCTGCAAATTCATTGTACTTAAATTTAGTACTTCATTTCCTGGCAGTGGGAAGTCTCTACATTGCATGTGCAATTATTAATTTTCTTTCTGTTAGTGTCTGTGACACTGGTAAGCACAGTTTTGCTAAACACTGTGTAAAGTTAAAATAGGAGTGCCAAGATTAGACTAGGCCAGCTGATGGTTATGGTGTTGTTGCTGCTGCTCTGTCAGAGCCATGCCCGTTGTAACCAAAGCATTGATGCAGCTCATGCCCATCACTTGGAAGAACACCCAGTGGCTGGCAGGGTAACTTCACACAGCAGCAGAATTCACAAGGACTTATTTTCTTGGTCACTGAGTATTCAGCTTGCTGTGATAACCATTCCAGTGGTGCTGGGAGATCTGCCAGGGACAGGTGTGTGGCATCCAGAGAGGAGAAGGGAGTCAGAAAGTAAGCCAGGAAGAAATAAACTGTCTGCAACTGAAAGCAGGGACTCAGGTGCATGTAGGAAAGGAATTGAGCAGAGGAGATTTTGGAGAAGAGGATTTGGACTAGAGTTGGTGAGCAGAATTCAGGCAACTGATGGGGAAGTGTGAACTAACTCCCCATCAGGAGTGGAGAGCTGGGACATAGAGAGATGGAATGGGAAAGGAACAGTGATAGCTACAGAAACTCTTGCAAGTGACTGAGAGGTTTCTTGCTTGTAAGACCTGCAGGTTAGGTCTAGTTCCTCCCCCACCTTTGAGCTTGTCTTATCGTGGCTGTGAACTGATTTATTTTAAATAGTCAAATTTCATGTTTCTCTAATACTTTTCCATTTCCTTATTACTGTCCTCTAATAGGGGCAAGACTAGAAAAATACAGACTCAAACTTCGCAATTTAGTTGTAGGGTGGCACCGTGCCTGGCCTTACACCTTGAGAGTGCAAATCCACCTCTGATCCCATACCTGTTGTCCTAGGTGAAAAATAAGAAGCTGGTTGAACTGCTGAGGAGGAAAGTTCGTCTTGCCCAGCCTTATGCTGGTGTTTTTCTTAAAAAGGATGACAAGTAAGTTGTTTCTTTTGATCTTTTTGAAAAATACAAAAATAAGCTGTTTCTGTGACTGGGTTGCATTTACACCTGAAAACTATCACCTGAAATTCCCTGCCTTGGATAGTATTGCAGAAATTGGGGTTAGTCTTGGACCACCCTGGTGCTATGACAGTTTTTGTTGCCACCACCCAGCACTGCTGGGAGCCAGAATCTTGCTTTAGAAAAGGTTGCTGTTTGGGAATCAAATGAGCTGTTCAGGCACTTGGGTGATTTAGAAAGGGACTACGTGGTGATAACAGTGGGGATTAAGTGTCTTTGCTCCTAAATCCAGTTTAAAGTTCTGCAGCCAGTGACTGTTTCTTTTTTAATCCTACCTGCTATTTCAAGTTCCTGAATATCTGCCCCAATTTTTTCGCTCACCAGCAATGAATCTGATGTGGTGGAGGATCTGAATGAAATATACCAGATGGGAACTTTTGTCCAGATCCACGAGATGCAGGACCTTGGGGACAAGCTGCGCATGATCGTCATGGGACACCGAAGGTTGGCTGCTTGTGCTTCACTGCCCCTCACCAGACATTTGTAGAAACAGGCAGATCCCCTTATTGGTTTCACCACATATGTGCATTTCTCTACACAACTTCTGTATGGCAAGCTTTTGCTTTTTACCACGCTGTATCCTGAGAGTGCTCTGGTGCTCCAGCCCTAATACATGCCACGTACTGTCACAGCTGTGACAGGTGAGCTGCAAGAAGGAAGAGACAGTGCATGTCATTCTCCTGTAAACTGTGATGTGATGCAAGCAAACATTCATTAAGCTGAAGTTTAGCAGTTAATCTGACAAGAACAGCAAGGTTTAGTAATGGTGAAAAAAGTCCTCTGGAATTAATTCAAACCAGTATTTCTGCTTAAACAAAAAACAGTGGTCCAGAACTCTTAATTCTGTCTTGCCTACGTAGTCTTGTCCCAGAAGTGAATTGAAAAAACCAGCATTATTGCTGAAATTAGAGGTATAACTATTTGTGCCAAATATTTGGAGGTAAGACAATATAAAATGGTCTTTTTAAAAGCATCAAATAACTCATTTCCATTAGAAGAAAAAGTACAAGGACAGAAACATGGCAGGGGACAGGTCCAGGATGAGTTTTGCTTTGGAACATGGCTTTTTTTCCTTCCACTCCCTTTACTTCACTTGCATGTCCTTTGGACAGCCAAGAATGAGCAGTACTTGTTCAAGCTGAATTTATGTGAGTTCCCAAGTCATCTGCCTTTCAAATGACCTTTCTTAGACCTCCTGCTGCATTATCAAAGCACAGCTGTGTTTCATTAGATTTTGGAAATAGGCAACTACTGGTTTTGGTTTACTTGAAATAGAAATGTGTCCCCATAACTTGGAAGGGTTTGGTATTCTGAAGGTCTGACTTGGGAATTGGTCTTTATAGACTGATACACAAAGCACTGGTTGGTCATGTCCATGGGAACCACACTGGGTAGCAGATTTGAGGAGCATTTATAGGGAAACACATGGAAAAGAAAACTCCTGTGTCAGTGGCCAAAATAAGGAAATGGGGTGTCCTATAAATATGAGTCCTCTCCTTTCTAAATCCCTCTTTTAGTTCTCCCCTTATACCTTCAGGATGTCCTCTGGGTCAGGGCAGCTTGAGCCAGGAGCCAACCCCAGTCTGTGTGGGTCCTGACTGACCAGGTGGCTGCTGCCAGACTCTCCAAGTTCTGCTACCCAGCATTGTTTGTCACCACCAGCAACCTCACCCTCTAGAAAATGTTTTGAACTTCATGTGTGGCATTCTGTTGACAGGAGTAGCCAAAGCTGCTACCACCAATAGGTTAATTCAGGGGTCAGTTAACTTTTCTTTGTATGATAATTATTGTAAATTTACTTAGTAAGTCCTATCAGTATTCACCACTTATTACTGTTTTACTAAATCAAAGCTTATTTTGATAAAGTGAACCAAAAGCTAAATCTTGTCAAAACAAGTACAATTTGTCACCTTTGTCAAAGCTTGAAATTTTAGTTTATTTACAATACCATTTGGACTCTCCTTTTTGTGCTGAAGAGCTGAAATCTTGTACACCAGGGGGATTGATTGTTGCTGGTTTCTTTTGGCTTTCAGGATTCGTATAAACAAGCAACTGGAGGTTGAGCCTGAGGAGCCTGAGAACAAACAGAAAATTAGAAGGAAACAGAAACGCTCTAAGAAAGAGGCTGAAGAGGAGCCTGGAGCAAAGGACCAAGGTGTGGAATTGGTTCTGGATCCTGCATCTGCTTCCTCACAGGAAGTTCTCATGGTAGAAGTAGAGAATGTGGTTCATGAAGATTTTCAGATCACAGAAGAGGTTAAAGTAAGTGAATTAATTATACAAACCTGAACTTGTCCTGTAGAATTGCACCTACACTTCTTGCTTAAAAGGAAGAGTTTTAAAATCAGGCTCTAATTTCAGGCTTCAGAAACTAGTTCCTTCTTCTCACAGTCACTGCACAAGGGGATTGTATGAAAGTAATGAATTTTTATTACAACAGCTCCATTCCTTATAACTGGTGACTTCAAGAAGTTGCTGAATGTAGAGGCTGGGCTGTGCTTAAATCTCTGTGATGTCCTCTATCAAACTTAGTCTTAGCTCAAAGGTGTCTCAGCCTGGTTGTACCTTCTGCTTAAGTTTTGTGCATGCAGAAAGGCAACTCTGGGCCTTGTTGCCTTTCCCCTGAGCAGTAACTTCCCCAGCACCAAGTACCATCAACACACCACTGCAGCAAGTGGCCAGGCTTTGGGGAATGTCATATTTGTACTGAGGTCTTACCCATCCTTTTCCATTCTTTTGGTGACTAAAGTTTTGCTGTGTTTATAGGCACTTACTGCAGAAATTGTTAAAACAATCCGGGACATCATTGCCTTGAACCCCCTGTACAGGTATGTCCTTCCCACGCTGCCCCACTTGGGGAACAGCACATTCTCAGGCTGGATTATGCTGAGATGTTCTATCCCACTTGTCTTTTTGCTGTAATCAAGAAGAGATGTTTGCTGAATTGTCACCTGGAATTTTGGTTTGGGATGTAAGCTTTATCATCCACTGTTAGAAAGAGAGGGGAGATTTTGAAAACTTAAAACTGAGGTAGGATGATCAAGGCCTAAAGAAGGTGATCTGGGTCTGAGTGCAGCTCACTGGAATAAGTGTCATGATATGATCCATGTAATATGAGCAGGATAAGAGTCTTGGCATACAGGCACCAAAAAAATCTTACATACCTGTTAGGAGAGCATTTCATATATTTGGTTTTGTTTATCGGTGATCATTCCTTTAATCAAGTGATTTCTGTGTTTCTTACTTAGTATTGATTTAGTTGAAGTTAAAGAAAAAATAGTTACTTTGCTGTGAATCCAAGCTGTGTTTCATTTATTTACACTCTCATAGCAAGTAAATAAGGATAGTCCCTTTGAAATGTAGAATTTCACAGAGCATCTTGGGGTTTATTACCCTTTCTTTCAGAGAGTCCGTACTTCAGATGATGCAGGCTGGGCAGCGTGTGGTGGACAACCCGATCTACCTCAGTGACATGGGGGCAGCTCTGACAGGGGCAGAGTCACACGAACTGCAGGACATCTTGGAAGAAACCAGTGTAAGATCATAGAATCACAGAATCACAGAATCGATTGGGTTGAAAAAGCCCTCCGAGATCATCAAGTCCAACCCTTGGTCCAACTCCAGCCCCTTTCCCAGCTCAGGGCACTCAGTGCCACGGCCAATCTCAGTTTAAACACCTCCAGGGATGGTGAATCCCCCCCCTCTCTGGGCAGGCCATTCCAATGCCTGAGCACTTTCTCTGTAAAGAATTTTTTTCTAATATCTAACTTAAATTCTCCCAGGCAGAGTTTAATCCCATGCCCCCTTGTCTTATTGCTGACTGCCTGGGAGAAGAGACCAACCCCCCCTCCTCCTGGCTGTAACTCCCCTTCAGGTAGTTATAGAGTGTGATGAGGTCACCTCTGAGCCTCCTCTTTTCCAGACTAAACACCCCCAGCTCCCTCAGCCTCTCCCCACAGGGCTTGTGCTCCAGTCCCTTCACCAACCTTGTTGCCCTTCTCTGGCCCCATTCCAGCCCCTCAATATCTTTCCTGAGCTGAGGGGCCCAGAATTGAACACAACACTCCAGGAGTGGCCTCACCAACGCCGAGTACAGGGGCAGGATCACTGCCCTGGGCCTGCTGGCCACGCTATTTTTGATCCAGGCCAGGATCCCATTGGCCTTCTTGGCCACCTGGGCACACTGTTGGCTCATGTTGAGCTTCCTGTCAAGCAGTACCCCCAGGTCCCTTCCTGCCTGGCTGCTCCCCAGCCACTCTGTCCCCAAAGATGAAATGTTTAATTAAGTGATGCAAATGGAATGGGTACATCTGTTGTATGTCATGTTTTCTTTACCAGCCTCAGTGCAGAGGACACTGCAGTGCCATGTTTGATGATACGTTAATATCAGTGAGTAGGTTCCTGTTGAAGGATCATTAGTACCAATTTACTCTGGGTAAATTAGAGGGCTCTGCATCTTTGGTGCCTAGTCATTGTTTTTGCATGCTGTGAAATTGCCCCAAGTTTGTCTTTTCACATCTGCAGGTTCTGGAGAGTTCCCCCCAGACAACCTCTTGGAGTTTTTTATTCTGCCTTTCTCACTGGGAGTTGACAAGGTTGTAGCATCTCAAAGCTCACTTTGTGTCTTTTCCAGATTCCCAAACGCCTTTACAAAGCTCTTTCCCTTCTGAAAAAGGAATATGAGCTGAGCAAACTTCAGCAGCGTCTGGGAAGAGAGGTAAGTTTTTCAAGTGACAGATGCTGTATGTGTATTTATATAATGTCCACCACTGTGATGCTTATTGCAGCAAGGCAAGGGTACACACTCTAAAGGGACATTATTTAGAGTTAAGATTTTCTATTCTTCTGTTAGAAATGCAATTTTTCATGCACATGGTGGAAGTAACAAGATATGAAGCTACAGCATCTGCTGCTAAATTGTGTCCAAGTTGTAATTTCATGCCAGCAGATAAATCCTAGAGGTCTGCAGTTTACTGAGCAGCTGTGTAACAATATACAGCATAATACTGTATGTAGAATATAATAGTGTAAATAGCACAATGTTACTTTGAAAGACCCTCTGCCAACCCCTGTGAACTGCAGTAGTTCTGTCTGTTGTAAGATTTAATCAGAATACATTAACTGCATCAAAATGGTAGCAAAGTATATGAAGTGCAAGTATTTGAATATACTGAGTCAAAAGTTCCTGGGTTTATTAACTCCCAATAATTGGGGCTTTTAGAATTCACATTAAGTGCATAATGCTTTTGGACTAGAGTTGGAATTGTTGGAGACTTCTTAAGCAAATTGGACAGATGATCTGTTGGATCAGATGGGATGCTGAGAGGGCTTATCAATGTCATTGTTTGTTTTTTGGTTTTTTTCACTCATCTTTAAAACACTGTGGTGACTGGGGAGGTTCCTGGAAAGAAGGAAAGGGTAAATACAGTGCCCATCCCCAAGGAGCTTTGGGGGGACTGTAGGCATGTCAGCCTGCCCCAGTCTCTGGGAAGATTGTGGGGAAAATTACCCTCTAAGTCCTGTACAGGCAAATGAAGGAGGACATGATTTGGAAGAGCCAGAAGGGATTTTCCAAAAGCAAACTGCCTAATTTTCCTCTCTGATGAGAAGGCCCAGAGCACAAAAGCGGAGCAGAGTTTAGTGGTGGGCCTGGCAGTGCTGGGTTAAAGGTTGGACTAGGTGATCTCAGAGGTCTTTTCCAACCTAAATGATTTTATGATTCTAGCAATGGCTGTTGTATTCATTGACATTTGCATGGCCCTTATAGAGGTCAGCCATATTAGTATTCTGACCAAATTGGGATGTTAAAGGTGTGTGAAAAAATGGGCTAGACTACTGGGCAGAAAGGGTTGTGATCAACAAAAGGATCAACAAGGGAGTCAGTAAGAACCTCTTCGAATTCTGCAAAGAGAAATAGTCCCATACGAGGCTTGGAATCACCAGGATAGAAAATAGCTTTACTGAAAAGGACTTTGAAGCCCTGGTGTGCAGGAAGCTCACCATGAATTAGCAGACTGTCCCTGTGGCCAGAAGGCCAACTGCATACTGAGCTCTACTTGCTCTGTGTAGGCAGAGAGAAGTGGTTAGTCTCTTCTGTTTGGCACTAAGGAGATCACACCTGGCTTACTCTGCTCAGCTTTTCTTCTTCCCAGCACAAAGAAAACATTGAAGCACTGAATGAGGGCAAGTGAAGGCCACCAAGATGTCATAGAGTCATTTTCTGTGTCAGAATATGTTGCAAATAATTTCCAAGTAGTATTATCAGTTGCTGGGAGCATCATAACTAGGAACTATTTGGAAGCATTTAATGTTGTACCAGGTACAGATTACTGTATTTGTTGCTTTGTCTAGGTGGAGGAGAAGATCAAGCAAACACATCGCAAGTATCTTCTCCAAGAGCAGTTGAAGATCATTAAGAAAGAGCTGGGTCTGGAAAAAGAGGACAAGGATGCTATAGAAGAGAAATTCCGTGAGCGACTGAAGGAGCTGGTGGTGCCAAAACATGTCATGGATGTGATTGATGAGGAGCTGAACAAGTTGGGCTTGCTGGATAATCACTCCTCAGAATTCAAGTGAGTGCGTGGCTGTGTCCTCTGCTGTCAGGGTTAGTTTGGAGACTGAGAGAGATCAATGCAGGTCTGCAAAGCTCTTACCTTAAGAGTTTCTTTTCTCTTTTTGTCATAGTTGTTTTTTTCTGAATGTAGCATATGATCACATTATAGGATTGTTCTGCAAATTGCCTGTGTTTACTTATGTAGTTTACTTCTTTTGATCATTTTAGGTCTTCTCTTGTAGTCTCATACAAAGTGTGCAGTTAGTACCTCCTTGTGAAATGTGTGGCGCCCTTAATTTTGTCTCTTCTTCCTTGTACCTTGGTGTTTTCAACAGATGGGAGAGAAGAGAAGCAAGTTGTTAATATGTGACATTGGCTAAGCTACCTCAGGTGGCCCCTGAAGTGTTGGGGCAGAGTTAGAATTGCAAAGGAGTGAATAATTTATATCACATGATCTGTGACATGGACTATCAGAAACTGAGCTCAAATTGAACATTTCCTGCCTGTTGAGTCAGAATGTGCTATATGATACAGCACTTGGTGTACTCATCAGCTCTTTAATGTCCTGGGTCCTTGCTTTTATAAGTATCTTTTATGGAGTAAAAACATGTAATTTGAATGAGCAGCATCTTGGTAATCATAGAAAAGACACACTGGGCTTCACAACCAGCATTACTACCTTTCCTTTTCCCTCAGGGTAGTAAAGGAAGTACTTGGGAGAAAAGCCAAAGCTCTGTTGGCATGGAGGGTGAATCCTGGGCCCAGCCAGCCAAGTTGTGCTTCCCTGTGTCCATGAGTGCACAACTGGCTGGTTTCTGCATTGTGCACACCCCCTGTGTGTTTGAATCCCTGATCTGAGTGTGCAGTTTTAGAACAGTGAGTGCTGTTTGACACACCCATGTTCTCTGTCTGGTTATGCTTATTATCTCTGCTGTTCATTTCCACACTTACTTCCTTATCTCCAGGTCTTAGCTCTTTCTCTGTGGTGTTGTACGTCCAGCTGTTTTTCTTTGCTTCTGAGCCAGGAGTCTTTCTTCTTACCTTGTATTGGTCTACTGGGAAGGCAGAAAACTGGTTTTCTATTCTTAAGTTTCATAATCTGATTCAAACAGCTGACGTGGTGCAGAGTGTACAGGAGACAGCCCTACACCAAAACAACCATACAGGGAATTTGTATGCAGAAATGTAGGTCTTTCAAAAAAGGAAAAGCTATGAAAAAAGCTTTGGGCTTTTTTTATGGGGAGAGGGGCGAGGGAATGAAGACCATGACAAAAGCTTAGCAATGACTGTCCAGATTATGTTCTTTTCATAGCTTCACTTTCACGAGTGGTTTATATCCCACTTGTTCTGATGAGGCTGTTTTGGAAGGCAGTGGATGTTGTTGTCACGTCACTCTCCTTTGTTTCTGTCAGTGTTACACGGAACTACTTGGACTGGCTGACATCCATCCCGTGGGGAAAGTGCAGCGAGGAGAACCTGGAGCTGAGCAGAGCCCAGGCAGTTCTGGAGGAGGATCACTATGGAATGGATGATGTGAAGAAGCGAATTCTGGTAAGGCAGGAGTAGGCAGATTGTCCCATTTCACACTGCTTAGCATCAGGCATTTTTGGATATGTTTCAAATAGCAGCTCTCCATTGTATTGATGTTAATTCATGGATCAAACAGAAAGCTGCATGAAAGAACTGAATGTACTGGTGATTAGTTAATGTGTTTAATTACTTGTGGCAATGAATGTCACATTCTCATTTCAGGCTGCAATATACTGTTTTGCACTTATTGCTGAACAAGTAGGGAAGTGTCCAAGGGAATCTCTGGATTTTAATCCGTTTGTTCAGAGACTTGTTCCATGTGACTGACAAAGTTACAGCCTTTCCAAACCACGCTGAGCCCCTATTCACAGCTCTAAATTGAACAGTGGGGAGGTTAGCTAAGATGTTTGTTTGCCTCATAACTTTTACCTATCCCCATAGTTGGATGCTGAAGGGTTTGCACTCAGTGTAACAGAGCCCCTCACAGAAAGCAGGCCAGCATAGTTTTCAGTCTTGCCTTGTTCCTCAAGGCCTGTCACTTTTTGCTTGAGTGTGTGCTCTCTAATTCCCCTGGTTAGGGAAGCTGTGACATCAGATCATTGCAACAAGTTGCAATAATTTCAACAACTACTTGTGGGAAGTGCCTGCCTTTCCAGGGGACAGGAATAGCTCCTCCCCACAGCAGCTAAGGCATTCGGGCAGTGAAAGAGAACTCCAGTGCAGGCAGGATTTGTGCCCTACTGGGCAAGTGCATGAGAGTGCCAAGTGGAGGGGGAGGCAGGTGGAGATCCTGACTTTGCATTAACAAATCGTGGTGAGAGCTTGGTGGATTTGGTGAAGCTGTGGATTTGCTGGCCTTCAACTTGGCCATTTCCTTCCAAAGAGTGTAGTAATGAAGAGCAGTTTCCTTTACTGTTCCCACATGCTATACAGAGTAGAGCTTTGTCTTACCTTGGGCACAGCACTGATCATCCTTAGGCCACCTCAGTAATTGTTGTGCACAGAAGCCATAGAGGCATCTACTAAACTAATAGTACAATGTCATTAAATACAATGAATAGTAAATCATTAGACACCCTGGGATTTTACTTTTATTAAATTGCCTTGCTCCAGTCTTTTCTGGTAAAAGATAAAGGTGAAGTACCTCCTTGCTGATAGCCAAAGAGGGCTGGTCTCCCTTAGTAGTGCCCAAGACTTGTGACTAAATCCTGCGATCTGATTTATTATTTTCAGTGATTTGTGGTAAGCCTGCTGCATGCTTGCAGGCAGGTAATCCCTTCTGAGTATCAGTCTCTTTGTTGGCACTGCTCATGCTGACTAGGCCCAGCCTTTGTACAGAAAGAGATCAAATTGCATCATACAGGCCTGTGGCTTTGGTTAGTGATGTGACACAGAGATGTCTCCCATGTTTCAGGAATGCAAGTAAGGCTGATGATTTTAAGGAACAAGAAATATCTACACAGATTTGAGCCTTGGTTGGATTGGTGCTGTGGTCCTTGTGTAGTGTTGCTGTGGAGTTCAGTGCTGTAGGGGGAAGAGACAGGGCTCATCTTCGCTAAATAACTGCCTTGTTATGGGAGAACTCTCTGGGGACTCTTTGCCCACCTGCAGAGTCATTCCTTCACTGTAAGTGTATAAGCAGTTGAGACTTCAGTTCTGAACTATGATCTTTTGATTCCTCAGCTGCTGAGTGTCACTTGAGGGTTGTCTGGCATAGAAGTGTGAAATGATGCAGGTTTAACTGAGCACAGAGGGGTGGGACAGTAGGAGATGCTCACATGTAGCTTGAGAGACTCAGGTGAGACCTAGGGAAGCTGGAAGAAAAACGAGAACTCTGTCTGCTTACTCTCAGACAGTGGAGGGAGAGACTGCTGCTTCTGGTGAGATGAGTACAGAGCACAGGGCCAACTGAGTGTGTAAATAACCAGAGGGAAAGGAGGTGCCCCAGGGTGCTGACTCAGCTTCTCCCCCTGCCCTCCCCAACTCCCTTGAGGGCCAGTTTTGTGTATGATGCTCCTTTTGTAATTGTTGCCTGACCTGATAACAAACATATTTTGGTGTTTTTGCTGTTGCTTTCTGTTCACTACTGGTGCTTCATCTGTTCTACAGGAATTTATAGCAGTCAGCCAGCTCCGAGGATCCACCCAGGGGAAGATTCTGTGCTTTTATGGCCCCCCTGGAGTTGGCAAAACCAGCATTGCCCGCTCCATTGCCAGAGCCCTGAACAGAGAGTATTTCCGCTTCAGCGTGGGAGGGATGACTGATGTAGCAGAAATAAAGGGACACAGGTCAGTGTAACCTGAGCAGTTTCTCTAGCCACCAGTTTTTAGTAATGTCAAAATAGGAACCTAACTGAAGTTGTCCAACGTGTGTAATTTTCACCTCTGTTCTGCCCACCCTTGCTGACAGGAGTTGGGATAGAGAAAGTGGCCCAAAAGTTAGCAAAGGGTGGCGTTTGGGACATAATTCTGTTGGTGTCTCTGAGTGCAGGTGCTCCTTGCTTCTTGTGTATTCCTGGCTTCAAAAAGCTGAGTGAGCTACCCAAAAGCATTGGACTGATGGCAAATGCTAATTCATGCCTGTCTGTAAATGCCAGCACTAGAGAATGGTGACAGTTTGAACAGGGTCATAACATGTATGTTCAGGTATGACTGAGACTTGGTTCTGAGTAATCAGGATGGAGATGCTTCATGAGGAAAACTTGGGAACAAAAACATTCATGGTGAGAATAAGAAGTGAATACAAAAATTGGTGGATCTGACCCTTCCATGAGTTTATTTTCCTTCCATATACACAAAATCCTAAAACACTTGGGGTTGGAAGGGACCTCTGGCGATCATCTGCTGTAAGCCCTGCTAAAGACTTGTTTCCCAGCAGGATATAGCTGTTCTGTCAGCTGCATGCTGTGTTCTGTGATCTGTGCTGTACTTTGCAATGGTTCCCTTAATACAATCTCTGATACAACAGGAGGACATACGTTGGAGCAATGCCAGGAAAAATCATCCAGTGTCTGAAGAAGACCAAGACAGAGAATCCACTTATACTGATTGATGAGGTAAGGTATTTGGTCTTTCTTCTAGGGTTTGCCCTTGAACATTTGTATAAATACTTGACCCCAGTAGAAAAGATGAAGCAAGTTCTTTGGGTGACAGTAATACCTTGGACCCTTAGTTTTCTCTTCCTATAACAGACTCCAACTTTAACATTTTAGTTGTGCCCTCTCATTAAATTGCAGCTGTTTGGATCACAAGGATCCTGTGGACCTGGCTGGATATTCAGAGGCTTCCATAGCTCCTGTGTGCCTTACCTAGCTGTGGGCACATCACTGTGCACAAAACCACTATTGCCCACGTGATTATTAGCAAGAGTCACTCTCTTAGCAGGTCTAAAGCAGGACTGTAAGGAATAAGATGCCTACAGTCAATTCATGGTCTGATTTGAGAATAAATGAGTCAGGGCTACCAGCCTACTGCTTTGTGGTGTTCAGAATAGACTGACCTCCTTATGTGCCATACCTGGGAAGGGCCAACAGCAGATGTCTTGAGAATGGTATGGGGGACCAAGGAACTGCATCATGAGTTGCAGTGTGATGTAACCAATGAGTATCTTGATTTAAAAAGTGATGGGACCTGTAGGTTATGACACTTGAGTGGTGTTGATGAGGAGCCCTCCCTTAGCTGTAGCAGCAAATTGCATAAAGTCCAACCAGTTAATGTTACTCGTAAGAAGAAGCAGTGGAAGGCAGCCCTGCTCATGTGCTCAGGAGAGGTCACAGTGGTGGAAGAGACAATGACCTTGGCCATGGTCCTGGACAGCTGGTCTAGTGGCCCTGTGTGAGCAGTGGGGTTGGTGAGGATAACTTCAAGATATCCCCAGGAGCCTCAGTCAGCTTGTGACTGTGACACGGCTCAGAGCACTAGTCAGGCTGTGTGTAAGCACTTTGCACTTTGGGCAGAGCAAGGGGAGTGTCTGAGCTTACATATTAGGGAAATGGTGTAAACTAACACCCTGCAGTCCTCCCACTGTGAGGTAAGTGTTCTGACCTGTGCTTATAGCTTATCTCAGCTTAATGAGTAGTAGCCCTCTAATCCATGATAACTCACATGCTTTTATTGTATGCACACTGCTTGAGACTTCACAGTGCTTCTCTGCAACACTCAAAACTCCTGTGTCTTGTCAGGTGTGTCATGTGCTAATGCAGGAGGAATGTGGGATTTGGGTGAAGGCGCAGAAAAGTGACAGTCTGGTAGTGGGTGTTTATGAACACACCTGTGAAGATTTTCAGATAGAGCCTTGAAAAAAATCCTTGCTTGAGAATTTATAGTGGTAAGAAACTTCTTAAAGCATCAAAATTATTTCTGCCACAGGTAGATAAAATTGGAAGAGGGTATCAAGGGGATCCATCCTCGGCCCTTCTAGAACTACTGGACCCAGAACAGAACTCTAACTTCTTGGATCACTACCTTGATGTCCCTGTGGATTTATCAAAGGTATTTTTCTCTTCTGCAGAAGTTGTAGAGCTGGAATGTATGAATGTGTATCAGTGTATCTGTACCTGAAAAGCTGCTGACATGGAAAGGGACATGAGTGGTATATACAGCTGTCTCTGCAGGAGCTGGCTTTAACTGAAGTGTCTGTGCATGAAAGAACAAGATCACCACCATATGTCCTGTAGCCCCAACTCCCTGTAGAGCCAGTGGCACACAGATGTGTGGTCTCTGCTAAAAAAGGCAGCAGTTTTCCTTTCATGGAATGATTGGCAGAGTTGATATCAGGGGAGGTGGCCTAATGCTGCTGTCAAGCTTTTGGAATCTGTGGTCTTCACACTTCTTGTACAGCTGACATTAATTGCAGAATTGATGGATTAGGAGCAGGTATAGATAATTGAGTCATTCTGTGCTAATTTCCTAGAAGATAAACAGAACTTACAAGTGAGATTTAGATCTCCCCAGTTTTCTGGTCCATATCAGACCATTCTGATTTCCCAGTCTGTGCTACCTGTATTTCTGAATATTTATTTTGGGGGTAAGAAACTTCCTACTACGTAGTTCTAAAACCCAAAACTTTTCTTCTAATAAAAACTGGATTCCACAGTGAAGATGATTTTGCTCTAGCCCTTCAGACAAATGCAGGATTTAGGAACCATTGCTCAGAGTAAAGCAGCAGGTTAATGAAAGCGCTTAATATGAGCTCATAACACTTCCAGGTACTTTTTATTTGCACTGCCAATGTAACAGAAACCATTCCAGAGCCACTGCGGGACAGGATGGAAGTGATCAACGTGTCAGGGTATGTTGCAGAAGAGAAACTCGCAATTGCCGAGGTAAGAGAAACCCCTGCTGTGCTCAGAGTTACCTCTGATAAAATAACATGTTTACATCCAACTGTGTCCAAAAAAAATTGGGCTGATGGTATTTTGGACAGAGTTCCTTTGATTTGAACACCCAGTTAAAGTTACTGCAGTGTTCCATAGGCTGGGGGCACCAGAAAATGCCATTGAGCTAACAGCAGAGAAAAGTCAAATTAATTGGAAACACCAGCCTTTTGTCATAAATACTAACAGAAGGGTGTGGGGGATTCTTTCTTTCAGAGGTACTTGGTCCCTCAAGCACGAGTTCTGTGTGGCTTGGATGAAAACAAAGCCAAAATTACATCAGATGTCCTGACTGTGCTCATCAAGCAGTACTGCAGAGAGAGTGGGGTGAGGAATCTGCAGAAACAAGTAGAAAAGGTGAGGGAAAGTGATGTGTAATTGTGACCACTGTGCTTCAGCCTTCTTAGCTTTTCCTACAGAGATAAATTACTGTCTCTCACCCAGGTACTGCGGAAATCTGCCTATAAAATAGTGAGTGGGGAAGCAGGGACGGTGCAGGTGACACCTGAAAACCTGCAGGACTTTGTGGGAAAGCCCATCTTCACTGTGGATCGCATGTACGAAACCACCCCCCCAGGAGTGGTGATGGGCCTGGCCTGGACAGCCATGGGTGAGACACAACCACTCCAGATTAGTGTCTGCAGGTCTGGGGAATTTTCAGAAATTGAGTGTGATAGTCAAACTGAACTTTTCCTACTGAGTCCAGTGGAGTTCTTCTACTGGCACCAGGAAAATGACCTTCTTTGAGCTTTGGATCCTGCCTGCTGCTTCCCTGAGGAGGGGAGCCTTTCTTATTCCCTTACCTGGGCTCATGCCGGCGGCTGTGGCCGTGTGGGTAAAGCCGCCGCCCCTGGATCCGTGCTCCTTCTCGGAAGGACGCCGGTTCGAGTCCTGTGGGTCTCGCTCTGCCAACTTCGTCCGGGCTTGCCCCGGCCAAGGCCAGGAGTGTCCCAGGGCTAAAGGGGGTGGGGCCAGTTCCGCGCACGCTGAGCTCCACGTAATAAATCCATTCGCGCAGGCATAAAAAGCATCGTCGTTCGCGACGGCTAGCCACACACCTGGGCTCATCCTCACTTCAGGGTTCTTGTTTTCTCTTTAAGCTCCATATCCCATATGAACCACATAGATCAGGAAGAGCAGTGACTAAACCAAAGCCTTTTGTGAGAGGACAAGACCTTGTCTGCTTCCTTAACAACAGGAGGTGCCACTGTGGTGCGTGGCACAGTCTGTCAGTGATGTGCAGCACTCCATGCTGGGGGCAGGTACAGGTTCCTGCACTCTCTGCGTGGGTGCAGTTGGCTGGTTACCAGTCATTGGATTACTTCCCATATAACTCAGGGGTTACAGGCACCACACAATGGAAGCATGGCACACACAGCAAAGGAGATGACCCCTGAATGCTTGAGTTGACCTTGGGTAGAATTAAAGCGGTTAAGAGGGAAATGATTAATATGGTAGAGAAGGTAGATACCTGGCACTGTAGAGCTGAAGTGGCTAGAAGTGTGTTACAATATAAACTCATCTTACACACTGGAAACAAAGAGCCTGAAACCATTATAGAACTTGATTATTTCCACTAAATAGGGGTTGCATCTGAGTTTGTAGAATGAAGTCCAAAAAAGCAATGAATGGAGACTGTTGAGATTTCTAGCTGGGCTTCCTTGAAGGTATTTGGGGAGCTGCTCTTTACCCAAGGCTAGTGTCTGATCATAGAGACTCAGTTTCATATTCCTCATGTTGCTTCTGCATCACCAAAACCTTATGGTTTGATTTTCCTCTAACTTTTCTTAGGATGTTGTTTTTCTTTTCTTTCTTAGGAGGTTCCACTCTGTTTATTGAAACTTCCCTGAGGAGACCCAAAGACAAGGAAAGCAAGGATGGGTCCCTTGAAGTAACAGGGCAACTGGGAGATGTAATGAAAGAGAGTGCCAAAATTGCTTACACATTTGCAAGAGCCTTTCTGATGCAGAAGGACCCCAACAATGACTTTCTTATGTCTTCTCACATCCACTTGCATGTTCCAGAGGTAAACTGATGCTGAGTTCACAGAGCATGCACGGCAGCCAGGCTGGTTTGCTCCCTTAGATGTGAAGCTGGAAGGCACTTCATTTGTCCACATGCTGTGCAGAAATGCCCTTTTAGCAGTAAAACCTAGGAATGAAGGCATTTTCCTGAAGTTCCCATGAAAGTGTTCTTATAAGCTGTTTCCATTCCTTTCTGCAACAGGCATGTGGCAAGAATACAGAACTTGGATAATGCTCTAAGGAATCCTAAGCTTTTGTTGTAGCTGTTGGCCCTGGTTGTGCAGGGTGAGGGGAAACAGACATAGAAGTGATTTGGATAAAAGCTTGTATGAAGCTACAAGGGCACCAAAGTTTAGATCTCTGTGTTACTGGGCCTTCAGAAAGGCTTCAGGTCATTTACACATAATTGAAAATACTACTCCTGATCTCAGTGCATGATACCTAGTCCACATAATGGCAGTGATTGCCTTTCTTCAGTATTTGGGACTGAAAATAAATGCATACAGTGCTCAGAGGGGCTCATACACTTGCAACAGGCTTTGGACAGGTACTTTATACTGTGATTGTGCCCAAGTTTTCCTTCTGGACTGTTGTGTGTTCTTTGTCTGTCCAGGTACTGGGTTGTTGTCCGTGAGTTCATTTCCAGGAGGATCAGAAAAGCACAGACATGATCTCTGTCTCTACTCCCTCAAACATTCATTTCCTCTGTGCTTACCTCAATGATCTGTTTGTTCTCAGATAAATCCAGATTGTCACTAGTTTAGGCCTGGATTTTGTGGGGCTTTATATATGATCTCTTCTGCTTTGAATGATTTTCAGCATTGTCCTTCACTATTTTGTGACTCTTGAAGGTCTTCCCTTATCATGTTGACTTCTGTTCCTATTTAGCTTAGGTCTAACAAAGAGTTTCAAGGTGTTTGTGCTCTTTTTTTCACTCATGTTGCTTATTCAAAGTCCTGAGCTCAAAGAGTATGGTGATGGCATCAGGCCAGAAGCCACACTGTGAACTCATGGATTACTCCTCATGAAGAAGGTGAGGAGTGCCACAGTTGTTATTGGATCAGCCAATTCAAGTCACAGGATTCTCAGTGACACTTGTGCAAAAACCTGTGTGAGACCCCATGAAATTGGGGCAAAGCTAAAACAGCAGGGACAAGGGTATTGTCTGGCTTTGCTGCTCCTTGAATGAGCTGAAGACAAGGGTGTTGTGCTTTGGTTCTTTTTAAACAGGGAGCGACCCCGAAGGACGGCCCAAGCGCAGGGTGTACCATAGTAACAGCTCTGCTGTCCCTGGCCATGAACTGCCCCGTGAGGCAGAACGTAGCCATGACTGGAGAGGTGTCACTGACTGGAAAAATTCTGCCCGTGGGTGGAATCAAGGAGAAGACTATTGCGGTAAGAGCCCTTCTCTTGTCTCTGTGCATCACCCACGAGAGAGCCCTGGGTTGGGCTTAGCGGGGCCTGGGACAGCCAGAGGGGTGGCTCCTTGCAGAGGGAGAGGCGGTGATTCCACCCACAGGGTGGAGAAGCCTGCAGGGTGACATGGGGATCCTGGCTGTCTCTGGCTGTGAGGAAGGGGATGGCATCCCAAGCTTTGTGCCAGGGCAGCTGTGTTGGCCTAGACTGGCAGAATTGAAGGTGTCTTAACTGGCTGTCAGAGCTGTCTGCTCTGTCACAGACTGGCACAGGTCAATCATCTGCACTGGGTTTAAGTGCCTGTTTTAGGAAGACATCCAGTGGAGATTTGACAGAATCCATAAGGTACATCTTTAAGACCAAGACTCTGTTCAAAGTGTGGATTTGTCTGACTTACCAGACATCTGTACGAAATGTTACAGATGAAAGGAAATGAGTGTTCTGTGTTTTTGATTTCAACCCTTTGCAGTTTTCAGAATTACTTTCCAAGCATTAAATCTCTGCCTACTTTTCATCTGCATAACTCTGGCCTATAGATAAGCCTTGCACCACACACATTTTTCTGTCAAGAATGTTAGCTCTTTGTTGAGCTGGGGCTCCAGGTCAGTGTCCTGTCCCCAGACCTGTTTGGGCTACAGCCTTGTGCAATGTGCAGTGTGATTTCTTTTCTTCATGTGACTTTAAAATGGATAGTTGTTTGTGGCAGTGCAAGACTAGCCTGTGCTAACAATGTCTGTGGCACTGACTGGCTGCACTGGCAGGAGTGTGAGTAGTCACAGGGCATTAATAATGCAGGATCACCCAAAAAGTGAAGGGTACAAGCCTGCCCCAGGAGGAGCAGCTCTGCATTCCATGCTCCTTCTGGGATAAGTGTCCTTAACAAAAGGTTCTGTAGAATGTTGCTAAGGGAATGGATCAAGTAGGCTGGTCTGATAACCTGTTTCTAACAACCTGGTGACATCTCAGGAGTGCCCTTGGCACTCTCCAAAGAACAGAGGAAAGCTGGATCAAGCTCCTCTTGCTTCAGAAATGTGGAAGGGTGTGTGTGGTAGATGGAGGGATTCCTGGGACTCAAGAGACTGCCCTTTCTTCTCCCCACAGGCAAAGAGGGCAGGTGTTACCTGCATCATTCTGCCATCAGAGAACAAAAAGGATTATTACGACCTTGCTGGATTCATTACAGAGGGACTGGAAGTGCATTTTGTGGAACACTACAAAGAGGTATTTGATATAGCATTTTCACAGCTGGATCCTGCTGGAGGATGACACCCAGTGCCCTGAGGGGTGGAAGGTGGTCGGTCCCTCAGCCTGCCCAGAGAGGGGTGATGGGGGCAGCCCTGGAGGGGGACGTGGAGCTATTGCTGCTGAGCAGCTGCCAAAGTGAATTATGCCCTGCTGGAATAAAGTATTTCTCACTCTTTGTCAATGAATTATGATCCACAATAAAGCATTTCCAATTTTACCAAAGGAATGGGCATGTTATCAACCACCAGCAGTGGGGCTAGTCTGGCCTCTTCTCGTTGATGTTTCAGTATTTCACTGTAAATCTCAAGGCAGCTTGTGGAAAAACACTGAACATTACACCCAGAGCTGGGCTGATGCACAGCTTTTGTTCCTGGTGTGGTAGAAGGAAGGCAACCAGCTCTCAGGAATCTCTCAGTCTTGCCTTAGAAGCCTGTGCTAGGATGAGGGGACACTGATACCCTAGGACAGTTCAGAGCTGGTATGCTGAGCTGCTGAAGGAACATGGTTCTCCAGGGTCAGTCACAATTCAGTACCACCAGAAAGAACTCCAGGCTTAAGGAGAGCAGACCTGGGCCAAGGAGCAGCCTGCTCAGTGTCAAAAGTCAGCCCTGTGCTGCACCACAGCTGGCCTGTGCCTCTGCAACAGCTCTGTCATGTTCAGAGACTGAGGAAAAGAATTTAAGTGTTGTGACATGACTGTTTTATGTCAGCAAACACAGGCTTTGGGGCCAGGGAACCCAAATACTTCATCTTACAGGGAATGCTAAGAAAAAGTAATTTAAAGATGGGAAGAGTAATACATGAAGTCTAGTGGAAAGTATTTCCTCATGCAGGAAGAACAGTCCTTGTCATTTCACAGCAAGGGAGCCCAGAAAAAGAATCTGCCCACTGAAGTCCAAGGAGCTCCTGCTGATTCCAGGTCTCTCTCATAACCTGTTAACACACTGCAGAAGGCAAGCAGGAACAGAGGGTACAAGGGGAAACAGGAGCATGAAAAGCTGCACCAGGAATGGGCTGACATGCCCTGAGGAAGGAGTGCAAAGAAGTTACTATTTCAATGGCAATTCTTGCCCACTGACTTCCCTCCTACCACCACTTTGGTCTGGAGACAGACTGGGAGGTGGAAGGTGTGTTAGCTATTGCAGAGACTTCTGTGTCCTCAGAGTCCACAGGGTCTGAAGATTCCCCTCTAGAGTAAGTCAGAGCAGCATCAGCAGCTGCAAGTATAATGAACCACTGATGGAAGTTCTGGGTGACTGCAGTTCAGGGCCTTGTCAGAATCCCCCAGCACCATCCCCTGAAGCACATGTACCACCAACACTACCTGAGTTTTGGGAGAAAGGATTTTATTGTGTTACAGCCTGTACAACTCAGTCCTTCTTTGCAGCAGCTTTTCTCATGGCTGCCAGGACATTGCTGAGTTCCTCCCTCTTCCTCTTGGCCCGGATGTGAGTGCCAACCTGTGGGGAGAGAGCAGGGCAGTCTGGTCAGCCAGCACAGAGCAGGGGCTGCTGCAGCTCTCACTGCACACACTCTGCTCAAAACGGGGCACAATGGTAAGGTCCTGGGAACGTGGACTCAACCACCAGCCAGGGATTGGCATCATGTCTTAGTGGTACTTCATGCAGTTATTTGTGGCAAGGGAGAAGCTGCTTTCAGCTCTCACAGCTGCCCTCAGGAAATCCCATGCGAAGTCTCCTGGTTTATGGTACCCAAAGCTCCATCAGTGCTGTTCTCTTCCCCACAGCAGACATGCAAAGCATGCAAAAACAGCACAGCAAGCCTGGATCCCCGAGCTTGGGCCCTTTCTCGCCAAGTACCTTTGTGTCCATCTCCTGCTCTACCACTCAACCCAAGGACCATTCCATCCCCTCCCTCAGATTACACCAATAACCTCCCAAACAATCGGAAAAAATAAAGATAATCAAAAAAATCACGTATCCCAAGGTAAGGACAGAAAGAGAGAGCTGGCACGGCAGTTTGTGCCACCCACCCGCTTCTTGATGAACTTGAGAGCTCGTTTGTCCTTGGACACTTTCAACAACTCCATGGCACGGCGCTCGTAGGGTGCGAAGCCACAGACCTCCCTGATCATGTCCCGCACGAACTTGGTGTGTTTGGTCAGGCGCTGCGGGGAGGGAGGGGACACACGGGTCACAGGGCACGGTCTGCCCAGGCCAGGCAGGGCTGCAGGGGGCTGTGCAAACTGGGGCCCCAAACCGGCCCGTGCTGCTGGGCTGGCCAGTCCGGGAGGAGCTGCTCCCACACTGACCAGTCCCGAGGGAACTGGTCCCACTGGTGCTGTGCTGGCCAGTCCGGGAGGAGCTGCTCCCACACTGGCCAGTCCCGGGGGAACTGGTCTCACTGGTGCTGTGCTGGCCAGTCCCGAGGGAACTGGTCTCACTGGTGCTGTGCTGGCCAGTCCCGAGGGAACTGGTCTCACTGGTGCTGTGCTGGCCAGTCCCGAGGGAACTGGTCCCAGTGGTGCTGTGCTGGCCAGTCCCGAGGGAACTGGTCTCACTGGTGCTGTGCTGGCCAGTCCCGAGGGAACTGGTCCCAGTGGTGCTGTGCTGGCCAGTCCCGAGGGAACTGGTCTCACTGGTGCTGTGCTGGCCAGTCCCGAGGGAACTGGTCCCAGTGGTGCTGTGCTGGCCAGTCCCGGGGGAGCTGCTCCCACACTGGCCAGTCCCGGGGGAACTGGTCCCACTGGTGCTGTGCTGGTCTGCCCTCACGGCAGCCCCGCGGGTTTCACACACCGGCACCACCGCTGGTTTTGGGAACAGCAGAGCCCTCAGATCCTGCGAGTTTCCAGGGCCACGCAGCTCGGACAGCACAGCCACACACAGCGTTTAACCGGGGGGGAAAAGGCGCAGTAAGGACAAGGCTCCGGGGGGCAGCTGTGCGGGGCGCCCGGGCTGTCGCTGCCCAGAAACAGAGCAGGAGGATCCCCAGAAGCCCCTCAGGCCCCACGGCCGGGCCCACCGGCCGGGCCCGCACTCACCCCGCGGCGGCGGCACTGCCGGGGCTTCGACACGTTCTTGGTCACTTTGTAGCCCTTGTTGAGGCCCACGGCCATGGGGTAGCGGATGGCCATGGCTGCGGCGCGGCCCGAGGGAGCGGATGGGCAGCGATGGGCGCGGATGGAGCCGGATGGGCCGGGCCGGGCCGGGATGGAGGCGGGAGCGCCGGATCCGAGAGAATGGCGCCCGACCGGAAAGGGCGAACGCGCGCGGGCCGCTGGGATGGCGCCACTTCCGGCCGCGAGCGCTGTGAGGTGGGGGTGGGGGTCAGTGTGGGGTGTGAGG
>VXBX01000650.1:97220-112176 GCA_013400415.1 Scytalopus superciliaris | reverse complement strand
GTGAGGGGAATGGGGGGGTCAGTGTGGGGGGTGAGGAGATCAGGAGGGTCACATGTTCAACTCAGCTGTTTTCTGCTTTCAAAGACAATTCTATTTAATTTGCTGAAATTGAAAATAGCCCCTTGAAAGTATTAATTTAATTCAAAACCTGAAAATGCTGTTTTTTTAAACAGCTTGCAGGGCCTCACATCCTGCCGTGGGGCTCGGCTGTGGTTCCAGCCACCCCAGGGCAGCACCCGCAGCCCTCACACCCGCCACTGCCCCACAGATTCCAGCCCTGGGAATGTTTGCCCCTCAGGCCCGGATTCGGGCGCTGTTCCCCACAGGAGGGCAGAGCATGGACAGGCATCTGCAGGGTGGGGGTGGCTGTTTCTGGCAGGCAGAAGGAACCGCCCTTCTGAAACGTTTCATAATGTTTCCAAAAGTGAACAAACAAGCAAACCCAAAAAAAAATTAGGAACGCCAGATTTGTTGTCAATTTGCATTTCTAGAATCAACACGAGTTCGGCATGGTCTTTGCTAATGAGAACTGTCCCCCCGGGCAGCCACAGGTGCCCCGTGCAGGAGCAACTCAGAGGAGGAGCTGCAGCAGCCCGGGCTGGAGAAGGAGGGGCACTCTCCTGCCACCTCTCCTGCCCCTGGAGCTGCCTCGGGGCTGCTCACCCAGCTCTGGCTGTGCCAAAGGGCTTCCCACTGCTCTGTCTCTGTCACCACCATCAGGCACAACAGCCCTGAAATAAACGCTTGGCTGGAGGAGGAGGGGGAGGAGGAGGAGGAGGAGGCAGCTGCTGCTTTCTGCTGCTTCATCTGCCAGCACCAACACCCAGCAGCACCTGCACTGACTGGGGGCTCTCCCCTCCCGCTCCCTGCCTGTTGCTGCCTTCCCCTCAGGACACCTTTTCCATTCAGTGCACAAACCCCCCCTGGGTTTCTCATCTTCTGACCTTCCTGTGCTTCCCTAGATGCCCCCCATGGCACCTTTTCCCCAAGACAAGGTTTCTCGTGTCGTTGCCTGCACAAGCCCCTAATAGGAAATCCAGGTTTTCAGTTTCCAGAAGTTTTGCCCCATTCTAACATTGGGAAATGCCTTCACTGACATTCTCAGCGTGTGCAAATGGTTTGCATCTCTGCTGAATTTCTCTCTTTGGATTCTGCATTAAATCCCTTCACTCTTTGCTTTGTTACTTTCCCAGAGCCATTACAAGTGAAGAGTCCATCAGAGGAACCTGGGAGCCAGGGGCAGAACAAAGGGGGATCAGACAGAGGAAACCACAGGTCTGGGGCAGAATGCAAAGCCCCAGACTGGCTCTGCTGAGAAGGACATGGGGCAATAAATAGGCCAAACATCTGCAGTGTGCCCTGGGCTGGATGGACAGACGTGCCTGGCAGGGGCCAGGAAGGGGTTGCTCCCTTTGCCTGGCACTCAGTGGGTCATGTCATGGTCAGGCCTTGCAGTGCAAGAACAGCATCAATAAACTGGAAGGAGTTCATGTCATGGGAGGGCCATGAGGATGTGTGAGGCCTGGATTGTGTGTCCCATGAGGAGTGGTGGAAGGAACGAGGCTTTTTCAGCCTGGAGGAGGAGGGAGCTGAGGTGGATGTGAAGCAGCCACCTGAATTTCTGATTAGCCAATGGAACTTGTTCTCCATTGATGGATCATCATATAAGAAGGATCCATCCCAACATCAAGCAAGTATGGCAGGAGGCCAGACTGGCTGAGTGGAGAATTTTGGATCACTTAAATACAAAAATGAAGAAGTGGAAGCAGCACTGAAACTGCCAAGAGACACACACAGGCACTGCATGGGCATGCAGGGACAGAACTGGAAAAGCCAGAGTTCAGCCTGACCTGGCTGAAGACCAAGGAAAGAAGAAAAAGTGCCCTTTTCTGGCTGCTCCAGGTTTATGAAGAGAAAGCTGTTCTCTGCCACAAGACAGATGAGGTTTATTTTAGTGTCCCTCCTCTTTTCCAAGTACAGAATCAGCACAGTCTGTGGTCCACCTGACAGAGGCACAGGATGCACAGCTGAATGGTGGTGCCTGGAGCCCTGTCATTTTCTGAGACCTGAAGCTGATGCAGCTCCCTGCAGAGGTGTGGGCCCTCAAGGCAGGCAGACACACCAGGTACAAACTGATTGCCACCTGTCCGTTTGACCACATTCCTCTTTCAGCAAGTGCCCTGCATGCCATCATGGCCAAAAAGCCCCACACACCTTCTGAGATCCACCACCTGCAAATCATGGAAAGGCAGAGCTCCATTCCCTTCTGCTATGGGAGCCAGAATTCCCAGAGGGTCACTGTGGAGCCTGTACCCACCAACAAGCTGTTGTGTAACATCAGAAGAAAGATGCTCCCAGGATGTGCTCCCATAGCTGGCACAGCAGTGGAGGCCCTTTACCCAGTGATTCCAAGTATGAATTGAATCATCTCCCAGAAGGGAGGAGGACAGGCAGGACAGTAGCCTGCTGCTGTCCAGCACTGCTCCACCTTCCTGTCTTACCCCTCCTTGGCCAAGGCCTTGTAAGATGCAGGTATTTGCATTTTCCAAGATCCAGATGTGGTTCTCTGCCAGATGTCTTTCAGCAGGCAGCACAGGTCACCCTGTGAGCCAGAAGCCCCAAGGAGCCTGGGCATTGGGAAGGCAGGCAGGAGACAGGCTCAGCCTCATGCCTAAATCCAGGCTGCTTTAAATTCAGAGACTACTGTCTTATGTTAATTAGGAAAAATATGTGTAGCAACCAGTATGAAAGAACTTCAAGACCATTCCCATAGGTAGCCAAAGGCCTCCCCTTTGAGCTGAGACTTTGTTGCTCTCAGTGTTTGGTTTCTTCTGGAAGTGTCCCTTTCCCAGCGTATCCTGCCTGTCCTGCTGGAGGCTTCTGGACCTCAAACACCTGAAAAGCTCACTCACTTCCAAAAGGCTCAGGGCTGTGTGGCTCTGCACTGAGCTCTGCCCTGTGCTTCACATGTCCATGCAGGGTGTTTCCCCAAGTGACTGAGCCGTGCCATCCTCCAGGATACAGTTACTCACAACAAGGGGTGGAAATACCCTCATGCACCATGACAGAACAGTGCTCTGAAAAGAGGATGTGGGGACAACAGAAGTGATAACATCTCTCTGCCAGCTAAGAAGTGGCTGTGGCTGTGTCAGACACGAACCCTGTGATGATGAGCAAGGCCCCCCTCACAGGCACCCTGTGCTGCATTGGCCCTGGTTGGACACTCAATGGTGGCTGCCACTGATGCTCCACTGTGCTCTTTTGAGGGGACAGGAGAGAGGTGGAGAAGGGTCTGTCCAGCCTCTGTTGCTGAAATGCCAGAAGTCCCTGGTGTGTAATGGAGCAGCCCAGGGAGGGAGCAGAGCCAAACTGAGGCTTCCTTGCTTAGGCTGCTCAGGAGGGAAGTGAAGGTGACTGCAGAGTCCTCACTGCTGGAATGATCCTGGTGCCTGTGGACACTTTGTCTCTCTCCCACATGGTGTTTGCCTCAGCACTGGGAACATGCTGCAGAGGTCTCAGCCCAGGCAGGCCAACTTCTGGCTGCCTTCTGCCACCCAGCCACTGTGCCCCTCACCGACTTACAGTTTTAAAGCCCTGCTTTGAGACAATTGGAGATTCTAACCACTGTCTTAGGTAGTGGTTTATTAGTTAAGTTCAAGCATATTTTTAAACAAAATACTGCTCTGCACATCACAGAACAGTTTTCACATTGCTCCTCTGGTCTTCCAGCTGAAGTACTTTGAACCTGATTTTAAAGAAAACACTGCTCTTACTAAGTGAGCTGGGGTCCAGACAATATTGCCCAGGACTATTTGATGACTTGCAAGGCTTTTCACAGCAAAATCAGAAACCAAGTCTCTACCACCAAAACCAAGAGGGGAAAGGGCAGGCTGAATCCTTCCCCTACATCACCCCATAAGCAAAGGCACCATCTGCTCCATTCAAGCCTTGGTCTCTCCTCTGGAGCAGCACGTGTGCATGAACACACAGACACACACAGGGGAGCCAGGAAATTCCCTCCTGCAAGGGGAAAGGCAGCTGCCCCTGCAGCAGCTCCCTGATCACTGTGTATAACACACAAGAACAGGGAAGGCTGCCTGTATTTCTGATGTTCTGTTTTGTGCAAGGGCTCCGGCTCCTTCTGTAGCATGGGTGCAGTGCTAAAGCTGTCACCCATGCTGCCACAGACCAGCAACTGTTTCCCAGTCCAGCTGCTCAAGGAAAAACTGGAAAACAACCTCTGCCTGTTTCTTGGAGCCTCTGCTGAATGATGGTTTCTGACCACCTGGCCTGTCCAACTGCCCCTCCTGAGCAGGGGAACCCTCTGCAGCTGCCAGTCCAGGCAAACTGCTCCCATCTGCTGAAGGAAAGAATTTAACCCCTCTAGGGCTGCACTGGGCCTCACAACACTCTGATTTCACAGCCTGGGCTAACAGCCTCACTGCTGCTGCCATGTGATGAAATGCCTCAGCTTTGGTCTATCTGTCTAAGTTGCTCACTACTTCCAAACGAAAAGGATATCCTTGTGTCAACGACCTTTATTTCTGTCATTGAGAAGCAAATGCCCTGCCTTCTCACAGGGACCCACAGACAGGGGGCCTCAGTTTCCCTTGCAGTTGCTGTGCAGGAGCTCACACGCTGCTGCTCCACTGGGCCAGTGCATGGGACCCCTCATGCTCCCCCTTGCTGCTCTTGCTGGGGATGGAAAGGTAGAAAGACCATTTACAGCCCCACGGATTTCCCTCAGAAATAGCCACTTTGGACAAATGCAAGTCTCATCTGTGTTCCTGCTGCTTTTTACAAGGTGGCCAATGCTTTGCAGTGGTTGGATGCCATGTATGCCATGAGGGGCTTCTGTGGGGATGAGCCCACACCTCATGGTGAGAGTCACTGCTGTACGGGGAGCAGGCTGGAGGGTATGGCTGGGGCACTGAGGGGACACTGCCCCTCTGGGCAGTGCCAGGAGGCCAGACGAGCCCCGCTCAATTGTCACTCTGTGCCAGGGGGGATTGGGCTCTCCCAGCCATACGGAGCTTCCAGAGAGAAGGAGCCCAGACTGGCATCTCAGTGGGGCCTGTGAGGACCTCAACGCTCAGACAGAGGTTTGGAGCAATGGAGGTTTGGAACTGTCCCTCATTTCCAGCTCAGTGTGTGCTTGGCCCTCCATGGCTCTCTCTGACCCACACATGCCACTCTGGGCCCCTGGAGTGTTCCTCCAGGCACAGGGGGCAGCTCTTGGGTGTGCAGGAACAGGGCACAGGAGAAGGAGCTGCCAGCACAAGCCTGTGGGAGACCTGGCCATGAAGGGGAAGGTGGGGAAAGGTGCTCAGTCTGCAGCACAGACAAGAGATGGGGGCATCAGTCCCAGCCAGCAAAGGGGACGATTGCTGCAAACCACTGAGCCCTGTGCAGGCAGGTGCTGCAGGGGAAGGAGGCAAGTCTGCAGAGGCAGAGTGCCTGTGGGAAGTCTCCCCCACCATTCCAGCATAGGATTTCCTGCAGCTCGAAGGTGACTTGTTCTCAGATACCTGAGCAGCTCCAGTGCTTCTGGCAAGAGAAGCAAACTCACAGAATCAGAGTCACAGAATCAACCAGGTTGGAAAAGACCTCTGAGATGATTGAGTCCAACCAGTGACCCAACACCACCTTGTCACCTAGACAATGGCACTGAGTGCCACATCCAGTCTCTTCTAAAATACATCCAGGGATGGTGAATCCACCATCTCCCTAGGCAGCCCATTCCAATGTCTGATCACTCTCTCTGTAAAGAATTTCTTCCTAGTGTCCAACCTAAACCTCCCCTGGCACAGCTTAAGGCTGTGCCCTCTTGTCCTATTGCTGGTTGCCTGGGAGAAGAGACTGACCCCCACCTGGCCACAACCTCCTGTCAGGGAGTTGGAAAGTGAGAAGGTCTCCCCTGAGCCTCCTCCTCTCCAGGCTCCACAAGCCCAGCTCCCTCAGCTGCTCTCACAGCCCTTGTGCTCCAGACCCTTCTCCAGCCTCCTTGCCCTCCTCTGGCCCTGCTCCAGCCCCTCAACATCCTTCCCAAACTGAGGGGCCAGAACTGGACACAGCACTGGAGCTGTGGCCTCAGCAGTGCCCAGTGCAGGGGGCACAATCCCTTCCCTGCCCCTGCTGCCCACACTGTTGCTCACCCAGGCCAGGATGCCTTTGGCCTTCTTGGCCCCCTGGGCACACACTGCTCGTGTCCAGCTGCTGCCCAGCAGTGCCCCCAGGTCCCTTCAGCCTGGCCCCTCTCCAGCCACCCTGTCCCAGCCTGTGCTGCTGCAGGGGCTTCTTGTGGCCAAAGGGCAGGACCCACCACTTGGCCTTGTTAAACATCATACCATTGGATTCAGCCCACCTATCCAGCCTGTCCAGGCCCCTCTGCAGAGCCCTCCTGCCCTCCAGCAGATTGACACTCCCCCCAGCTTGGTGTCATCTGCAAACTTACTGATGGTGGACTTGATCCCCTCACCCACATCATCAGTAAAGACATTAAACAGGCCTGGGCCCAGCACTGCTCCCTGGGGACACCACTGGTGCCCGATGCCAACTGGGTGCAGTGCCATTGCCCAGCACTCTCTGGGCCCGGCCATCAGCCAGTTCTTACCCCAGCAGAGAGTGCCCTGCCCAGGCTGGGTGCAGCTTTGCCAGGACTGTGCCATGGGAGACGCTGCCCAAGGCTTTGCTGAGGGCCAGGCAGACACATCCACAGCCTTCCCCTCACCCACCAGGTGGGTCACCTGGTCATAAAAGGAGACCAGGCTGGTCAGGCAGGACCTGCCCCTCCTCAATCCGTGCTGGCTGGGTCTGATCCCCAGGCTGTCCTGCAGGTGCTGTGTGATCACACTTAGGATGGTTTGCTCCATAACCCTGTGGGGCACCGAGGTCAGGCTGGCAGGACTGGAGTTTCTTCTGGCCCTTCTTGTGGATGGCCCTGTCTGTGCTTGGGCTCTGCCTGCCCAGGCCAGTCCCCCTGAGCATGGCCCGGCTCTGACCCACTGCAAGGGGGCTTTGATGGCCGCAGGGCAGGCGGGAGGGGCTCCCCAGGCACAGAGGCTGCCCTTGGTTCTCCAGGGACACAGTTCCAGAGGAGCAGCTGTGTGTGAGCTGCCTCTTGGCTGTGCTGTCTGCTTGCCACCAGGCAGCTACAGAGCATTTTTGCATGACTGATCTCATGACACAGCATGTTCAGCAAAGGTTTACAGCTCTAACACTTCCTCTCCTTGTTTGTATGGATAGATTACCTGCCCAGGCTCTATCCTTGGAGGCAAGGGGCACATACAGAGCCTGGGCCATACCTGTGACCTGCTGCAGGGCAGGGAGTGACCACTGGGCACTGAGGTCTTCAGGCCAAGGAAGCAGAAAAGCAGCAAGAATGATGCAAGGGTTGAGGAAGATGGGGGAACTGCAAAGGGGAGGTCCTTCCTAAAGTGATTTCGTTCAGAAGACGACCCAGCAACAGGCCAAGTATTTCAGGGACAACCCTGCAAGACTTTCCTGGGAAGAAGGGAGTAATGAGAGTATCCACCTACTCAGGAGATGTCAGTCCTTCCTTGTATATATCCCAACAGCAGAGTCCTCCAGAAAGCAAATATTGCTATTTCTTTTATATGAGAAGGTATATTTTACAAGAATGAACAGGAAAATTGGTGTGGCCAGGGTGCTTGCTGCCTTTTGGTGACACCAAAGGATAAATGTATGGGGTGGGGAGGAGAAAACCAAGTGAAAAAGTAAACAGAATTCAAAAGACTTGTGTAAAGACAAAGCAAAGGCAAAGGGCTCGGCACAGTGCTCATGGGCAGCCCTTAGAAGTGTGGATTCTTCACCCAGGATTTTCTCCCTATGGGAGTCCTGGTTATGAAGCCAAAGGTGTCCTGAGGTTGGCTGAGCACCTCTGGGTACCTGAGGTGCTCAGTCACTACACTGGAAGGATTCCCAGCTCCTTGGCAGGTGCAGGGTGGAGATATTCTCCCCACTGGCCTCAGGCCAGTCCTCCAGACCCAACCCCTGCACTGGGTGGGGTGGCCACTGAACCAGAACCACCGAGTGACGGATCAGCCAAATGTATTTGCTTAGCAGGGGTAGAGAGGGCAAACAGTGATTTATGTTCTGGAACGTGCAGATGGGACAGGCTTGTGCAGGTCAGAGCTCCTGCCCCTCCAAACCAGTTCAAACAGCACAACACTGACACAGAAGAGCGGATGCACAGCTCCAGCCATTGGCACTCTGACTCCTGCAAGTGGAGGCCCATCTACATGGCATCCACCAGCCATGTGGTGTTTTCCACATGGATGCATCACTGACTTAGCTTTTTATTACTTTTTACATTAAATTGTCAGTGTAAGCTGCCAATGGTCTCACTGACTGTGTAACCCCAAGCTGGTCTCTCTGCCTTCCTCCATCCTGAGCCCATTTAGGTGCCTACAGTTTCCTGGCACTCACTGACCTCCTGCTCCAACCATGTTATGAAAATGCAAACCCAGCAACAGCTGCATCATGGTTTATCAACTGCTTCTTTATTATCCAGCAATTACCAGATTAATCCCACTGGTAAAGCTGAGTCTGGGTCTCACACATCAGACTGGTGTTTTCAGGTAGATCACTCTCCAAGACAACCACCAAATGGGTGCTAGACCTTGAGCAGGGATTAAGGACACGGCCACATGTGCCACAGGGGTTGCACACACATGCACTAGGTTGGGGATCATCTCTGCTAATGGTGAGAAAATCCCCAGAGACAGATGACAGCCTGAATCATTTACGATGGGATTATCACAGACCTGTTCCCACTGCTGGGACAACAGAGGCAGACACTGTGCTGGTAAACTGAGGCAGTCCTTCCTCATGTACTGTGGGAGAACTGGTCTGGTGTCCTTGGCACATGAGAGAAACTGTCAGACAGTGAATCTCTGTCACTGCTTAGTTCTCTGTGGTTTGGGATATTCAGCACTTTGAAACCAGCAGTTATTTTTCAGGATTCCATGAGGTTATATATGACCTTTTGCACTTGAAGAAGCTCAGAGGTTCAGTCAGAGCAGGCCCAGCCTTAAATTGCTGCAGTTACCCACCAAGCAAGGACATTTCTCCACCCTCTGTATGATGGCCCCAGTCTTTCCAGCGTGCAGTTTTCTGCATGCCAGTCTGTCACACTACACCACACAGGGTCAACCTGAAGTTGTTTTTCCTTGTACGTGCAAGATTTTTGCCAGCACTGTAAACCAAATTAAAACCTATAAAGCTATGATGCTCTCATCCCCAGAACTGGGGTTTAGCAGTGTGTGGGAAGCCTGCAAATATCTCCATCAACCAAAAGCTTCTCCTTTGCTGCAGCTCCTACCCATTTACTTCATCCAAGCAAATCTCCTTTATCATGGCCTTCATATGATTCTTGCACCTGCCCTCCCACATGAACCCACAATGTGATGGTGGTAGAGAAAGAAGTGATGTGATGCTGCTGGCTACCAAAATCCAGTACACAGCACAGGCCGCAGGAGAGTGGGATAGGGCAGGGTCTCTCCTGACTGTACCAAACTCAAGACAGCAAATGTTTTCCTGTTGTAGGTTCATGGTTAGCTGGGGCTGTTCCTGATCTCAAGGCATACAGGTCCAACACAAGTGTTAACTGAGGCAGTGCTCCAGCACTTCACTATGGACTGAAAAAACGTTTTCCAAAGAGACAGGTGCATTGACAGTTACCTAAAGGAACTCCAAGAGACTTGGGGAGGGACTTTGGACAAGGACCTGAAAGGACAGGACAAGGGGGAATGGCTTCCCACTGACAGAGGGAAAGGTTAGGTGGGATATTGGGAAGGTTTTCCCCTGTGAGGGTGGGCAGGCCCTGGCACAGGTTGGGCAGAGAAGCTGTGGCTGCCCCAGCCCTGGAGTGTCCAAGGCCAGGTTGGATGGGGCTTGGAGCAACCTGGGCTGGTGGGAGGTGTCCCTGCCCATGGCAGGGGTAGAACTGGATGGGCTTTAATGTCCCTCCCAACCCAAACAATTCTGTGATTCTGTGACCTGAAAGCCAGATTCACAAAGCTATTCCATCAAGCTCAAGACATACAGACATTAACCAAATTAATCTTCATGGTCATCTTAATTTCGTTGCAAGATCATCATAAAGCTCTATAAATTATACTTTGTAAAATACTTAGAGATCTTGGGCAGAGCATACTTTGGAGTTGTAGAAAGCATTCCTTTCATCTCTTTGATTAATCATGTAATATGTCTGAGAGAGAGATCCCATGCGCATACTTTGTTATCTCCCTAGGCCTGTGTTCTCCCCTCTCACATATTTTACTCAGTAAACTTCACCTTTGACAGAAGCTCTGGCTTAAAGAATCAGCACTCCCAGATGTGTGCTGCATGTCTACTCACAGTGCACAGTAGGGTAAGTAGATAATTCTCTTTCAAAGGGGAGCCAAAGGTTTCTGCTTTGACTTCTCTTCACTAAAAGCTCCGAAGGCACTGGGAGCTGGTTTGTTTGTTTGTTTAACAGCATAAGATTGAAAACTTTCTCTCCGGTGAGACCATGAAAAAGGCTGAGCCAGCCTGGCCGGACAGGAGGAACAGAACAGGTTACTGCAGCTGCTGGAGCAAAATATGTAAACAGCTCTATGGTGATGGGCACGCAGCCAGCTGCGGTTGGGCTTCGGATTTGAAAATTAGGCGCCAAATGGTTGTTTTGAAAAATCCCAACGAAACCGGATTTGTTTTCGCTCGTGCGGAGATCGCTGCCAGGCGAGCGGGGCGAGTCCCCTCCCACGGCTCCGTGAGCTCAGCGAGCCCCGCAGCGGCCCCGGGAGCGCTCCCGGCTGATAAAGCCAGCTCTGTGAGCTCAGCGAGCCGCATTCAGGGCCGCTCCCCACCCTCCTGCCCTCTGCTCTCCGCACTGCCCAGCGGACGAAAGATTTAGGGGCTTGCATGTGCTGTGAGGGAGCCCGAGCAACAGGGAGTGCTGAGAACCCGGGGGTACCCTGGCGGGATGCAGAGGGCACTGTCATCTTAGAACGCCTGAAAGTATAACTAAAATAAAATTGAGCTCTGTATGTGAAAGGCAAAACTCACAGTGTTAGAGATTACTGGCCCAATATTGCATTAGAGGTTATATGAATAATCCTTACTGGAAAAATGACAAAGTGAAAGTGAAAGAAATTGGGGAGCCCCAAGTACTGACATCCCAGGGTCTTTTCTGTTGAGATGGGGGAGGGGGAGGGGTAATATACGAGATGGATTCTGAAGTATACTCTCATTTCTTTCTGGTCACATGAGATCAGTGTCTGGTACAAGAGTCTAAAGGGCCACCACTTGCCCTCCTGCCACAAAGGAGTGAATGATCCCAAGCACAGACTGGAATTCTTCCCATCCAGAGTTGGTTAACACTTCCCTGAGTGTGATATAACTTGACTTCGGGCTCAGTAAGGAGGTAAATGCTGTAGCAAAAGAATATTGTTGTTCAGAGCTCCTGCCAAACATTATGTGCTGGAAAAAAAAACAAATACACCCTCTTCACACCACAGCCTGGTGTCTTGCCTTGAAAAAAAATCCTTGTCCTACAGAAAATCTGCTGTTTGCTTTAACCCCACAACTGTGCACCGTGTTCCTCTTTGCTCTTTTTTACATCTCAGCAAACTTCCTCACAGTGGATGAGGAAAGTTTCATCTGTGACTCATGGCACACTGTTCCTTTTCTCGACTTGCTTTGGTGCTTTCTGCCCTGACATCACTGGAAGCAATTTTATTCCATGAAAGATAAAATCCTGGAGAAGAACTCTGTGGTGAGGTATGAGTGCTTCTTTCAGACTTGCAGTCATTGCTAGCAGTTTTTTGAGCAATAATGCTGAGGCCAGACTGAACTTGGACTGACAGGAAAATGTTCAGTGGTGTATGTTTAATCCTTGCCTTTTCCTGAAATTAGTGACAATATCTGAGGCAATCAAACATTGGCTGTTCTGAGCAAGGTGAGGAACACGAGGCAAGGGGGGAGTTAGGCAACTACAGAAAAGACAGAAATAATCCTGCTATTAAAGACATACAAATATGAAATCTAGAATGAAAAAGGGGAACGTGTGGCAGCAGCTGCTGAGAAACCAAAGCTGCTGAGGTAAGAAATAGCAGTGGAATTCCTGTATCCTCAGATCTGTGAAAATGTCAGAGTCATTATGAAATCCCAGATAGCATCAGGAAACTAGTTACACCCAAATGTACAGGAAACTGGTCAACGAGTGAGAAGATGCTCTGCATCAAAGGATGCACAAAGTTTTCCTTTGTCTTTATTATATACTGAGAACAATTCTTCATTTACCTGATGGGAGAAGCATTCCAGTGCTAGACAGAGCCTGTCCCTGATGTCTGTGTCTGACACCCCAAAAATTTATCCTTAACCTCCCCAGACAGTCAGGTATGTTGCAAGTGCCTGTGAGCTGGAGCTTCAATACTGAGCCCAGGGCTCTTCCAAGTTCCTGGCTTTTTATCAGGGTGGGACCTGTATCTGCACCAGCCTCCTCCTCTGCTCCACTTTCCACAACGGGAGATCCTGGGAGAATGGGTAAGGGGGGAGCCTCGGCATGCCCTGAACAGGTTCCCAATCTGAATGCCCAGGGAAGCAGCCCCAGGGACTGCCATGGCCCTCTGTCCCCTGGCCAGGTAAGGCTGACACAGCCTTACATTCCCCTTTGTCAAATACTAAATTATTGTCTCTCACAATAACAAATCAAATCCTGCTCAAAGTAGGAGCCTATTGTAAAATTATTTTGGGTAGCAAAGAACTCTTGAAGTCTTTAATGAAAAACTAATTGGTAAATATTGAGAGATGAGTAACCACATTGACCCTGGTTCAATACTAAATCCCTATCATAGGAGGCATCCAAGAGGACCAATATTTGAAGAGATGCCAATTCCACAACTGAAACATGTGTTGCATTCCCTGGAAAACACAGCTGGCAAGTGGGCTCTGACCTTTTGCACTTCTCTTACTTGAATCTTCTTTTCCCCATCTCACTCTCCAACCATTCTCTTCTTTTTAGCAGAGATAGGAAAAGTGAACATACATGTTTGAGTGACAAGGAGGGGAAACTGGTGTCAAGGATGAAAGTGTGCAAGTGTTCTGGTTACAGATAAAGGGACTTTCTAGAAAATGTAGAAAAGAACACATATTATTATTGAGGCATATCACATGAAATATATGTTGACAAAAAAGATATTTTATGGCAACACAGTAAAGAGCAGCACTATGAAAATACCCAGTAAAATTAGAAGGCAAAAAAGCTCCTCCAAAACACACAAACTGTTGAAACATTCAAAGTTTCCAAGCCATTATCCAAAAAATCTGACAGACAAAACAATGGGAGAGTTTGGACTAAACTTCATGCACAAGGGATTTACATCTGGATTACATGATCAATCAAAATTCAGCTAGAGGTTTAAAAGAATTTCTAAAATATGACAGATGCAGAGTATAGCATCAAATCACAAGAGAAGAAATTACCTAACCCAAAAAATGCTTATACAGAGGCTTTCAGCATACCTAAAATATTTTTTTCTATCTCAACCGAAGTTTATAGCTGGCCTTCCACGAAATTGGTGGGGTTGGAAATCTGATATTAAAGACAGAAAAAGTTCACTCTAAGTGCATGGCTCGGTGCTCAGAGGCACTTTTTTGGCGTGTCGAGAGGGGACCCGGGCGGCAGGAGGGGGCAGGGCTGGGCAGGGCTGGCTCGCAGTCCCAGTCCGCGGGCAGGCGCCGAAATTCAAACCACGCGCTGCTCTCGCCGCAAACCCGAGCGCGGCTGCGGCGGAGCGGGGCGGGACGGACACTGCACCCTGGGACTTGTAGGCTCTTCCTCTTCCAGAGCAAGCCCAGGCAAGCGCAGCCCCAGCTCAGGCAGGGCGTTGTTTCACTCTAGAGCGGTCAGGACAACTCCTGTGGTATCGCAGGCACATCCTGAGACACACGCGTCCGGGTGAAACCTGCGATCTTTGTGTGCCAGCTGCTAAAGACACACCGTGATTGCGAGAGGCTTAGAGCTGTTTGTCAACAAGGGTATTGAGCACCCAGAATTCCTGCATTTATTCTGAGGTTTTCCTGTTTGAACTGTACTTGATATTAGGATCTCAGATGCTCTAACATGAGCAGGGTTTTCATTGTGTTTTAAGGACAAACACTTTTTCACCTTAGGTTCCTAAATTTCACGTTGTGGGCTGTATTTTCTTGCTGTCTTTCCTGTTTCTCTATCCAAACACGCTCATTTTCTTTTTCTTTTCCTCGTTGCTCTCCATAAGGATGACAGACTTGGAGTCTGTTTTTCTATTTATCATGCAGACAAGCTCCCTTTCCTTAGCCCTCCCTGGTAGCTAAAAGGCATAGGGGCAGGAGGAGCTTTCAGAACCGTAATCCAGTTGATAGTAGTTAATGTGAAAGAACTGAAAGAATTTGGGGTCTTTGGGAAAAATACTACCCCAAATTTTTAGGAAGGGAAAACTTCTCAGTGGATTTTCATTTGTACACAGTTTGGTTGCATTCCCTGGGATTTTAGGATACCTTCCTTCTGGAATGGCTGGATGGGGGACTGGGAGGCACTGCAGCCTCTCAGTAAAACTTAGGAAGACATTCCTGAAACAACAAAGCAGCACTTGCAAAACCTCATCCTTTGGATCTGCTGATCCGTGTTCTCTCCAGAACTCACCAGCCCCCGATTTCAGCACACAGGAGAGCCGACAGCGAAGCCCGGCGGGGCCGGCGCTTTGGGGGACTGCTCTAAAAACACCCAAATACACCTTCTCAGGGCAGCCCACGGGGGAACCCGGGCCCGGGCTCCGGGAGGCACAGGGCCGGGCAGGGCTCAGTCCTGCGGTCCCCCCCGCTCCCCTCAGGCCTGCCCAAGCTCGGCCTGCCCCCCATGGCCGGGCCCTGCTCCCCCCCTGCGCGGGGCCGCTCCCCACCGCCCGGCCCGGGC
>VXBX01000650.1:82162-96492 GCA_013400415.1 Scytalopus superciliaris | reverse complement strand
GGGCGGCTGTAGCCGGGATGCGGGAGCGGGATGCGGGAGCGGGATGCGGGATGCGGGGCGGGCCGGGCGGGGCCGCGGGCGGTTCGAGCCCTCCCGCGCCCCGCAATCAGCACACGCGTCCCGCCCCGGCCCAGGGGGGTTGCGTGACCTGCCCTGGCGGCTGATCCGACGGGATGGCAGATTTGAAAGGGTTTAGGCTGACTTTGCCTCTCGCCGGAGGAAATCTTTCACAGACCCCGTAAGTGCTTGCAATCAAGTCCTTGGAAGTGACTCTGATTTGCTTCCTGTGATTTCGGAGGCAAAACTCGGTGATCCCGTTTCCTGAGCCGTGTTTTGCTTTGCCCTGTTCTACGGTGCCCGCTTTCCCGCAGGACTCTCCCCCCCGCCGAGAGAGGGTGTAGTGGGTGACACACTGGGGCAGTGGGTGACACTGGGGACAGTCCCACCCATCCTGTGCCAGCCCCAACACCCTCGGCACGGTGCGGTGTCCCCAGCGCTGAGCTGAAGTTAAACTGCTGGGGAAAGCCTGGCGATAAACAGCCTCTAATAACTGCTGGGGTGTGATGGATTGCTGTGCCCCTGTCTTGGCTTTTTAATTTTTTTTTGGTTTGTTTTTCTTCTTTCACCCTCTGAGTTTAATGATGCTTGGGGTGGTGGGAGGAGGGTGCAGACTGATTTAGTTTGAGCAGATCAGATATGGTGATGTCTTTTTTGGGTAGTGATTGGTGTACCTGCAATCAGTGTATGCCCAAGACTACAGTACCTTTAAAGTCTCTTTGTATCGCTTAATGATACATGTTTTTAAAATAACTACATATTTCTAAACATGAAACACTGCTGTGTTGCTTGCCATATGTGAAATCCTGCTATAAACAGAATAACCACATGTAGTTCAGGGAACTTCCAAGCTGTAGATCGCTGGAGGCTGGAAGGAGTACTCAGATGAAATGCAGGAGGTAGAACACAGTTCTGTTGACAGCATACATGGAGCAAGTAAAAAGGAGAAGCAGACAACGTAGATACAATCTCATTAGACTTTTAATATGAATGTAAACTCCTAATAGCAGTTCTGTGTGCTGTCAATTTTGGAAAAGTATTCTGATGCAGTAATTGGAATTGGATGCAGCTTGAGAATTTTGATAGGAATCTTTTGATTACTTTGCCTTTAAGCTTTCTTTTTTCAGTTTTTTTTTCCTCCAGACTTCAAAAAATAATTAATCTGTAGATGCATTGTAACAAACCTTGTCAGTATTCATCAGTGGCTTTGATACTGATGCTTTGGCACCTCACTGGACCACCTTTGTTAAATATTTTCCCCATCCCTTTAGAAAATTCTGTTACATTCTGTACATATGTCTACAAAAGGAAACTTAATAGTTTTATTATTTTAATGCTGGATAGTGGACATTGGTTTAGGACTGTGGGAGCAGTAAAACTTCAGATGACTGTCAGATGTTGGTTTTACTGTAATGGGAGAATCCTGTCCTTTCACTTTTGTGACCAATCTAGTAAACTGGATTTTCTGCTGACAATTCAGTTTTCTTATTAACTGTTGAAATTTGTGTTCATAAAATGATTAGGCTTAGTGTGAAATAAGATTTTTAAAAATAAACCCTTCAAACCCCACAAAGCACAGTTGAACATGGTCCAGTGATATTAGCATACTATTCTGTCTGCATCATTATATCTTTACTTTATCTCTACATGCTTATAAGAGACTATTTTCTTTTTCCGGGGTGTTCAAGATGAAAATTCAGATTGGTTGGCCTAAACTGTGTAAATTTTACTCTGATCTTATTTATAAAAGCTGATTGAATATTCTATTATTTTTGGCTTACCTTTGGTAAAGGCAGGAAACATCATCTGCCACTATGGTAGGTGCACAGGGTGGGATGCAGGCAGGAGGGGCTGCTCCCCAGTGGGCTCTTGGGTAACACCTGAGGCTTTTGCCTTGAGAGTGGATGATCTGTGATCCAGAGTGAATATCCCAATGCTTCAGGGTGGCTGTGGCAGTAGGAGCACAGCCTCATGAGAGGGATGTTTGTCCTTTGCCCCAATATCCCACCTGAGCCTGGTGAGGCCATTACTAACTGACATAACACGATGTCCTGAGTAATGGGTGACCATTCCTGAGACTCCCTAGCCCTACCCTGCATGTGTGGGAACAGTTTTGATCTTGTGCTCAAAACTCTGGTTTAGAGTAATATCTTCTAGATGAGAGAAGTTCTACTGACATAGTCAGTGTTCTGCCAGAGGCTCTAATCGTCAGCTGATCAGGGTGTTCTTTTTCCTCGTTTTAATCACCAGCTTTCAGAAGCTTGCAGAAAACAGCCCCTGTCTCCTCTGTGTGGCAGTCTCAGCATGGCCTTAGAGTAAAATCACTCCTGTTGTGCTTTTTGAGGAACATGGGGCTGCCACCTCTTAACAGCAGAGAAAAGAAACCTTGGAGTTGATTAATCTTTAGTTCTTTACTAATTGTAGCCCTGTCCAATGCTGCTTTACCTTTACTTTTATGCAGTAGGCCTTTAGAGAAATAAGAAATGTATGCAGTAAACCCTCAGACAAATGGGCTGGCACAGAGGAGAGTTCACAGATCGTGGCAGTGCTTGGTGCCAGTAACACCAAGGTCAGGGATTCCATCCCCGTATGGGCCAGTCACTTAAAAGTTGAACTCTATGATCCTGATTGATCCCTTTCAATTCAGAATATTCTGTGAAATGCAAAAAAAATTTGCCTGTATAGATGGGGGAGCATCTAATTGTCCTCATTCCTTCTCTGCTCTCCTGCATCAGTCCCGTCCTGTAGCTTAGCCTATGACAGAAGAGAAATTGAGATTATTCCCTTGGTTTTTTTCTACCTCCCCAGCACATGAGTGATGCTGTTCTCACTGTGTTGGGGTCACTGTTCCACTAACCTAATTTGTGAGTCTGTGAGGGGGAATACTGGAAGGACTAAGAGGAGACTTCTAGAGCTCTCCTCATTTCCCTTTTGCTAATTCCCTGCCCTCCCCTGTAGGGCTTATGGTTGCAGCCTCCCAGAACAGATGTTTGGATAGGCACTGTTGTGAGGACACCCTGCTGTGCTCACCCTCTGAAAAGAGATTTAGAGAGGGAAAATAAGATCACCTACAGGATGTCCCTCTTGACATGTGTCTTCCCACCTCTGTGGGTGAGGAGTGAGGCTACAATCTCAGCTGGTCTCCCCTTACCTGCCAGTATTAGACCTACTGTACCCTTTGCATACAGCAGAGCTGCTGTGCCCAGGCTGTGTGGGTCTGCAGCTGCCATACATGTTGAGATGCGCTGTGGGTGTTGGGTCACTCTAGCTAAAACCTCCAAAATACTGGGTTAAATAACCTGTCTCTATAGACATCATCTGGGAGGTGACACAACACACATCTTCACTGTTCTTGAGAACTTGACTAGTGTTTTTGGTGAGTCTGAGGCATAGCTGACTGGCAGTCGTTTTTCAGTTCATAACTGAGTAAATAAGAACATATTGAGGCACACCTGGTGGGAATACACTTGTGTTTTGCACATTAACGCGTGCTAATGAGATGAATGTTTTATCACCAAATTTGGCTGGAGTCACTTGTGGTTGGCTGAAACACGTTCCATGTTTCTTGTCTAGTATGTTGGTTCAATTCCTTCTTGACGTGTTTTGTGTCTTCATTGAGTGTTTCGTGTCTTGGTTGAGTGACGTCTCACAGCTTTTCTCAAGTGGTTGCTATGGAAAGGTCCCTGTTGGTGTGTCTGCCCAGGGAGCTTTGCTGAGTGCTCCCAACACAGATTGGTAGATGAAAGCATGGAGCAGTTGTCTCTTTCAGAGTCTGCTGTGGTAATGTCTCTGTTTTCTTTTTTCTATTTCCTTGTTCCCTGTGTTGCCCAATTAAAAATTTACAGGCTCTTTGCAAAAGAGGAGAAACAAGCAAAAGTACGTTTGTAGTGCAATTTGTAGTGTGTCCAGCTTGGCCTCTGTGCAGGACAAATTATGCTTGGGTTCACATGGATGTGAAGTAGCTTAGGCTGCAGCCTGTCCTGGCTCTTTCTAAACTCCATTTTGAACTTTTACCTTTGTTTCTTCCACTGCCTTCAGATGGGGCTTCCATTTTCAGAGGGGAGGGACCCATTTTTTGGCCTAACCTGTCATCTGGGGGTGTTGGTGAGTGAGAAGCTCCACATGTCCTGGCCACCTGCACTCATGAGCATGAGTGATGGAGGTCACTGGATTTGTTCAGTTTGGGAAGGACTGAGGGGAGACCTCACTGGGGTCTTCAGTGTCCTCACAGGGGGAAGCAGAGGGACAGATACTGGTCTTTTGATTCTTGTGACCAGTGGCAGGACTTGAGGGAATGGCTGGAGCTGAGCTGGGGGAGGGTTAGGTTGGATATCAAGAAAGGTTTTTTTCCCCAGAGGGTGGTTGGCCACTGGAAGAGGCTCCCTGGGGAAGGAATGGTCACAGCACCCAGCCTGTCTGACTTCAAGAAGCCATTTGGACAATGCCCTCAGGTGTATAGTGGAATGGCTGTGCTGTCCTGCACAGGGCCAGGAGTTGGGTTTGATGATCCTCATGGGTCCCTTCCAACTCAGCATATTCTATGACTAAGCAGGGCAAATGTATCTACCAATGGGGCTAGTCAGCCTGCTAAGAGCTTTAAACTGGGAATGATGGAGGAGAGAGAGTTCTGCTCAGGTAAGAGCAGGTGAGGAAGTGGTGACTGGGGTAAGCAAGCAAAGGCCTGGGGTTATATGAACAGAGGAGAAAGCAACAGAAAAATGATGAAGTGGAAACATCTCAAGCACAGGCATGTAAAGGAAATGTCTGTGGGGGACAGCCTTGTCCATTGCTTTCCTGCCCTTCCTGGAGAATCATCACACTTGGGTGTCTCCCTGAAGTGCCTGAGGCACTAATGTGTGCAGCATGAGGAACAGACAGGGGCAAGGAGAAGTCTGTGGGTGCTCACAGAACACTGACCTCTTTGGAATCAGGGACAGCTCAGGTGTCTGCAGTGCTGTGCTGGATGGATGGATACAAGCTTTTCAGGAAGGTGAGGAGTTGCCTTTCTTGAGAGAGCAGTGGGAGTGCCTGGAGCTCTGCCTAAGGACAGGTTATGAATTAACTGAGAGCTTGTTGGTCAGGATAAGTGGGCAGACCAAGATGGGTGATGTGGGTCAAGAACCTGATCTGACCAAGGTGGTGTAAATGAGGCCTCCTTCAGTCAGCTGGGAGAAGCCTCACATGCTCCAGTCTTTGTGCTTTCCTGGACCTATTACATAATAAATAAGAAAGAGCTGGTCAGGGATGTTAGGTCAGGGCAATGATCATGAGACAGTGGAGTTCAGGGTCTTTAGTGGGTGGAGCAGAGCAAAAAGCAGGACTACAGCCCTGGGTATCAGGAGAGTGGACTTTGGCCACTTCAAGGCTCTCTCTGCTGGGAGGAATCCCACGGGTTACAGCTCGGGCTGGAAAGGGGTCTCAGAGAGCTGGCCTGATATGCAAGCACAACCTTCTTCAAGATCAAGTGTGGTCCATTCCAACAATCACAAAATGGAACAAAGGTGGCAGGAGACCTGTATGGATGAGCAAGGAGATCCTGCCTAAACTCAGGCATAAGGAAGGCCAGTATACTAAAAGCCCTCTTGTGGTCAGACAGGCCTTCAGGAATCCCAGGCCCCTGAGCCAGAGGGAAAGTCTTGCTTTCTAGAAAGATTTTTATACTCAATGGCTTTTTTACTTGTTTTAATAAGTTCCTCGGAGTTCCTTGATTTCCATGCTGAAATAATTGCAGCAGGTTTTATTTTGTCTTCTTTTGCTTCTACAAAGATGCTGAAACCAAGTGAAGTTCTTGACAGTATCTTGGCAAACATTCTGAGAACCAGTTTTCTCTCTTGTGCCTTTCTGGATTAGGCACTCCGTGGGCACTCACTTTTAGCATAGGAAAATAAGATCAAGTATTATCTCCTGGATTACACCTTGGACTAACTGAAACCTGTTAGAATTACAATTACAAAATTGTGTTTGCTGCTTCTTTGATTTCCTTTAATGTCTCTGTTTTCCTTTGTCAATAATCACTCTGTAAATCAATGGTGTTTCTGTATTCTGAATGCTGCCTGCAGTTCTCTTAACCTGTTTTAAAACATCTAGAGCCTGTAAAAAGTGCCTAAGGAAAAGGTAAAAAATACGAGCACAGCAGCAGAACAATTTCTAGCCAGGAGCAAATCTGGAGAAGAGATGGGGAGAGACCCGAGGTCTCCAAGTCATGAGCCCAAACAGATTTGTCTAGGAAGCAACCATTGACAACTTTTTCACAACACAGAAGATAAAAGCATGAAATAAAATTATCAAGCAGTAGGTCTTAATCTCCTAGCTATGCTTGTGTGATACTCTCTGATGTGAAATCCCAAAGCTAAATTGATTTACAGTAGGATTAGTCAAATTAGCAGTGTTTGGTGGCTGCTGGGGTTTGGTGCTTGAAGCAGTCTTTGGCTCAGAATTTTTTTTGATTTTTAGAATCTGGAGCATGTGCAAGTGAAGAATTGTATGTTTCCTCATTCTCCATACTTTTTCCCTTCACCATTTGCTTCCAGTCACTGCTCTTACTGCCTTACAGTGGAAGGGCTGGTGTAGCTTTCAAGGATGTGTTTGTGTCTTTCTGAAATGTGGGGAGCAGGAAATAAGGGCCTGATGTAATCCAAGCAAGGTGATGAGGAGGGAGAAATGAAGGAAGGAGTTGAAACTGATAGATTTTTCTGATGGAACGTGTAATCGTGGTTGTTTCTTGCACTGAGTGTTCTCTGTGAGTGTTCAGGGACAGGCAGGTGCTGTCTGTGGGTGTTGTGCTCCGAAGGGTGGTGAGACAGAGAAACACCAATGGGCAACTCAACTCACTTCTCTTGTTGCTGCAGATATTGACTGTTCCTGTTGGCTGTTTGTTTGCTTTAATTTCTGTCCAGAGAGGGCAGGTTAAGCTTGTCCTAGGAGATCCTGCTTTGGTTTAACAGCATCTGTTTAAGAACAGCTGGTAATGTCACTGTACTAGAGACCAAACTGAGTAACAAATGCAAAGAAATTAAAGAAGGGAGTGGGCAGAAGAGTGTAGAGTCAAAACAAAGTAAAATCATATGAGTGCACTAAACAGTGGCACTTTTGGGACTAATTCTCTGGAAGTTTTCAGCGAGTCATTAGACTCTTAAGTCAAGTTCTGCCACCAAAAAAGTATTTAGGGGGTGACGATTTCAGGGAACAGCAATACTTCCCATAATTTCTCTCTGTGCTAGAGTAGCAGAGTGCTTTCCATGAATAACCATTTTTGGCTAGCAGTGTTGCCAGTCTCTTAATACCAGGCCAGTGCTGCTGAGCTGTCACCACTTGTTCTTGTTTGAGCTGCATTTGGGTCTCTTTTCTCTGCTTGACCAGTGCTGAAAATAAGCATGATGCTGTTTTTTTATGGTCCAGAAAGATTGTCTTGAACTGTCCCCAGGTTCAGTTTGATCATCTAAAAACTGCTGTCAGTGTTATGGTGAATCCATATTCTCTTTGCATCCTGCTGTTAGAGTTCTAGCCATGGCTTTCTGTGAGTTTGTTTTTCAGGGTCTGAAGGTGTCACTTCTCCCCACTCTCTGCTGCCTCCCTTTGCTGGAAGCTGCAGTGTGTCCTTATGTCTCAGTTATTTCTGTCTGCTCAGTGTTTTAGCTTGAAATTCTAGTCAAAGTGGCTTTTTGACTTAATACTTTGGACTGTGAATGGGACCTGGGTGTTTCCTTCTCATGTTTGTTGCTGGAAGAAAAGGTTAACATACTGCAGGGGAAAAAGGCACACTAAACTCCTGCCATGAGCTGTGAGTTATGCCATGAATGATTTGGTCCTTTCTAATTAAGCAGTACAGTCTCAGGTTCTCATTTGAATAACAGGTTCAGAAACAGCTTTCATCATGAGGTTTTTAGCTCCATCAAGGTGTATTCTCTCTACACAGGAATTAAATGAAGTGTTTATCCTTTGTTCAGAATGCTGTTGTTTTGGTGGTTTTAAGCTCTGCATTTTCCATAATGCCTCAAAAGCATAAATTGCTTATGGCCTGTTGTGTCACACCAGCAACCCCTCTTTGTGACAGTATTCATGAAAACCTTGGGAGAAAGGCTGCCTTCCTTATATCTTGCCATGCAATTCTAGTTTGTGTCCTGGAGAACTGGGAAAAGATTTGTCCTTGTGTCCTGCACTGTGGTACAGTGTGTGTCTCTGAACCTACAGCAATACAACCCCAAGTTCCTGGTAAGTCTTCTGGGGCAGGATTTGAGCACACTGAGGGATTGAAGGGCCTAACAAAGGGCTGGCATTGGAGAAGGGGGAGCTGTAGGTGCAGTACCTGATGGTGCAGAACCAGTGCTTGGCTGTTGGGCAATTGTATTTTGCATTGCAGTTTGCAAAGTCTGTATTTTCACTCGATCATCCATAATGAAAGGCTTTGCAGCTCATTATGTCCAATTTTTAATTTCTTTTTTCACTGTAGAGTTCTGTGTGGAAGAGTTTAGCATAGTCATGATATGCTTCTTTATACACTTTCTAAGTTTTGTAAGTGATAATTCAGAGTTGTGTTGGCTTGTGTCAAAGATACCCTCTGGCTAGTGACTGTGGAGAAAAAACAACCCTGCCAACCCAAAACTGAGGTGGAATAAAGCTTGAAAGAATTAATTCTTTAGAGAAAAGAAGCAAGATTGCATGGATAGATGGTTGCATGGGTAAGTTGTTTTTAGTGTGTGGTATGCTTGTAAACTAAGGCTTCTCAGCCCTCATACTGTCATATTTCAGTTAATTTCAGAAGTTTTATAAGTAGTATAGTCAGGAACTTAATTATATCCTGATTGCTTTTAATCAGTCTCTCTGAAGACCAGATGGTTGAGTCTGTTGGTGCCACCCTGATGTTGAAATAGTCACTTCTAGGAATAGAATGTTTTGCTTTCTTGTTTCTACATTTTATGCTTTGTTATGAAATTTCTTTTCCTAAAATTGACACGTTCTGGTTTTGACTTTTCTCACTCCCTGATTGCTGTGTTCCTGAATTTATGTTAGTAATAGTTTTTTGTTGGTGTTTTTTAATGCCCTTTTTTTTTTTGTTGTTTTTTTTTTTCCTTTTTTTTTTTTTTTTTTTTTTTTTTTAAATATATTGTGGTGCCCGAAAGTGCCCACAGTACTGAAGGGGAGGCTGCCCCAGGGCAGGGCAGGTTTGCTCATCTAAGGGAGACTGAGGGGAGACCTCCCTGGGGTCTTCAGCATCCTCGTGAGGGGCAGCGCCCATCTCTGCATTCTCATGGCAGTGCCAGGACCCAAGGGAATGGTGGAGCTGAGTCAGGGGAGGGTTAAGTTGGTATAACAGGAAAAGGCTTTTCCCCCAGGGGGTGGTTGGGCACTGGAACAGGTTCCCCAGAGCAGTGGTCATGGCCCCAAGGCTGGCTGAGTTCAAGAAGCATTTGGACAGTGCTCTGAGGGATGTGATGGAGTTATTGGGGTGTCCTGCACAGAGCTAGGAGTTGGGTTTGATGGTCCTGATGGGTCCCTTCCAACTCAGCATATTCATTATCATGTGATCCTGTGATAATTGTTCTGGTCCCTTTCATAGAAGCGATAGCAGCAATCTTATATGGTCTGTACATTTTAGATATCTAATACACGTTTCAAATAATCTTGTATTCTAAAAACAATTAAGGTGTAGAAGCCTTTGAGGTGCCTCATGCAGTCTGAATAGCTGATTATGTGATATATTGAGGTGGGACAGGGAGAGGTCTGAGGTAGAGAACCAGAGTGGAAGCTCATTTCTGAGCAGTCCACATTTCTGTACTTCATCTGGTTTCAGATTCTTTTTAGCTTTAATAGTGCAAGAGCAGCAGAGTCAAACTGGGCTCTTGGGCTTGTATTCCACAAAATGTCTTTAAGTTGTTATAAAAAAAAAAAAAAATCTCCCAAAGCAGCAGTACTAGAAATGAGAGTGAATAATTAAAGCTAAGATTATAGGGTGCACTGACTGCTTCAGTTTGTCTCTTGGGAAGACTTACACACTTCAAATGTAGTATGTTTTGTTATGTCATACTGGTAATAAAAACTAGATCTTGTCTTTGGGTCTGCATATTAATTGAAAATGTTCAATATAAAATGTTCTTAAACAGCAGAAATCAATGTCATACACCCTTTTTTCCCCAAAGAAGCCTGGTTCTATGTTTCAGGTCTTTGATAGTCTTCAGGATGTTCTCATATCTGAATACCTTTTTTCCCTTAGGTGAGTGGAATCAAGAGTCTCTATGAGTCTGAACTGGCTGATGCCCGAAGAGTTCTGGATGAAACTGCCAAAGAGAGGGCTAGATTACAGATTGAAATAGGAAAACTGAGAGCAGAACTTGAGGAGTTCAATAAAAGGTAAGGAGAGTACTCTGTTACTATTTTTGCTTCTAATTAGAATGGGCAGTACTTGCTCTGGGAGTGATACTAGTGATGCTTCTTAAGATGCCTTTTGGAAACAGATCAATGAGAAGATACAGCTTTGTCAGAGGGAAATTTCTCAGCTTGTTGCTGCAGCTGGTTAGAGCAGATAATTCCACCAGTATATACACAAATGTAGTGGTAGGTATAAGATGAATATCCTGTGACTGGAGCAATTTGAGGTTGCACCTGTTTTGTCCTCTCCTGCCTCTCCTTGTGTGAACATGCACATGTTCAGCTGCCTGGTAAACTGTATTGAGAAACTGATTTAGATTAAAATTGACCCATCCAAGGAAGGTTAATTTTAAAACATCATCCATTTTATTGTCTGATTCACTGTATTGACTGATTGCAGAAATGGAGGAAAATGGAGAGGGATCAGTCTGGGAATATGGAAGCAGTGTTGCCTTGAAAACACATGAAGCTATAGTGCAAGTGTGCTGGAAAAAGACCTTGTACTGACTACATTTTAAAAACCTGCTGTTCAGTGTGCACCACAGAGAACTGGCATAATCAATTAGCTCTTGAAGCCAAATGTAATCCATTATTTCAATTCCCATGGGAGTTTTTGTAATCAAATATTGTTTAGCAGTAGAAACTTGATTTTAAAATTAATATATGAGGTGCAAAATCAGTTTTTGCTTCTGATTGTATTTTGTTGCCTACTTTAATAGATAAGATTTGGGTATTACAGACTTTTCCTAAGCAGGTCAGTATGTACCTCACCTGTATATGAATGCTGTTGACCATAAAACAGCCAGTAGAGTCTGGCCAGGAGGAATCCCAGACATTGCCATTCCATTGTTTGCTTAGAGTAGGTTGGGTTGCTGGGACAGGAAATAGACTTCTCTCTTAGGACATAGGATCCAAGTACAGCCAAACTGCTCCTTTTAAAAGCAGACTCCCCCTTTGGTGTTTTTTTTTCTCCCAAAGCCTGGGTTTGTGAATGTGGAAAACCCCAAAGGTACTGAAGATTCTCCAGGGAGGCCACAGGGTATGGTTGGGGTGATGACATTAGGCCTAGTTTGTGTCCAGAACTCAAGGCTTACCCTTCTCTTAGTTCATTCCTGGGGCTGTTCACTTGCACAACTTCAGCCTGTGAAGCAGCTGGCCAGCCTGCAGCAGGACCCTTGGATGGAACACAAGGATTTGGAAAGGGGCCAGTTCTCCAGGAAAGGAGGTTTCTCTGTCAGTGTGCTGGACTTCAGAGCAAGCACTTCTGCTTGTGTCTTTCTGCAGCTGATTCTGATACTGACAGACACTACCCTGGGGTTCTGTGTGAGGGCAAACTCAACTACCAGGGTTTGGATGCTGGGGCACATATTTTGTGTGTTTCAGATTCTTTTTTCTTACTGTGTTACTGATGTTGTAACATTTTTTGTGGGATTTTTAGTGCTTGGGATAATTTGACGTAATCTTGCCTAATAAGTCAACAGGAATCATCCCAAAGCATTTTCTAGAGTAATTTGGACTAGATTAGACCAAAGATCTATTTAGCCTGTTAATTGATCTCTGTGAAAAGCCACTCATTAGAGAAGGTTAGAAGACTTCAACATGTATGGCAACATTTCTCTGGAATTCTCTTCCAGTTTTCAGCAGTTCCATTCAGCTAAGTGGCTTCCTGATGTCCAGCTGGATTCTGTGTAGTAGCCATCAAGGGTTTGCGTTTTATAGCATGACCAGTATCCTGAGGCCTGCTGTTTGTTGAGTTCTTAGACTTAGCAGAGGGATTTTGAGCTCACCTGTATTTTGTATAAATGTGTTTTTCAATCTGCTTGCCCAGTTTCATTTGTTCATTTATCCCTTTATTTTTGTTTTCTCCTTCATATTTCCTAAGATTTTCTTTTTTCTTTTTAATGACCTTTTTTTCAAGTGGAAATACCTTACCTGCTGGAGAGCAGCTTGGCAGCTACATCACCCAGTTCTTCAGGACTCGGGTGCATCTTGTCAGGTCCCACAGACTTGGCTATATTCAGATTTCTCAGATGGTCATGAACCTGATCTTCTTTTTTAGTGGGAGGGATTTTGCACCCCCAATCCCTGTCTTGTGGTCCATCCACTGGAGAGGTGTGGAAAGAGGTTGCCATTGAATCCTGAGGCAAAAGAGTTTTTGAGTATGTCAACCTCCTTGTGTGTTACTGCTGTTTGCCAGTCTTGTTCATTGAAGAGATACACTTACTTTGGACCTTCATTTTCTGGCTAACATACCTGTGGAGGCCCTTGTTGTTATTCTTGGTTTTCCTTGCCAAGTGCAACTCCAGGTGCACCTTGGCTTTACTGACCCCAACCCTACACAGCCAGCAGCATCCCCACACTCTGTCCCTGCTAATCCTGCCTTTGCGTTTTCTTCTTGCCTTTTAGTCTGACTGCTGGTCTTGACTCAGCCATGCTGTTCTCTTGCCTTTTGGTCCTGATTTCTTACACCTGGGGATCAAGAGCTTTTGTGCTCTGTGGAAAGTTTCCTAAAATATCATTCAGCTCCATTTTGCTTCCTTGTCCTTGAGTGCAGTTTCCCAGGAGGTCCTGTTGACTACTGCCTGGCAGTTTGCTTTCCTAAAACTCATTCTTCATTACTCTTCACTTGACCCATATCTCTCAGGACTGCAAACTTCTGAACTGCATGATCACTGCAGCCCAGGCTGCCTCCTGTCCTGATGTCACCAATTAGCTCACTTGTGTTGGTGACCATCAGGTCTAGTATCTCATCCCCTTTGGTAGAGCCATCTATTCCCTGGCTTGACAGACCATCCTCAGTGCTCTCCATGGGCCTCTTGGATTGCCTACAGCTTCCTGTGTTTCTTTTCCAGCAGATGTTGGGTGATTGAGGTCCCACAGCAGGATGAATCTGCAAGTGTGATGCCTCCTGTAGCCAGAGCAAGAAGGAGGCCAAGAGTACACACCAACCACGAGTGTTCCCTTTGCTGCCTTGGTCTCTGATTCATACCCACAGGCTTTCAACATGCTCATGGCTGCTCTTCAGAGACATCCTTTCACACTCAATCAATCTCTTGATGTAAATGACAACCCCTCCACCGTCCCTTCTCAGCAACCTGTAGCCATTGATAGCTGAACTCCAGTCATGGGATTTTTCCCACCAAGTTCAGTGGCAACTAGGTCAGCTTTCTAGCAGCACAGTAATTTCCAGCTCCTCCTGTTAGTTGCCTACACTGTGTGTATTGGTGTAGAGGTACAGCTGGGCATGTCATCTTCCTAGATGAATGCACCTTAATTTTTTTAAGGTATTTCACATGTGTTTCCCTGTTGGCTGCTGTTACCTCAGGAGCCCCTGGCTCATCATCTCCATAAGACTACCAGTGTACCCACTGGAAACTGAACATGAGACTGGGGGACTTGGGGGGGAGCAAGGGATGGGAAACACGCTTTCCTTCTAATGTGAAAGAACAGCCCTCCCTCAACGTGCTGGAGGGAAGGGATGCCATCCAGAGAGTCTGGGACAGGTTGGAGAGCTGGGCCTGTGTGAACCTTGTGAAGTTCAACAAGGCCAAGTGTAAGGTCCTGCATGTGCCTTAGGGCAGTCTCAAAATGCCTTGGGGCAATCTCAAAATGCACAGACACAGGCTGGGTGAAGAATGGATCAAGAGCAGCCCTAAGGAGAACCGGGTATTAATGGGTGAAAAAGTTAATTTGAGCTGACAATGGTGACCTTGAGGCCTGGTTAAGGAAAGTCTCTTGTGCTGGTGTTCATGAAGTGCCTGTTCATATCTTTGCCAGTGCACCACTCCCCCGTCTGAAGGCCCATGTCTGTGAGGCCCCATCATGGGGCTCCTCGGAGCGTTCTCCTTCCGGAGCCACACGCTCCCAGCTCACCAGGGGTGGATGTTGGGCTGTGGCTTCCTCTGCCT
>VXBX01000650.1:63341-82114 GCA_013400415.1 Scytalopus superciliaris | reverse complement strand
GGACAGAACAAGGGGGGATGGCTTCAAACTGAATGAGAGTAGGTTTAAATTAGTTACTAGGAACAAATCTTCCCTGTGGGGACAGTGAGGCCCTGGCACAGGTTGCTCAGAGAAGCTGTGGCTGCCCCACCCCTGGAAGTGTTCAAGGCCAGGTTGGATGGGGCTTGGAGCAACCTGGGCTGATGAAAGGTGCCACTACCCATGGCAGGAGGTTGGAATGAGATGAGCTTTAAGGTCCCTTCCAACCCAAGCCATCCTCTGATTCTGTGGTCACTGAAACGTTTCCCTTGAGCAAACTTGGCACTTCTGGAAATAAAAAAATAACTCTCGAGGGTTATCCTAAGCTGATGTGCCTCAAAGCATTGTCACATCTCACCAGATACAGTGGCTGCTCTTGGGAACTTTCAGGCATTTCAAGGACCCTCAAAAGCAGGTTGCACCATTGTAAAACCTCTCACATGAAGGCAATAAAGCAGGCTGAAATTACGAATGAAAATAAAAATGTGAATGAAAGCAGTTTGCAGTGTTCTCAGTGTCCTTGAAGGAGCAGAAGTGACTTATTGCTGTCAAGAATTCTTTATGGTGCTTTGTCAGGCTGTACATCAAACACTTGTATTTGTTCCCATCTCTTGAAGCACTCACATGCTGCCTGGCTTCTGCAGGTGGGAGAAAGCAGGGGGCTGTGTGAGCACACGTGCTTGGTGTGAAGTGGCATTTGCCCTTTGGGTTCTGCACCAGCAGAAGGCTCACAGGTCTAATTGTCTGTGACACAGCACAGTGACTTGTTTTACTACATAACACGTGTGACTCAATGGCCTGTGATGTTCTGATTGCTGCTAAGTAACTGTCTTTTAAGTAGAAGTCATGTTTTGTCTATATGTCTTGTGCAAGCTGCTGAGTTTGAAGACACTGCACATATGTTGCAGAACAGAACTCACAGCAACAGATTGGACTGATGATTAAGAAAAATTGGTTACAGTTAAAGGAAAATGAATTCTGAGATCTACATCAAGGAATGCAGAGAGAAGACATGAGCCTTGTATTTAGAGTGCACCACAAACTAAGGGTCTGGACTTAGAAAAAGGTGCATATCATGCTGAACCATGTAAAGAAATACTATCTGTAGGGCACACCAATACCCCATAATGGGAGATTTTTGTTGGATAACTCTGACCATTGTGTTTTGTAAGAGTTATGGCTAAATCAGAAATTCAAGAAGACGGTACAAGTAATGAGAAGTTTGGGAACCAAGGTCAGTATTTGGACTAGGAAGCAATGTTTGTATGATTTAGAGCAGTGGTTTTCAGCTTTTTTTTTTTTAAATTTATTTTCCTTTTGCAAACATGTTTTTTTCCATGTTTGGAGTTGCAGACTGAATACAGAGTTTTTCAAAACCTGTATGTAATAGGAGTTCTCTTCAAAGTTATTTCTATGAGCCCTTAAAAGCATCTCATGGACCACAGGCTGAAAACTACTTATAGAGGAGAAGTTTGAGGAAAGGAAAGGAGAAGAACTAAGATAGTTTAAGAGAAAAAGATAACAAGCTGTGCCCTGCATTGCAGGTAGTGTGAGACTGTAACAGCAAGCTTAAGGTGCAGCAAGGAGGGATTACTACACATATCAGTTTTTCAACAGCATAGTGACACACATCTAGAGAAGCTGCAGAAAATCAGTATGTTAGAGGAAAAGATTGCTAAATACTTAGTGGGCAGGAGGAAGATGGCCTTAGTGATTTCAGCTCAAATAGTTATATTCAAAGTGGTTGGAGGTGCTTTGCCTGTAATGAATATTGTTGAAGAAATACTGTTTTATTGCTGAATGGTGGCCACACTTCATAGAGAATTACTTTACTACTTTGTCATGAAGAATAGGCTTGGTCACATCAAATACAAAACCTTGGGGGTGCTCAGGTCTCTCTGGGGGTTGCATACACTCTTCTTCATGGGCTGTACTCTGAAGTAAAAGATTTCAGCAGTTTAATGCTCTGTGCAGCTGCAAGATGAGAAAATCCTGTTTACACCTTGTGGGTGTTGTCATCTCTGGGCTGCCATAGTTGCCTTAGTGTTGTTCCCTTGTCTGGCTGTTCTGCATAGTACCAGCTGTGCATTTTGGGGGTGTTTGAGGTCACTGATCAGCAGCATTTGCAGGTGACTCTGGAGCTGTGTGGTGGTGCAGGGGGCCTGAGAAAAGGCATCTGATAACAAAGTACCTGTGGTGGTGACCAGGACATGCTCAGGGTGGGTGTGCACCCACATATAAGTATAATGAACTTTTGGTTTTCCAGCTACAAGAAGAAAGATGCCGATCTGTCCGTGGCCCAGGGTCGCATTAAGGATCTGGAAGTTCTCTTCCATAGAAGTGAAGCAGAACTGAACACTGTCCTGAACGAAAAACGCAGTCTGGAGGCAGAGGTGGCTGATCTGCGTGCCCAGCTGGCCAAGGTATGACAGGGAATGCTTCCTTGCTTTAGTACAAGACAGGCTGCCTGTAAAATTCCCTTTCTTTTCACTTAGTTTATACTCTGGATATCATTGATCCACCTTGCTTACCCTGAACCTTTGCCTGCCCCTCTTGGCTGCAAAACTAAACAACCTCTGTGAAACAATGAAAACAACACAATGTTTTGGATATTCTGCTTGTCAAAAGCTGTTATTTAAACAGGTCTGATGTTTCTATGTTCATGGGATATCAGGTTACTAAATGTTATTCTTTGTAAGGTCCTGCATAACTTTACACTTGTGCTGGAGTCTCCAGGGGGACTATGCTAGCACGAAAAAGAAGATGCAACACATTGTGCTTGAGGAATTAATAATCCTCAGCTCCAGTATCACAGTGTATTGAAATAATGCTACATTTTAAATAGCTGGTATGCAAAAGCGAAAGCTTGCTTTAAATATCCATTAATGCACACACACTCTTGTTCTTTTTTTGTTGGTGGTGTTTTTTTGGGGTTGGTTTGTTTTGTTTCCTTTTGTTGTCTGTAGTTGGTGGGTTGTTTTTCTTTTAAAATCAGCAGCTTGACATGAGATTTGTTATTGTGAATAATTGGTCCAAGACTTCAGACAAAGACCATAAAGGGCTTATCCAGACAAAATTAAATGTTTATATTTAAAATGCTGTACTAGGCTGAAGACAGTCATGCTGTGGCTAAGAAGCAGTTGGAGAAGGAGACACTCATGCGTGTGGACCTGGAAAATCGGTGCCAGAGCTTGCAAGAGGATCTGGATTTCAGGAAGAATGTGTTTGAGGAGGTATTATCAACCTAGTAATCCTAGTAATAGTCTAAAGTTTAGGTAGCTCTTAATCAACCTGACTAGAAGTAACTAACTACTACAGGTAGGGAAAATCAGTATCATCCTTCCTATAAATGGGTTGAGTAATAAAATAGTTAAAGGTTTTGCACCTCTTTCCATGGTAAATCAGTGGTGGAGCTGGCATGAGAGCCAGGTGATGAGAGTGTTGTTCCATGGGCAGGTGAACTAATGGAGCAGCTGACTGCTGTGGGAAAGAGAGAGTCTTCTTCCCTCTCTCTGAGCCTGGTTGCATGGCCCTGCTCCTTACCTGCACTAACTTTGGGTGTTGTTGCATTTGACTAAGTGAGGCCTGCTTATTCTAGTGGTGTTGAACTGCTGGATCAGCTCAGCCCTTCTCCTGATCCTTTGTAGTCCCCCAGGACATTCCTGTGGCCTCTGAGCTGTCACTGCCTACAGTTACTGAGAGACTGCAGCTTGCTGGTTTGTCTGGTGTAAAAATTCACCACAGAAGAGAAAGTTTCTTCCATATCACTTCAGGGCACATTAGTGTCAGTAAAGGGCATGTTTCTGTGGATCTATTTTTAGATGTAGAGCATTTCTGAAAACAGCTTGTAAAATTGCTCTGAATTTGTGTTAGCCTGCTATGACTTCAGTCTAGGCATGCAAAATTGAGTCTTGCTTTACTTGCTATTCTTCATTATGGCCCATGCTGGTAACTTCAGGCCTCCTCCTGGTACTCAGAACAGCTCCCTGGTTGTTTGTCCTGCCCTGAAGGAAGAAATTGTTTTTCTCATACCACACATTCAGACCTGGCCAGGTCTCTGCATGGCTCAGCATGAAAAAGTGCATGAGTAAGCCTTACCTTACTGGTTTGGGACCAGTGTTCTCAGGCACAGGAAACTCATACTTCTCTGAAAAAATGAAAATTTCTTAGTTTAAACTCTGACCATAAAGAATTCTCTTTACATCTTCAGGATTGCTTGGGTTGCTGTTTTATTAACACTGTAATCAAAATCTAATGAGAAAGGGTGATCAAGTATGTAGAAAAAGATGCCATTTTTCTCTATAATGATTCTTTAAAATATATGTAATGGTTGCAAAAGGTGTTTATTTTCATCTGATTCCTTGTAGACTGCTATTGTACTGTCGGGGTGTATATTGAGAAGGAAAGGGTTTGTACTGAAATCTCTTTGCTGTGTTAAAATTAGTGTTTTCCTCTCCTTCCTTCCTTCCCCCCCATTTTGACTTTTGTATCATAAAACAGCTCTTTACTTAAACTGTATATGGCTATTTTTGAAGCTGTTTTTAGGTTGGATCACTTTAAAGAATTATATCGTGCCAAATGAGAACAGTAACTTGTATCTGTTAGGGTGCAGCAATTCTAGGCTTAAAGGCCTGTTATACTGTAGCTCCTCCATACTGAAATAGTTAGTGCTGAAATAGTTAATTGTTGTCTGAATTTAATTGCTTGCACTGTTTACCTTTATGTGGGAATTTGTCCCTCTCTTTACATTGTGTGTGTAGGAAATCAGGGAGACGAGGAAACGACACGAACACCGTCTGATCGAGGTGGACACGAGCCGCCAGCAGGAGTACGAGTCCAAAATGACTCAGGCTCTGGAGGATCTGCGAAACCAACACGATGAACAAGTCAAACTGTATAAGATGGAGCTGGAGCAGACCTACCAGGCTAAGGTAACAACTGCTGTCCTCAGCACTGTCAGACCAAAATCCCAGCCTGTGAGATAAAACTATTCCCACCAGCCCTACTGTTCTTAAGGAGACCAGTAATTATAATTTGGGGAAGCTTTGTCCCAGTGATCACATTCCTCCTCTGGGGTTTGAGTGCACGTGCATTTCCAGAGAGGTTACAGCCAGTCAATATACAGACTTAGAGACTGAAAAGGTGACAAGATTTGAACAGGAAAATGATGAACAAATTAAGCTGCCTTTTTCCCCACATAAAAGATGGCTGTTATAAATGAATCTGGAATGTGAAGGGAAAGGGGCTTAGCTGTGAACTTTGTTCTGTGGATTGCTGGGCAAAGATGTGTCCCTGTTAGAGCTGGGCAGGAATACGATGTCAAAGCTGATTTTTAAGTTTAGCTACTGAGCAGGTCCAGGATGAGATGGTCTTGGGTAAAAGCTCACTTCTTGCACAGAACAGATGTGGAGCAAGTCTAGAGGAGGCCACAGAAGTGATCCGAGGGCTGGAGCCCCTCTGCTCTGGAGAGAACTGAGAGAGCTGGGGTGTTCAACCTGGAGTGGAGAGAGCTTTGGGCAGACCTTATGTGACCTTTGAATACTTAAAGAGGGCTTATAAGAAAGATCATTGTGATCTTTGATAAATAATAGAAATTCTAGATATAAGGATTGGGCACTATGCCAGCATGACTGTAAGGTAGGGGATGGTTGTTAGAACTCAAATATTTTCGATTTTAAACTTTACAAGAAATACTGGAGTGTGTAGTTGAAGTTCCTTCAAAGCCTGTAGCCTGAAGAAGGCTCTGTGTGCTGCTTAGAACCTTCTGAACAGCAGAGCCAATGAAGATTGATTTGATAAAACTTTGTGCTGTGTGGCTAAAAAACATTTGCCTGTAACATTTCTTAGAATTGGGTCAGTTTAGTTTTTGGGTGGATTCCATGGTGTGTGGCAGAATTGTTGAAGTCCAGCTGCAGGGCATGCAAAGGATGCTTTTTCTCACTCTGCTTTGATGAAACTTGTCATGTAACAACTCTGAGCTCAGTTGTTGCTCTCTGATTTGGTCAAAATTAGCCACTAGAAATCAATATTGTTCACTTGGTGAATTTAAGAAAAAAGCAAATGGTATGTTGGCAACTATTAAAGAGAATTAACAAAAACATTGTTTTGCCTCTGGCACAGGATGTCATCTAGAGTGCCGTGAGTAGTTTTACTCCTCTTTGCAAAGCTACTGCAGAGTAATACAGAGCAGCCTGACAAAGGCAAGGGCATGAAACAGGTCATGCACCAGGAAAGCTTTAAATAAAGCTTCACCTGGAAAAGAAATGCGTTGAGAGAAGGGAAAGATACGGTGGATGTCTGTAAAATAGTAAATGGCATGGGGAGGGTGAATGAGGAGTGAGTGAATGTCCAGTGAAAGGTTCAAAGGAAACAAAGAGGATTGTTCTTCATTAATACAGAGCTAAACTCCTTGCCCCATAAAAAAAAGCAGAGACAAATTCTTGCCTGAAAAATCCACTGAGAGACAGTAAGCAGCAAAATATTGTCTCTGGGTTACTAAGTCCCTGAGTTGTAAATGACCAGAGGGGACATAATAACTGTGGAATATTTTATTGAGTTAGCCCGTGGGCATCCAGGGAACTGTTGCACCAGGGTGTGAACGAGGCAGGCAGTGTTTGCTGTCACCCAGTGTGAGTGGTCTTGGGACAAACAGGCAGAGCATGTGGCCAGTTTTCTGGCAACTCTAAGGCTGCTTGTATAATGGAAGGGCTAATAGACTATTTTTAACAGCATAAGCAAATTCTATAGGAATAGGTCTGAAATAGATTTTCCTGGTCCTTTCCTGCTTCTCCTTAATGCTATGCAGTTCTTATTCTAAACTTACCAGATGTCCACCTAAAATGTTTTAAGATTACATAGTTATTTTTTATCAGAAGGATATTGCAGGGTATCTAACTCAATGCAAGTGACCTTTTTAAAACTCACCTTGCAGCTGGAGAATGCCAAATTGTCCTCTGACCAAAATGACAAAGCTGCTGGTGCAGCTCGAGAGGAGCTGAAGGAGGCTCGCATGAGGATAGAAGCTCTCAGCTACCAGCTTTCTGGCCTTCAGAAACAGGTAAAGGGGTTAAATTTGCTTTCACCTCAAACACAAAGCACTGTTTTGTGGGGATATATTAACATTTCTGGCGCTTCGTATTTTCTGAATTCTACATAGTGAGATCTTTGGTATGTTCATTTGGGAGAGAGATTGGTTTTAACCTTTTGAGTGGCTGCCAACGGGGCTGTGCCTTGTGCTCTGTGCCTAGGCCAGTGCAGCAGAGGATCGCATTCGGGAGCTGGAGGAAATGATGGCTGGTGAGCGGGAGAAGTTCCGGAAGATGTTGGATGCAAAGGAGAGGGAAATGACGGACATGAGGGACCAGATGCAGCTTCAGCTTACGGAGTACCAGGAACTGCTTGATGTTAAATTAGCACTGGACATGGAGATCAGTGCTTACCGAAAGCTCCTGGAAGGAGAAGAGGAAAGGTACGTGTAGATTCCACTTGCTTTTCTAAGGACCAGCTGGTGTTGTTTTCATTTCTTAACACTTGTTTTTTTACTGTTTGAGCAGGAAGGCCCAGATTTTCTTTCACTGAAGTAATATTGGCTTCACACCACAATGTGTTGTATGGAACACTTACATGGAATGCTTGTCCTCAGCTGAACGCTGTCTTTATTTTATTTTGGTTTTTTTTATAATGATCTTGGAGTACAGTTGAATGTATCATTCTGTGCTTGGTCTTCATCTCCTCTTTGTATTTAAGTGCTTGTACCTTCTCCATTTTCCTGGTTTTAAATCATGTGGCCCGAGAATAGTGTGTTCAGTGGTAGCTGTACTGGAAAGGAAGGTTAAGTCACCTGTGTTGCTCTCATTAGCCGTGCTTTCCACCTCACATAATCATACTGCCAGAGCATTCCTCAGGTGTGGGTAGCCTGCCCTCCTCATGTGTGCAGTCTTCTTGACACACAGCGTGAGGCTGCTGCCAGCCCTGGGGCACATTACAGTCTGGTTACTGATGATGTTGTAGCTTTGTCTGTGGTTCCCTGGGCGAACTAATTCAAACGCTTCCTTGACTGCTTTCAGGTTAAAGCTGTCTCCAAGTCCCTCCTCCCGTGTCACAGTCTCTCGGGCTACCTCCAGCAGCAGCAGCAGCAGCACTTCACTTGTTCGCTCCTCCCGAGGCAAGAGGAAACGCGTTGAAGCCGAGGAGCTTTCGGGCAGCGGCACGAGCGGCATCGGCACCGGCAGCATCAGCGGCAGCAGCAGCAGCAGCAGCTTCCAAATGTCCCAGCAAGCTTCAGCTACAGGCAGTATCAGCATAGAAGAGATAGACCTGGAGGGCAAATACGTTCAGCTGAAGAACAATTCAGAGAAGGTGAGTGTCAGCAGAACTCACAGAAAACAAGGAGCTAAAATTGAGACCTTACACAGGCCTTTGCAGCACGAGTGGGTCCAGCCATGTGGAGAGCAGGAGCAGCATCTCAGGGTGCAGCAACCAAGTTAACATTGTGGTGGGTTAACATGCATGTAATGTTTGCTGCAGGAACAGAACACAGTTTTGTGTTCCAAATATGTAAACGTGTGCTGGGACATTGCTCACAGAAACAGCCTGCTGTCTAGCAGAACTTTGTTGTGTGAAATGAATATCCTTTAAAATTTGGCTGAATTGCCTTAAGGGACTTACACTTTAGACTCTTACTGAATAGAGAAAAATACTTTCAAGGTAGAATGCAGGTGTCTAACAACCATGCAAATAAATTTATGTTCACGAAGATCTAAAGAAAGTTCTGATGCCTCTTTGCTCTGTCTTGTTCACTCTAAATAACCTTCTGACTCTCTCCATTAGGATCAGTCTTTGGGTAACTGGAGGCTGAAAAGACAAATTGGAGATGGAGAAGAAATTGCTTACAAATTTACTCCTAAGTATGTCCTCAGAGCTGGGCAGACTGTTACAGTAAGTTGTACTTACAGTATGTCAACAACATATTCTTTTGTTCATGCTGTGGCGGTTGTGAATCTTGCAGCTTGGTACAGCATGGTTTGGTGTATAGCTTTTAGTTTCCTGGATCTCACTTTAGAGGAGCAGGATTTCAGTTACAAAAATGCAGAACAGAAACTGAATTTCTGTATTGGCACTTCAGTTGAAGAAAAAGGTATTTTGGGGAATGGGTCAAAGACTATTTGTTTTCAAAGATGTTTGCCCCAATTTGGAACACTAATCCAGCTCAACCTCTACAGAAATGGAAACACTTCAGGCATTCATTCAATTTAGTAGACTAGTTAAGTTTAAGACTAGATGTCCTCAGCCTTCACTGTAGTAAACAGCTGCTTTTTCATAATTTTGTGGTTTATTTTCAGTCTGCAACAGATGTTCTTTAAGACGAAAGAAATGTATTTCTTTGACTCACTTTAGCTATTCTACTTAAGTATCAATTGCTCAGATGCATATAAAAGATAAAGTTGATACAGTACAAGCTCCTTTTTGCCTGGGCTCCATACGGTATAGTCATTGAGACAGTGGTAGGAGAAATTTGTGTATTCAGAAAAGAATTGATGACTGCGATATTAGATTTTTTTTTCTCTTGTTTTTATGGCTAGTGTTACTTTTTGTTACAGACTGACAGTAATACCTTACTACAAATAATGGTGTAGCTACTACAAATAATGGTGTAGCTAAAAGTAGGATAGAACTGCCATTGGAATTCAGAAAAAACCCTGGTATGTAGAGTGAAGTAGGAGAATTGAGGGGAGTTGTATATTTAAAAGAAGAAATTGCATGAACAGCTAATTACCAAATGTGTCTCTGTCTAGATTTGGGGTGCAGATGCAGGTGTATCTCACAGCCCCCCTTCTGTTCTCGTGTGGAAGAACCAAGGCAGCTGGGGCACCGGAGGAAATATCCGCACTTACCTCGTGAACTCGGAAGGAGAGGTGGGCTCTGTCTGTGGGCTGGGCTATCTCCCAGACTCTTTAACTTGAGGGTGGGGGGACATGACACAATGGCAAAATCCTGATTTTAACATCTGCCCTACTGTCTTCTAATATAAAACAGTTTGCAACACTGAAATAATTAAATATCTGTACATATCTCTGACATTTTTGGGACATTTTTGAAAACTGTGATCATCATCATGATTATGCCCATAGACGCTTTTTTCCTGTTTTACAAAAAACACCCTACTAGTAGAGAATTTGTTTGTAATTTGAGTATGTACTTTCAGAAGACACAAAGAAAAAAAAAACATTGCTGGCAATTCAAAGTTCTATTATATGGTTCCTATGATATTCTGGGGTGTATTGTAAATGTTAATGTAGAAAGATAGCTGTCACTTCAATGCTGGGAGCCTGTCATAAGTTCTCATTTGGCAGAGGTACCTGTGTATTCTGCATTGTTCTACATCTGCCCACAGTTAATGTTTTAAAACCATCCCTGCAGATGACTTTTGCAAGGAGGAATAGTGCTTTGGGGCTGTTACTCATAACTGTGCCATTATCCCAGGGATCTGATAGCAACAGGAAAGGGAGTCAGACCACATTGTGTCAGTTATTGTGCTGCCTTTCTTGCTGGCAGTTCTCTGGAAGCACTTTGTGCATACTGTAAGGTAGGAGGGAGGATCATTTGTACAAATAGAAATCTAACTGTCTTAGTATTCAAGCTGAGTGGTCAAATGAGTATCTGAAAAAAATTTCACATCTGTGTCTGTTGCCACTGTGGTTACCTTTAGTGTCCCTGCTAAGAAGTGTATGTTAAGGACAACTTTTTCCACAGCTAGAGATTTGCACTTTTGATTTCCAGGATGCAAGTAAATAGAAGATTTTCTTACTTCTTACTAAGAAGTGTTAAAAATAAAGGAAGCTTCCTGAGGCTTTAGAATTCTTTTCAGTGCCTGGCTTGGAAGACCATGCTGATAACCAACATGCACAATTGATATGGAATATTTAGTAGAAATTGGGAATATTATTAATGCTGTGTAATCATACTGAGAAAGTTCAGTTTCTCACATTATGCTCTGTCTCAGACAGCTCCTACCTGTGTCTGCTATGACCTTGTATAAAATTGAAATGTGTCTGCTTCCTCTCAAATCCCAGGGTAATGCAAGAAAATTCCTGTGGCTAAATTACATTACCATGCCTTTTAGTGCACAGAAATAGGAATGGTATTGTGGTTTGCAGGATATTACTAGTATTTGCTTGCATAGCTAATGTTAAGTCTGGGTCAAGTTGCTTTAAACACTCCAGAATTTAATAGGGATGATATATTGATGGTATAGCAAAAACTTAAGGAATAGATAAAGACTTTTTTATTGTCATTTTGTGTAGGAAGTTGCAGTGAGAAGTGTTACTAAATCAGTAGTCATGCGAGAGAATGAAGAGGAGGAGGATGAAACAGATTATGGAGAGGAGGACCTTTTCAACCAACAGGTAATCAGATGCACACCAGATGTTTAACTTGTGCCTCATTGGTTGGATCAATCAGGCATAAGATTTAGCAGGTTCCTTCAACTTTTGTCAGCTCTGAACTTTCTGGTCCATTTTTCCCGTGGTTGCTTGGAACTGTGCAGCACTGCTGCAAGGCACAGAGAGAGGGTATGGTGGGTGGGGCTGCCAGGCATTGCTGCTGGGATCCATCCTGGTACAGCTCAGGTTATCAGTGGCAGAGTCCTTCAGATGGCACAGCCACAGCCCTGTCAGGCCACGTTCCTCCCGCTGAGTGTCTGCTGCTCTGTAACACTGAGCTGGAGCATTCCCACTGCAAGCACAATGTGACCAGATAACCCCTGAAAACCAGGCAAGAGGGGTGCTTCTGTTGCTGCAAGCTTCAGCTTAGTGATTTATTTTTTGACAGAATATACCTTCTACATCTGAAATAAAGTGTTTTTTTTCTTAGTAATACCACCTGTATGTTTTGATAACACTTGTGAAATAACCAACCAGCAGTTGGCGACTGAAAAGGAGAAAGATACTTCATACAGGTGATAGCAGAAAATATTTTAAATTTATTTGAAATTCAAGCAATTTGTTGCCCTGAGCAATGGCACTCAGTAGCTCTTTTCACAGAGAACCCTTTCTGTGCAGGTTTGCAGGTGAGTTCTGAAAGCTTTATTGGTCCTCAGAACACTGAGCAGTGTATTTGTCACACAAAGCAGCTGAAACAGAAGCTTTTTCTTACCCAAAGAAACAGCTTTGCAGCATAGATCCCTCTCAAATGGAATCAGCACTTGAAATAAAGGAAGGAAGGAACTTGCTGGTCTAAAAGCTAAAGACATCACGATTTTCAGTTGTCATTTGTATCACTGTTGAAAATACAGAGACTAAGCAGTCAGACCATTGTAGGGCACCACACCAGAGGAGCAGTGTCAGCCCTGCCAGCAGGCTGGGCATGGTCTCTGCTTTCTCTGCAGTTGGGATGTTGCCTTAATGTAACTAAACTACAAAAAAAAATGGTTTTGACAACAGAGGTGATAACCAGAATCTAGGCTTACAATATGAACAGCTGATAAGAATTGATTTCAACTGTGTCTGTCTTATTTTAGGGGGATCCCAGAACAACCTCTAGAGGATGCTCAGTGATGTGAAAAAAAGAAGAAAAAACCCATTATTTGCGCTTTTCCCCCTTCATTTATTTCCTTTTATTTTTGCTATTTTTTCTCTCCAGAGCCACTGAAAACTATTTTTATATGCATCATCTGATTTCTTTGAAGTTTACTCCTTGGTACATTTTTATAAAAAAATTCAAAAAAAACCTTTACTGAACAAAACTGCCAGAATTTTTAATAGATTTATTTTTCCCTCTTTGTTGAAACACTATATTGGAATACAATATTTTTCCCCACACAGAGTTTAAAAGTCTTATGTAGAAACCTAAAGGAGAAAGGAGATTTTTAGCTAAAATGAGATGAGACTCCTTGAGTGTATGGTAAATCCGTAACTACATATATAACCAGGATAACATCCCCCCAGAAAAGAAGTTTAATGAAGTGGGTTCATCTGCAGGGCCCCAGGAGAGATTCACAGAGTGTTTCCTCCAGACCTGCAGAAATGGTAGTATCTTGCCTGGTATCCTCAGCAATGCCCACCGTAGGAAAATCAGACCCCAGATTCATTCCAGATGGTGTTACACAAGGGTAGTGACACAGGGAAGCTGTGCTTTAGGTGTTTATGCCTCAGGACTGTGCCATCATGTCCTGCTTCAGTTTGAGAGCCTAAGGGTAAAAGCATCTGAGTCTGTCACCACCTGAGCTGTGTGTCATCATTTCAGAACAAGGAAAATGGTGGTTTCTGCTTCCTGAATATACATACCTAAGTGGGAAGTGTCAAACCCAGTTTGGTTTTCAGCAGATTTTGCCATTGTCTCAACTGAGACCTTGTTAAGTCATGGACACAAAGTTATGATACTCAGTATTTACAATTAATGCTCCTGACATATTCAGCTTTAAAACAGATTGATTAAGATTTTAGAAGTTAAACATATTTATACTTTTGGCAATGATAAATATTGGGGATTTTAGAGGTTATCCCATGTAAGTGTTGACTTTTTTAATCAGAGCTAGGTGCAGCTTGTTCATACTTCTCTTATGTTCAAAGGGACATTGTCAGGTATCCTAATGAACAATATTTGCAAAACAGTGCAGAAATAGTTTAATGACTTTTTTGAACAGTTCAAAGGAACTGCTGCTGTTCAGGACGTAAGTGTTGCTGTGCAGCATTCAAGTGCTCGAGGCAAAGTCTAACCAAGGTGAAGGGAGAATAATGTTTTTTATAAAAAATACTTTGTATGGTTAGCAGGTGATTTTTATTGCAATAGGATGCATTTTGTATCTGACAGTGTCTCTTTAGCTTAAAGTTTCTGCTGCTGCATTTCTCTGGAAATAACTCTGAGTCCCGTGAGGGTCAGTGCTCGTACAGTGGTGCATCTTTAGGCACAGGAAGAAGTATTTGACTGCTCCAAAGAATGCACTGACTACTGTACAAGCAAATTTTTTTTCACCTAGTTATTAGTATGGATGCAAAATTTGGATACCATTTGATTCCAGCATAGGTTCCTGTTTTTACCTGCACTCTTGAACTCTGATCTTCTCATTCAAATAGTTCAGACTCATCAGACAAGTGACAAGGTTTGGATGTTTTCGGTGGCTTTTGGACATTATGTTCTCTGAACAGTATCATGACTGACAGATATAACCTAGAAAGTCAGTTTAGTGGCTCTGACTGATGGCTTTGTCATGCAAGCAGGGTGGGAACAAAAGGGGCTTTAAGCTTCAGGATTTATTTTGCCATTTAAAAATAAATCAGAGATGTTACTTTTCTCTATTTAAGTGGAATGACTGAATTCCTGAAGTTAAACTAATAGACATTTAGAATTAGGTTTTAATCCATTATCAGAAGATCCATTACAAAAAAACAGGATAAAGATTTGGCTGTCTGGGCTATGGGATAACTGCATTGATGTACTTGGCCATCTTTCTAATGTAATTTTCCCACTCTGCTTGAGTAGAAGGTCAAATATGTAGTAAATCATGTCTATCTCTCTGTAAGATGTATCTAGTGAAATTATGTTTCTCAGACATACTGTTAATTATATTTTCTAAATTTGTTGTTATGCAAATGAATGCAATCAATGTAGAGTTATTTTTGCAGCACACCTTCCAACCACTGGACAGCATTTCCCTTTCTGACCCACAGCTTTCATAGTATACTGACATAGTGTTTGAGGGTTTTTTGCTTTTTCCCTAAAGATCTGTATTTATTTTTTTTTACATGGGCCAGTTTCTGGACTGCTTATTCCTTTAAGATTGTTCTGTGATCTTAAATACTAAAGCAGTGAGCATGTAGTTAATTTGCATTTTTTCTGTGATTTTTGTTTGTTCATTTCCTGTAAAGAATGGCCTCCAGAAGGCAGCTCGAATGAGGAAAAACCTCTTTGCTATCTGAGCCATAGTTCTCTTAACAGCTACTGTATGGAGAATGTGTCTTCTTGTAGCCTTAAGAACTGGTGCTTGCAGATTTCTTGTGATGAGCACTGTGCCCTTCAGTAACAGTCTGCAGAATTTGTCCTTAGATTTGGAACTGTGTCCTTTGAAAACAGTTTATTTGATTCTTCAGGACCACATTCAGGTATATGAGGTCATACAAATCAGTGATGGATGCTGTGGGAAGAGCCAACAGTCTGAATGTGGATGATTCTGTTACCACAGTGCTTTTGAATAGGCTACTAAAAATATGATAAACAACTCCTGACTGTAAATTACAAGACACAGAAGAACTACTGTATTCCATGTACTTTCTTTTTTTGTGCATGCACCTTCTCCAGCCACCATCCCATCCTCTTGCTTTTGATGCTGAGCTTCAGTCTAATGGTGCTGCCCCAGTACAGCTGGTGTGCCAGACTGGGAGGAAGTTTTGTGGCTTCAACAAAACAAAAAACTTTTTTTTCTTTCTTTTTTTTTGTCTTTCAAGGATCCCCCCCCCCTCTCATTTTCAGGATATTTAAAGATTTTTGTTCAAATGCAGTATTCTCTTGCTCTCTTTTTTTCTTTGATCTTATATATGAACCACTCTTGAAAAAATTGGAAAATGGTCAGCAGTTCTACTCCAGTGCTGAGATCTGGTGTAGAGCTTGAAGGAGAAAGAGATTTGACTTGTCTGGAGAAAAATGATTTTAAGCTGTCTCTGAAGAGGGAAAGGAACCAGTATAGCTTTGATCAGAGTAGTTACTTGAGCATAACTACCCATATGGATGTTCTTATTCCAGAAAAATAACTTCATTCTGGATGAAATAGAAAAGGTTTTTCCTAGGTGTAGATCATAAAATACGAAAAACACATCCTGCCCTCTCCTAAGCTCATACTGTGTGAGAATGCCTGTCAGGACAAGTCCAGCCATCTGCAGGCCTGTTGGGAATGTGATGTCCGTCAGAGCGAGGTGTGGCCTCAGAGCCCCTGGCATTTCATGCCACTTCTTTCTCCCTTGATTCCATGTTTGTTCCTTTAGCTGTTGCATTGCAGTGATGTACTCCAGGGAGCAGAATGGCTGGGATTCCCTTCTTGCACATCTGTGTTTCCTTTGCTGCCACACAGCTCTCGTTTCTGTGTTTCCCTTGTTGCTTCACAGCTCCGCTTCCCAGCAGGTTCTTACACCTGACCAGGGCTCTGGCTTGGCTGTGACAGAACCCATTGTTTGCACTGACATGTTGCTCACGTGTCTTCAGCTCTGTGTTGCCATTAGATGGGAGCTGGCTGCATAGTCTGTGTTTGTAGCAGGAACGAAAAGTCTCTTAAAGCAAATCAACATCTGCTTCCTGTGGCCGGGGTGTGAAAGCTCAGCAGAGCGTGTGCAGCTGGCAGTGGTGATTGTGCTGTGGTGTGAGGCAGATGTACTGTGAAAGGAGATCACTGTGTGGTGTCTGTCCTTGAGCAACGGGACACCTTACGTTCAGTTCAGGGATCTTACTGGGTTTTATACACCCTTTTTTCTTGTTTTTAATGCTCATCCTGTATAAGGGCCCTTTAACTGCAACCTGAACAGGGGTTAGTAAAAATCCTCTCTATACCCCAGGACATTAGAGAATCTTACATCTATTCACATCAGAAGGGGTTTGATGATGCAGGAAAACATGCATGCTGTATGTTCTAGGTCTCTTGTAGCCACTTATTGCGTATTTTCACTGTTAAGCCATTCTGTATCTTTCTGTATCTTCTTTTGAAAGTCTTACCTCTAAACAAAGGCATATCCATATTTGATCCTGGATTTTATTGACACTGTTGGGTCCAAACCCTCTGTGAGCAGGAAGCAAAGCCTTGTTGTGAACCAGTGAGCGGAAGGTGAAATAGTGATTGCATTTTTCAAAGCACTGTTTTAGCTGAATGTCAGGACAAATGATATTGGAGAGATTGTTTTCTCATTTAAAATGGCCTGGGAAACAGAATTTTGATTTGCCCTTCAATATGCTTAGCTTTAAACCAGTTAAAAATTATTTAAAGGTGTTTGGTTTTTTTTTTTTTTAATACAAGGTCATATTTACATGCAATTATTATTTGTAAACATAATGCCTTTCTTGAAATGTTAAGGTCTAGAATGAAAAGGATGTTCAATATTGAAAGCCTCCATTAAGAACAGCACAAGCAGTGATTTGACTTGGAGTTTAGGAAAATAAAATGTGATTGATTGAACTTCCAGATTTTCTCGTTAGCTTTTACTGAAGTGATGAGCGTTGGTAAGGCAGATGTCACTGTGTATTCAGCTACCCAGATCATTACACTAAAATTACAAGCAATAATCTATTTTAAGTCAAAATGCTTTCCATTTGGGCACAAAATGCAGTCAAACTTTTTATTTTCATAGCAGTGATGCCTTGTGACTTGAATTCTGATTTTTAATTTTTAGTATTTTTTAACACAGTTTTGATTTGGCTCAAGGGCACTGCTCAGTGCAGTGACCACCTCCAGTCAGCTGCTGCAGACCATTTCTTGGAAGGATCAAGTTCTTAAAATAAGGAATTGTGAAAAATGTTATAAACTGAAACACAAAGACAAAATGATTAAACTGTTCACTTGGAACTTAAACAAACTACATAATCTAGACTTTATCATTTCAAAGTGGGTTTTTTTTTTTCTTTTTAGAATATGCATGCCAAATGTCTTGTCTTTTTCAATGATTTGTAATATACATTTTATGACTGGAAACTTTTTGTACAACACACTCAAATAAATGTTTTGCATTTTACTGGTTTCCTTTTTATTTTAACCAACCCAGAGGCCATGTGGGCTGTTTGAGACGATTCATCCCAGGGGACCTTCCTGTGTGGAGAGAGAGAAAACAAAGGGCTGTCCCTGCTCCTAAGACTGATCAGTTGAGTGTGTCCAGCAGGGATCAGGGGAGGGAGTGGGGGGGGGTGTGTGGGGGGATGTGTTCCAAAGCAAACAGACACTTTCCTTAAACTGGAAAGCGCTGTCCTCTGATCAGTAGCAACACAAGCAGGGGGAAGAGCCTCAGAAGCTGGAGCAGGTAACTGTCCCCTTCCCATCACCCTCGCACTGAAGGCGTTTCTCTGTTTAACCTGCTTGCTCCTGGCATGAGAACAGGAGCAGACACGGACCCCTGGCTGGCATGGATGGATGGATGGGTTCTTAGGGATGGGTAGAAGCATCACTGCACAGCCTCCAGTCTGTGCTCAACAAACTGAACCTTGGGCAGCTGCCCCATCCTTTGCACTGGCTGGTGATGCTCCTGCAAGGTGTAGGAACGGGTCCTGTTTGAAGTGCCCAGATCCACAGACAGGCTGATACACAGGTTACGATACTCTTGAGTGTGGGCTCTAGCTAGTGACCAATAGAGCAGTGCTGGTTTTAGCTCTGCTGTCCTGCCCTGTCCCTTCTCTCCTGCCAGCTCTTTCCTGCACATCACACCTTGCCCCGGCAATCAGAGCTCTGTACCCTCGTTCTCCCCTTTGCCGTGTCCCAGAGCGCTCCCACCCGAGGGGGCTGGAGCTGAGGTGGGCTTTGAGGGCACGAGCCCCTCAGCCGAGCCACTTGAGGCAGAGGGAGCCCTCCTCATCGCCTGGAAGGATGAAGGCCAGAGGGAGAACCCACCCAGCAGTTGCTCTCTGCACGTGCCGCCCGCCGGTGTTTCAGCGCAGGGCAGCGTTTGTCCCTCCAGTTTGGTGCCAGTTTGAAGCCCATCCCTGAGCCCCGCTACTCGAACCCAGAACCCAAAACCCAGGCTGTGTCTGGCCTGGGCCGGGCCCGGCGGGGCCCTCCGGGGCTCGGGGGTGGG
>VXBX01000650.1:765-63137 GCA_013400415.1 Scytalopus superciliaris | reverse complement strand
GGCCCGCGGACAGCGCCGGGCCCGGCCGGGGGCGGGCTCGGGGCGCGGGGCCCGCCGGGAGGCGCAGTGCGGGCGCCGCCATTTCGGGCTCTGTGGGCATGGAGAGCGGGTTCGGGTCCGAGTTCGGCTCCGGGGCCGGCGGCGGGGGGAAGCTGGACCCGGGGCTCATCATGGAGCAGGTGAAGGTGCAGATCGCCGTGGCCAACGCGCAGGAGCTGCTGCAGGTCAGGAGGGGCGGGCGGGGCCGGGCCGGGCCGGGCCGGGCCGCGCCGCGGGGCCGCTCACGGCTCTCTCCGCAGCGCATGACGGACAAATGCTTTCGGAAATGCATCGGGAAGCCCGGCGGAGCCCTGGACAACTCGGAGCAGGTGAGGGCGGGCGGGACTGCCGCGGGGCCGCGCCCGGGCCGGCCGCTCAGGCTCCCTGTGTCCCGCAGAAGTGCATCGCCATGTGCATGGACCGCTACATGGACTCCTGGAACACGGTTTCCCGAGCCTACAATTCCCGGCTGCAGCGGGAGAGAGCCAACATGTGACGGGGGCCGGCCTGCNACTCGAACCCAGAACCCAAAACCCAGGCTGTGTCTGGCCTGGGCCGGGCCCGGCGGGTCCCTCTGGGGCTCGGGGTTGGGGGTGCACAGACCAGGGACAGCGCCGGGGGGCTCACACCGTACCGGGGGTNGTGGGGCCGTGCGGGGCCCTGTGGGGCTGTGCGGGGCTCTGTGGGGCCGTGCGGGGCAGGGAGGAGCGGCCAGCCCCCAGCTGGTTGGGGTCGGATCCTGCCGCCCTCCCCGCCCCTGCCATGGCAGAGCAATAAACCCTCGCTGAACCTTTTGCATCCGTTGGCTTTTATTGGCACCGGCCCCAGGAGCGAATGGGTTTTTTTCCAGCCCTGAGAGCCACCGTGAGCTCGGTTGCCCAGTCCTTTTTCATCAGTAGAAAAGCTGCCCTAAGATTCTCCACGCGCCACCTTGGCTCTTTCTTCCCTTGTACCTGCACAGCTCAATGTGCAGCAGCTCGCTTTGGGCTCACAGGCTTTGACTCAGCTCAGGCTCAGTGTTGGGGAGCAGGGGCTGCAGCACACAGCCTTGCAAATAGTTGTGCCAGCACGGCAGGGGGGATGGACAGGGTTGGGAAGTAGTTGGATTGATTTCTTTCTAGAATAAAGTGTGTTGTGTGGCTGTGATACTCTGTAACCTCTGGTTTGGCTCTGGCACAGAGGTTCTGTCTTGGAGCCTGCCTTCCAGCATCATTTTTCAAGGGAAGAGCATGTCTGCAACAGAGGATTTTGGTCTGCTTTGGTGCTCAGATCTGTAGTGTTCTCTGCTTACACATCTCTCCTGAAAAGGTGGAGTCATGCTGTGTAGCCATCAGTGGGTACAGCAGCTGCCAGAGGAGAGTGTTGGAGACTAACAGTGCCCATGTCCCTGTAGAGAGGTTTGTTGAAATCCCTTCTGGAGATCTGCATTTTATAGAAGATTTCACTGTTTGCTAGGACGTGGAGACAGATGAAGGATGATGTCTCCATACCTGCTAGGACATTCAAAGGGATGTAGTAGAACCTGATTTCATTCAATCTCCCAATGTGGTGGCTTCTATAAAGGGACTAAACTGTTCACACACAAGGTAAACTGAGGAGATAATTGGGTATTTCGACTTACTGAACCAGGACTTCCCCTTCCAGATTGTCTGAATGGCTACTTGAAAATAAAGTGCTTTTAGCTGTGTTTGATTAGGGGCCTTTTAACCTTTATTTGTGGCTGTATGGATTTTGTGGCACTGGCTGTGCAGCAGTCCCACCCCATTTCATTCATGGAAGCATCCCACAAGTGTTCCAGCCATGGATGTGAACCCATGCCTGGAAGCCAGGCCTCCCACATTGCACATGGTCCAGCTGGGAAGGTGGTGGATCTCACTGCCAGCTGGGTTGGGACAGAAGAAACCTCTTGCTATGCCCAGATGCAGAGCCTAAGCACCAAAAACGAGGAAGGGATTTGGAGTATGAGCAGCCATTCAGTTTTGGTGACTGAATCCATGGGGAGATGTCTAAGTCTGCCCAAGACTCGGCACATGAGCTCTGCAGCAGATTTCTTGCAAAGAAAGTTGTCTGCATGTCTTATCCTGGCTGGTGGGACCTTCCTTCTACTGAAGGAGTTGTATCCTTGTACCACTATCTTAGCACTTTGAATTTCCCCCACCTAGCTTAACCAGAACAGTGGTTTGTGTGGCCGTACCTTAATCAGTTTAATCACCTCTTCCTTAATGCAAAAGGAGCTGGGGGGCGAGTGTTGGGTGGGTGGAGGTGTAGGGAGGGTGGAGAGAAGCCTGTTCTGATCCTCTGCTACAGATCAGGGCCTTTGCAGTCTGAACTCCAAGTGGTTTAATCCTGTCTTCTCTTGGGATCAAATGGTGAGCCAGGAGGTCATCACTGAGCTCTCATGCACTGAGTGGCAATGGCAGCACACCCGTCCCAAAAGCCACTGCCCAGCACAACAGCTCCATCAAGGCAGTGAGGTCTGAGGCTTCTGCAAGGGCACAATTTTGGGCTGGGACAAAGTCCACTGGTTTCTTGGTTTGGCTTTGGGATGAGACCTCATAGGCAGAGGTCAGACAAATTCCATGGACATCTGGGAGATGTTCTGGGCACCGCTCCAACTAGAAAGGTCATGTTTTAACACGTAGGATGTTTGTCCAGGTCTTAAGATGGGATAGGCCTCATTTATTTATAGAAAATGTCTAGAATTTGTACCTTTCTATGCAAAGCAGTTATCAAATGCCCTGGTGTCGCAACCAGCAGGTCACACAACACTGGCATTTGCTTAGTACCTGCAAGGCCATCTTCACCCCTTTGCAACATCAGAGAAATGTACAATAGCTGAGGGGTTAGTGCATCCTCTGGCCGTTACTCGTCTCACTGGTCGCCTTCCCTGAGTGGTGAAATGCACTTTCAGAGCTTGAGGTTCTGCACAATCCAGCCCTGAACAGCTGTGACTTTGGTGTAAACACCAGGGAAGTATGGCCTGGCACAGCCATAGCCCCAGCTTGTGATTCCTGCTAGAAACCACTTCCCTGAGGGTTCTTTACATGCCAAGGGCCCGCCTGCATCGCCCTGCAGAGAGAGAGGAAAAGGGTATAGTTTCAAGCCAGAGGCAGCCCAGCACCCCCAGCTGTGAGATGCTCTTTCTTTCTAGGACAGGGGCATTTGCTGTCCTGCTTCTCACTTCCCCAGGAGCCCCATTCTAAGCTGGAGGACTGCTCAGTGAGGTACCTGCATGAACAGTGTCAGGTTGGAGTTCTGAAACATGGAATAGTGTTTGGAGGTACAGTAGGGTCATGGAATAGGCTCTTAAGGTATCCCCATGGTCCTTTGCTTGGCATTACCTCTTCATGTTTCCCTGACCTGTCACGGGTTGGTGGGGCAAGCAGCATGCAGTGTATGCAGGATGGATGTGGATAAAGGCAACAGCCATGATGGATGGACAGACAGCTGAGCTAGGGGGCAGGACCCTCCTGAGAGAATATAGCCTGGGGATGTGGCACGAGCTTGCTCTGTCCCAGGTGCAGCTTTGCTGCTCTCACACTCACTGAACAGCTGTCGACGGTGCCCTGTGGGAAACCAGCACACACCATCCTGCTGCTGATCTGGACAGGGTAGAACTTTTTGCAGGCCTGGTCTCCAATCATGTTTACTGCTGCTTTTTGCAGATGCTTTGACATGAGACCTGAGGAGACAAGCATTGCTGTTAGCTGGGTGCAGAGCACGTGAGAAGCAGAAGCATGTGTAGAAGTGGGGTCTCTGCAGCCTTGCTTGCCAGAGGGAGAGACCTGCCCTGGGTAAGTGAATCAGGCCTGGTTCCTCCCACAGAGCAAGCACAGGAAGGTCCCTTGGGCATGTATTTTGTCCAGTAGCTCAGCTGACCAGATTACAAATGGTATTGGGGTGGTCCTTGTACTGCAGGAGCAGAGTGGGAGCAGCTGCCCTGGGGATGGGGAGCATAGTGGCTGGCATGTAGAAAGCTTGGAAAGGCTCCAAGAGGGCAGAGGTGTGATCAAATGGACAAGCACACTGGATGGCAGCTGGGGAGGAGATTGCAGTGATACCAGGCCTTGCCCACCGTGGTGTCCCCTGCAGGTGGGCAGTGCTTGGGACAGTGGCGTGGGAACTGTAGGTGTTTGGGCTGGCAAGGTAGGTGGCACTGAGCTTGGCCATCATGGATGTGAGGGGTCCCTCTCAGCCAGTACCTCCTTCCTTTGTGGAGCCCCAGCCTGTGATGAAGCATCTGGCCCCTTCATGAAAGACGTGAGAACTGTGTGGAAGACATATAGGTCTGATGGTGTTGCTGAATTTGACAGGTGTGCTCAGCTCTAGCAGTGCCACATCATAGTCCAGGCTGTAGATGTTGTAAAAAGGGTGCTTGTAGATACGGAATATTTTCTCCATTTTGCCATCGATGCCACTCAGGAATGGTGTTCCTAGAAAGGCCACCCACATTTTGGGGTCACTGTAACTGCAGAAAGACAGCAAACCTGGCTGTTAGGAGCACGGCCTCACAAGGAGGGCCATTTCTCCACTTGTGGGGCTGGGATGCACTACAGCCACACCTTGTGAGGCCAGGCCCCCTGTCTCCAGCACACTGGGCATACCCAGGCTTTGCTCCACTCATTCCTCCTCATGCTCACCCGTAGGGGCATGTCTGGGATGGGGAGTGTATGCCCAGCGTCCCAGCCATAGTGCCGGACCGTGAGGGAGGGGCAGGGCAGGTGGGCTGACGGGACTGGGGCCAAGAGCCAGGTGGCTTTACCAGCCCATCTCAGACTTACATGTCAAAGCAGTGAGCTGCAGAGAGCAGCCACCGCTCAGCAATCAGGACAGCCCCACACTTGTGCTCCTTCCGTCGAAGCCAGAGACTGACTTGCCAGGGCCATTCCCCTCGAGCCGCGCTGCTGCCACCCACGATCTTGCTGAAGGCCAGAGCAGTTGTTAAGCCACAGTCTAGGACAGAGGAAGAAGCACCATGGTCTTAAGTAAACATAAGGGGGTGTCTGCCTGCCTTCTGTAGCCCGTGCTATGGGACAGCCTTCTGAGGGGCATGCACAGGGCAGCAGGATGTGATGAAGTCCAGTCACCCAGCTGAGGCAAGGCTTGGCAGACAGAGTATGGTTTGTGAAAGTGTCATCACAGATCACACCTTCCAGGGATATAGTATGTGAGGAGGGGACATTTGGATGGACTGGCTGAGCTATCACACAGCAAGGAATGTGCACCCCAAGGAACAGTCCCAGGGATGACAAGATATTTTTTGGGCTGCTTTGTTGTGTAGAGTTGCCTTGCCACCTTGTGCTACCAGACTGACTGGCCAGAAGGCCAGTGTGCTGGGAAATGATTTCTAATATTTGTAACAGAGGAAAAGAGGCCACATTTTCTGGCAGACAATTTGGATCCTGCTCATCCAGCTTTATCCAGGTTTAGGTTCTTGCAGAACAAGTGGGACCTGGCTCACAGTGGCTGGCCGAGGCCCCCAGTGTCCAGTGTGGGGCCCAGAACAGCCAGTGTGAATGTGGTGGGTTGCACTGGGTGATGTGGAGCGTGGCTGGCAGCAGCCACGGGCTGCAGAGCAGCGCTCAGAGATCAGCACTCAGAGAGCAGCACTCACCGCAGTGGCGCTCGTCGAAGCCGTTGCTGCAGTCCACAACACCATCACATTCGGGATTTTCTTTTCCAATACACACCTTGCTGGAACACTTGAAGGTGAGGCTGGTACAAGGCACCACTGGAAGGGAATAACCCATGGCCTGCTCAGTACTCTCTCTGCTGGAGGCCTCCTACCAACATGTCAATACATCCATCATCAGTTTTACCTGGGGCTTGGGTGGGCTTGGCAGGCTCGGTTGTTCTCAGAGTTTCGGAGTTTTCACTCATGTTTGTGCTCGTCTTTGTTCCCAGGGTGGTTCTGCTGGTTGGAGTTGGAGCTGTTGTGTTGGGCTGGGTGAGGATGGCTGTGCTGGAAGTTCTAGTGATGGCTAAACTGGAAGGGATGCCTGTGCCAGGACTGGGCAACTGTGAGATGGTTTCCAGGATCCAGTCTGTGAGTTTGGTAATTCTGGAGTACACACCAGGTTTCATAGCCTGGGCACAACCAAATCCCCAGCTCACAATGCCAGCCAGGTAAAACACTCCCGGGGTCACCTCACAGGCCAAGGGTCCACCTGAATCTCCCTGTAGAAGAAGCAAGGCAATGGCTGCTCAGTCCAGTTTCCCCCAGAGAGGTCTAAATGGAGCTGCCCCTCAGCCACACCAGGAGGACTTAGCTACCCTCAGTTCTTCTTTCTCCAGCCCTGTGGGTTTGTCTGCTGCCATGCACTGTGTGCACAAGGCAAGAGTGCAGAGGCTGAAACCAGGGTCTGTGGCTCAACCTGGCTGCACAGATATGAGCAGCATTTGTCCAGAATGTTCACAGCTCCTGTCAGCACCTTTCCACAGCTGCCACCAACTGCCACTGTCTCACTGCCACCAGAGGAGACCTGCTTCATCCAGGATTCCTGTGGCTAGACAGAGCAATTGGTTTAAGTAATTCCCAACTTGGTGGAGCTTTATTTATGTTTCTAAAGCTCCAAGGTAGTGGGCTGGGGTTTTTTTGCTGAGGTATATGTGGATTGCACAGCCAGGCCACAGCAGCTCTGTAAATATTTCACAAGAATCTGCAGACAGCAGAGTTACCCCAGCTTTCTGAACAATCCACAGAATAGAGAAATCCCACACTCTTACCTGGCATGAGTCTACCATCCCCTCCAGGAAGCCAGCACAGATCATTCGGTCAGTGAGGGAGAAGTTGTAGAGGAAGTTGCAGGTGTTCTGGTCTATGATGCCAACAGAGGCTTTCTGCAGGATCTCAGGTTTGGTGACTGCATGAAAACCATGGCATTAGTGAGTGCAGCAGAGCAGTGGGATTTTAGACTGATTTTAGATTGATTCAACACATATTTTAGGAAAACAGGCTCTACTCCCACATGGGAATTGAGTCCTATATGACCTGTTTTCTCAGCAGCCCTGAAGATCCTGGCTTGCCCCAGGATGCAGTTCTGTGTTTGTGGTAAGGATCCTGCACACAGCTGTGTCCCATGGTCCTGACAGCCTATGGGCTCCTGGTCAGCTGGGCTTCCTTGGTAGCACATGTGCCACTCTTGGGCCTTCTCCCTACAGCGGGATCTTTACTTTTTCCAATTGCTTGGAACATCTTTGTGACTGAGCGTGGCTGCTGTGGCTGACACACTGTCCTGCCAGAGCTGCAACAGGCTCTGAGCCAGTGCCTGACTCTTCCTTAGCATGGTAGAGCTACTGAGTCCAGCAGGTTTCTCCTGGTTCCCACCAAGCTGCTCTCTCAATTTTCTTGTTTGCTGATGACTCCTAAATAACTGTGATTTAAGGCCTTTATTCTTGCATATTCTTGTGTTTCTGTCAGTTCCTGACTGTTCCCTTTACTGTCCCCTGTCCTTTACACTCTGAGAACTGTGGGTCACAATGTCCCAGGCTTTGCTGCCCAGGGTGTCACTGCTCCAGGGCAAATCAGCAGGTAATGCATCACTGCTTACCATTCCCTTCCTGCAGGTCTCCCCACCCAGAAATGAGGCATTTCTTGCCAACAGGAAACTTCTGCACAGCAAGTGGGAGGCACACGGGCTGGATATATTTGTTGAAGACAAGAGGTCTTGCCAGCTCGAGTACAGCCACATCGAAGTCCAGAATCAAGGGGCTGAAGAGGGGATGTGGGATCACCCTTGTTACATTGACTTTCACTGCATTCTCATCTGTTCCATTTAGTGACGTTGTTCCCACATAGGCTTCAATCTCTTCTGGATTTGTCCTGCAAATACATAATGCTAAAGGTGCATGCTCACACACATATGCCTGGCATGAATTCTGATGTTGAAACTGCAGAGTTTTACATGATTAGCACACAGCAGAACAGGCCTGCTAAGTCAGGCCCAAAGAACTGTTTCCAGCAGTGGCATCTGTTGGATATCTCCTGAAGAGCAATTAAACGTGGTAATAATCCTCTCCTTACTTCCAGAAATTTATGATTTCAGGCATGTTCTGGCACACAGGTGGTGTCTCTGTATTCAGTAGGTCTTGATGGATTTTTGGGTTTTATTTGGATTTTTCTAAAGTTGTGTTTTATTCTTTTTTTTTAACCTCATGTAAATTTCAAATACTCAGTTTAATGACATTTATTAAGAACTGCTTCCTTTTGATTGTTTTCCACCTGCTCTTGGTAGTTACTTGGTATTTCAAAAAAGGAATCAAAAGGCATTCTCTTATTGTACCTTCATCATTGTACAGTCCCATCACACATTCCCTTCCCATGAGTTGTTTTTTCCCAGGTCTAGTCTGATCTATTTTGCTGTGCTTGTTATGATGCTCTTCCATACCCAGCTCATCCCTGAGCCTTGTGTTCACCCTCACAGTGTTACTCTAGCCCTGTGTAGATGTTGGCATGCTGTGGATTACCAGCAACATCCCTGTCACCTCCTTTGTTTTTCTAACCATTTCTGCATTCCTGTGCTCTGTAACTGCCCCTGCCCACACGGCTGCTGTTCTCAGGGCAATAGCTGCATGTTTTCTGACCTCTTGTTCTGAACAGCAACAGCTGATGGAGACCCATCCTCTTCCACAAACAGCACTGCTGCTTTTGCTGTGTCACATTTCACACTTCTCTACCTTACATTTCACTTGCTGCTTTATTGCCCAGCTGTTTAATCCATGAGGTTGTCTTGAAATCCATCATAGTTAGTCCTCCACCTTTTCTGCCTTCAGGAATTTATTCTTGACAAACATTATCCTCTTGCTACTCATTTTTTTATCTAGACTTCTTAAAACTCTGGGCTTGGGCTCTTGCAGAAAAGAACTGTGAAGGATTGAACACACCATTTTCCCTTTACCAGCTGATCGTGTGTCTATTTTGTATATTACAATTTTTAAGGTTAAATTTATTAAAGAAACTCTCTTGTGGCACCTGTCCTTTTCCACCCTTCTTAGATCCATTGTCCCTGCTCCCTGCCCAAGCTGGTTTAACCTCTCTCTGTGTCATTCCAACCTACCCACAAAACCCCTTTTACTATGAATCTCTAGTTATAGGAAAAAATTGACGTCCAGTATGTATTCCTGTTTTTTCCCAGTGGCTCCAGTGCCACACTGTGGCTTTGGGTGGTGGGCAGGGATAGGCTCTTACTCATTGAAGCAGTGAGCTGCTGACAGCAGCCAGCGGTCCCCAATGATGGTGGCCCCACAGAAGTGCCTGGAGTCTTCTTTCAGGCTGACTTGCCACGGGATCTCTCCTCTGGAAGCATCTGTTCCTCCCACAATCTTGCTGGGTGTAGAGAACCCAGGTCGTCCTCCACACTCTGCACGAAAGTCAAAGCATGACTCGTGAGCACTCCCAGCAGAAAACAAGCAAGGAGAGACTTTTGCTCTCTCCAAAGTCTGAGCAGGGACAGGTCAGGGTTGAGGTGCAAGCCATCTACCCAAGCCCTGCCCGCTGATCATGGCAGTGCCCAATGGTGGCTGTTACAGCTGGGCTTTCACACTAACTGCTGTTCTGCACCTTGCTCTTGGCAACCAGTGTCCTCTCAAAGGCAGAGTAATCAGCAGCTCTGTGCCTCTTATCCTTGACATTACAGATAAAAAAATTAATCCTAAATTTAGAAAAATACCTTACATCTACATCTCCCTGCAGAGCTGTTGGAAGGGCTCTTGGAGCAGACAAGTCACCCTACAGAAACCTGCTCTCCTTCCCTTCAGGGAGAAGATCCATGGTTGCTGTGAAGGTGCAGCCATCAACTTTGAGCTGCAGGGAGATCCATATGTGGCAAACAAAAGTGAGTGGCAAACAGGTTAAATACTATCAGGCACTGCTGTGCCTTAGTGCCCTGTCCTGGGCCTGCTGGAGCAGATGAGTCACACAGGCAAGATTACAGAGTCAGTCACACAAAGGAGCACATGGAACTGCACAGGTACTGAGTGACTTTGCCAGGCTGCTCTGGTCTGAGCTGGGGCAGCCAGATGGTGTCACTTACGCTTTGGCCTTAGTACTTAGGCACGGGTTGTGTGGCTCACTCTACAGAAAGTCAGCACAGCTCAGCAGAAGAATGAACGTGACATTTGGACCTGTACCTGCCGCTCTTCCTGCCAAGGTGCACCCACCTGTGGGTGCTCATACCTTGTGGTCTTGCTGCAGTCACTGGCCTGTTGGCAGCTGGGGCTGGTGAGGTGGTGGGGGTTCCTCTGGTGGTGGTGTTGAGCTCGTCAGAGTTGACCACGTTCCTGTTAGTACTGGAGTGTATTGGATGGACAGTACGGGCTGTGGAGGTGGGGAAGGCAGAAATAGCATCCAAGATCCAGTCTCGTAGTTTGGTGACACGTGTGTAAACCCCAGGCCGCCTGGCTTCAGCACATCCAATCCCCCAACTCACAATTCCAGCCAGGAAAAACCTGCCAGATGGTTCTTGGCAAACAAGGGGCCCACCAGAGTCACCCTGCAAGAGAAGCCAGATGGTGAATTCTCCCTGGGGACACCCTGAGGTCTCCCCAGCCACCTTCAGCATCCCTCTGCCAGTTGGGGTCTCTCTGTCCCCATGTATCTCAGCTCACTTCATATTTGCTCCAACCTAGTGATGAGTGGAGCATCTCCTGTGCTGGCCTTTGGGTGCTCCTCATGTGGGAATGCTGTCCATTCCATTAAGCAGTAGCCTTGTGCCCTTGATATGCCAGAAGAGCACAAGGACGTCCTCTATAAAGTCTAGGGTTTAGCATTACTGCTGCTTTAATCACTTGTTAAATTGCTGCTCCTAAAGGTTAAGCCCAGCAGCCCCTTCACAGCCAGATGATGGGTGTTCACTGTCTGATACACAACCTGGGGTGACCACGCTAATCTTTGCATCAGGTTTTCTTGATCCTGCCAATGGTTTCCTGGTCAATTCTTTGGTATTGTGGGGCCCTGTGAGCATCAGGGTGGTGTCTGTGAAGTTGGCAGTGCCTTCTTGGGGTGAGATTGCTTTAGATCAATAACGAATAACCAGGTAAGTCACATTTATCATCCATCCTTGGATCTTTCATTGTTGGTCCCTTCTCTGGTGTTTGTGTTGTATTTGGTCCAGAAATATAAAAGTGCTACCACCAGAGAAGTACAGTTTTTTCAGCTGGTGGCTGTGGGTTTGAGTAGCCCTGCCAAACCACAGGGACAGCCCTGGAAATCACAGCCCTCCTCCCACAGTTCTCTCTCCACTGGGAAGGCAGGACTGTCTCCAGGTGACAGCTTGCACAGTTCCAGGCTGGATAAAGGCTAACTAAAGTAAACACTGTGTTGTTCACCAACAACTGTTGTATATGTTTTAGTTTCTACTGCTGCCCTTTGCCATCTGGCTTTTGGTCCAAGGACTTGCCTGGTGCACTGGTAGGGCCAGCCCTGATTACAGCTCAGAAGGTAGAGAAAACCAGTCAATTAGCCAAAAGGGCACCTTAAAGAACAGTGCCCTCCTCTAAGCACTGGAGAACTTATCCTCATTTATGTCTTCCACAGTCCCTGAGCCATGCTTGGGTCCAAGGCACAGCTTCAAACCTTGGGGGGGAACCATGACTACAGTGTCAGATCTGCTTCTTGAAGTGTCACCTGGTGCATACTGAGAGGGAAAAGACTGATGTGGGGAGGTGTGCCAGCTTCCCTGGGCAAAGCTTACCTGGCAGGAGTCAACTTTCCCCTCCAGGTAGCCAGCACACATCATCCTGTCTGTGAGGACATGGCTGTAGAGGCTGGAGCACAGGTTCTGGTCCAGGAGCTCCACTGTTGCTTTCTGCAGGAACTCGGGTTTCACCACTGAGTGAGAAAGACATGACCATGAGCTCAGCCCTGCACCAGACCAGCAGCCCACGGTACAGCCCACCCAGCTCCAGTTCCCCTCCCTGTAGCCTCCTGCCCTCTTCACACCCCACCCCTGCTGTGTGGCCCACTTTGCTTACAGAAATCCTCCTTGAGGTAGCCCCAGCCAGAGATTAGGCACTTTTTGCTGGTTGGGAAGTGATGGCCAGCATCTGGCAGGCACACGGGCTGGATGTACTTAGTGAAGGTCACAGGTCTCTTCAGCTCCAGCACAGCCACATCATAGTCAGCCGTGTCAGCGTTGTAGGAGGGGTGGGGGATGATCTGTGCAATGTCCATTTTTACTGTGCTGCTGTCAGAGCCTCTGAGGGAGGTGGTCCCTGTGTAAGCTGCCCACATGGCTGGGTCCTGAAACCTGGAGGAGGGACAGTAGGGACCATGTGAGCCTGCAGCTACAGCACTGTCCTGCAAACCCAAGCTGCCTTCTGCCCATCCTGCCATCCGCTCTGGGAGTGGTGGGAGCTCCCCACACTCCCTGTGACAGGGCACTGTGATGCAGTAGGAGCCTGAGCAGAGATGGCAGCTTTTGGAAAGTGGATGGAGGGGGGAAAGTGGCGTGACTGGAACTTACTCAGTAAAGCAGTGAGCAGCAGACACCAGCCACTTCTCTGTGAGGATTGCAGCGCCGCAGAAGTGCTCGTTGTTCTCTCGCAGGCTGACTTGCCATGGGAACTCCCCTCTGGATGCCTCTGAGCCTCCAACTATCCTGCTGGCAGTCTGCATGGCAGGGCGATTCCCACAATCTGAAAGAGATGAGACAGCCAGTGCATCAGGATCCTGCTGCTGCATCCCAGCAACACGGTCTTGGGAGCAAGTGAGGAAAACTGCTTCAGCTTCATGTGTGCTCCCAGCACATGCGCAAACAACAGGATGGTGGCTGGGATGTCACAGGAAAAAGCACTGCAAAAGCACTGGCCCATCACAGTGTTCTCCCTAAAACTCATCTAGAGTGAGAAATTCTGGGAGAAGCATCTTGACTAGTTTGATGAGCTCAGCCACTGCCTTGTGATCTGCACCCAGGAGCTCATGGGTGTTGTCCACCATGTGGCTCTTGTCAATTGTGCCAGGCCACTAGGAAGGTGGACCTTATCATGACCCATCACAGTTGGTGAGACCAAGGTGTTTCTCAGGGTCCAGTTTTCCTCATCCTGATGCAGGCATTTACTACTGGCTTGTAATGTCATGCTGTTTTCTTGGCTTTCTATAGTGCCTGGCAGCCGGTGGTGTTACACCTGCCAAGGTCTGCAGCAGTGGGGTGTGGCCTGTCCCCTATATCCGGGAGACCTGCTGTGAGAGACTCAGCACAGCCCCTTCCCTCATGAGTCATCCCTACAGCCTGTTTGGCTGTCACATTCAGGGGTTTCTTTCCACACACACTGGGTGTTGTGGCAAATGACTGTGTCTGCAGGGGACAGCAAGGTTTGAGTCACTTGTGTCTTCTTGCAACCTACCCAGCAACTCTCCCCTGGCTTCCCCAGGGACAATGTCCTTGTCACTCTGCTCCCTGGCAGGGCCAGAGTCCCTGTGGTGTGCTGGGAGCAGAGCTGCAGCTCTTGTTGAGCTTGCAGGGCCCTGGGCCACCACGTTATGAACAAGGTATCTGCATCCAGGCTGCTGGTGAGGAGAAGGAAGCTGCAGAGTGCAGGTGACTCTTCCTGCTGCATGGATCTTACCTGATTTCAGTCCAGGTCTGTGGGAAGAAATCTTGTTGGTACCTGTGACAAAGCAGAAGGAATTGCGATTAGCAAGGGCAACCCAGCCAGGAGCTCCAGGGACTGTGTTGTTCCAGGCTGGGGCTGCCACGCTCTTTGCTTCTGCATCATCTCCTGCCTGGTGATCCCCTCCCTTGCCCCACAGCCAGTGTGAGCTTCTGGCCTGGGTGCCTGCCAGGGACCCCTTCTCTGCCATGGAGCAGGGGAGGAGCAACCACCTTCAGCTCTGTGGGCTTTGGGTGGTTGAAGGTGCAGGGAGAACTTCTCAAAGGCTGTGCCAGTGAGCTGCCTGCTGGGAGTGGGCGCTGGGTCTGAGGCTATGCAGGACTGGTGCCTAAAGGCAAGGGGAGTCTGTGCACCCTCCATCTGGGCTGCACAAGGTTCCCAAAGATCCAGGGATCCTGGCCACTGTGGCAGGGGGTGCAGAGGGACCTGCAGAGGAGCCCACACCATCGTGTTTCCCAGACACTTATTTTTTTAACCCCGCTGGACCTGGAGAGTAATTCAAATATGAGAAATATCTGTCTCAGCTGTAATTATTGCTACAGCTCTGAGGACTGCCTAAGGACTGCTGTGGACCTGTAGGTACAGACAACTCAGCAATTAACCTCCTGGAGCTTGAGCTCCTGTCCCTCAGGCTGGTTCTAGCTACTGCAAGAAAAGCCAAAGAAGCTGCAATTTATACTTTAGGCTCTGTAGTTGCTGTGGGCCCCTCAAGCTGCACTTGCAGGGAGGAGCAGCAGGGACAGCGCTAGTGTTGGAGGGGTATTTGGGTACCCCACAAATGTCTGTTGAGCAGCAGGCAAGATCTAGGCTGGTCTCTGCTGCTGTGTTGTGTAGCTGGGAGCAGCTGGGAGCCAGGCATGGTATTTCATTGGTTTGCTGGGTGCCTGGCAGCACCCCCATTTCTAGCACTGCTACTGGGCATGAAGCCTTAACTGGACACCCAAAGCTGAAGCTCTGCAGCAGTTTGGCTCTCTCAGACACAGATGGTGGCTTTGCTGTGTGACCTTGGGTGGCAGCAGCCCCAGCACAGAGCACCCTGCTCTGCCTGCCTGGCAGTGTTGGCAGAGCCGTACCTGTAAGAGAAGCTGAGGAGATGGTCCCATAGGCAGCCAGGGAGAGCCCCTGCTTGTGCAGGGTAGCTGCCAGCCCGTGCTTGAGAGCTTCCTCCTCCAAGGTAGAGCTCAGGGGCTGGGAATCCTGGGGGGCGAAGAAGAGGCGGAAATGGACGATCACGCTCGAATTCCCTTTCCTGCTGGGAGACAGAGAATCACGGCTCCAGATGAGTATTGGCTCCATTATCAACACAGGCTCTTGTGCTAGCTGCCTACAGGGAACTCAAGGGAAACAAAACTGACTCTGAATAATGTGATTCTTGGTAATTTAAAGTTTCTCTGGAGATGTGCTCTGGCTCAAAATGGTCATTTGCATTTTTTTTCTTTGGCCCAAAGCTGTGGTTGAACAAAGTAATTTTCCTCTGCCTTTCTGACTGCATTTCCAAATGAGAGAACCCAGAACATTGCTGCAATCCCAGAAGAAAATTGACTTGATCAAAAACCAGTTTCTCTTTGTATTAGTTTAGAACAAAAGCACAGATGTGAGCTCACCTTCTTGGTAAGGCTTGTCAGAATGTCCTGAAATATGAGCTGCAGAGTGTGCAGAGAGAGCTGCCTATACTCACCTATAGCCCAGGATAGTGCAACCAGTGCAACTCCAGTCCAGCTGGGAGTCCTGGAGACTGGACAGAAACTGCAAAGCAAAGAGTGATGGTCACACACTTACCAGACAAAAGACCCCAGGGAAGTGGGACTAGATTATGCCTGGGATTTTGCAGGGAGCTGGAGCTGTTGAAGCATCTTCTCTTGTCTCTGCAAGCAGCAGAAGCACCCATGCCCAGCTCCTTTTCCCACCCTGGCTCAGGGTGAGGGTGTGAGGCAGTGCATCCCTTTTCTATGCCTTCCTCCCTCTTTCACAAGGAGCAGGCCTGAGTGCACATTTCCCACACCACAGATTACTCTCAGGGCCCTGATGGGGCCTTTCAAAGTGCAGCTCAGCCCCACTGATGTTTAAGAAGTCCTAGTTGTCCTCCTGCCCTGGCATCCAGATTCTGCTGAATGAGGACAGTCAAGCTGGGTCCTGATGAACCCCCACAGTACTTCCCCAATATTTTTCTCGAAAGCCCAGATCAACTCACCAGCCTCTCAAGAGCAGGTGTCAGCACCCTGTAGTAGTCTGAGTTCTCCATCTTTAAGCTGCTGTTGAATGTGATTCCTTGCAGTTCCACGGTGTGCTCAAAGCTGGTTTCTGCTGTGGGATGGCAGGCTGCCAGAGAGGGACAGTGTCTGTCACAGGCACCTTTCCTTGCTGCTTTGCAACATGGATCTCATCATGTCCTTTAAACCCCCTTGTCTCAGCAGCTTGACTGTCACTGACCACCCCAGCTGCCTTGGGGGTGCCCCATGACCACCCTGGGATACCCTGCATATGTGCAGTAATAACACTGTGCACTGAACTAGTTTGAACTTGAAAATGGTGGGGTTTTGTCAAGCCTGAGACAGACGTTCATGAACAGATGGGTACAATCTGACAATCCCAGATTGGCCCTATCCTTGCAGAAACAGGCTAGAGAAAGGTCTGCTGGGTACTGAAGCCAGCTCAGAAAGTGGGACTGTCCAGGTGGGATCTGTCAGTCATGTCACACTGGGGTCCTCTCTGGGATGCTGACTGAGGTGGCATCTGGCCATGGGACATCAGAAGCAGCACAAGGCGGGTGGGAGAGACAAGGAGATGGTGGTCATGCTCTGAAGTGGGACAGTAAATCAGGCAATGGTGAGTGGCTGTAAGAGGTTGTGATGGAGATGGCAGGGGCAGTCAGGTACAGTGACAGGAAATTTGGGAGTCACAGAGAGAGATCAGAGGATAGAATCATTGAAGCACGAAATCATTTGGGTTGGAAAAGACCTCTGAAATCGTCAAGTCCAACTGTTCCTCCAGCACTGTCAAGTCCACCACTAAACCATGTCCTCAGTGCCACATCCACACATCTTCTAAATCCCTGCAGGGATAGTGACTCCACCACTGCCCTGGGCAGCCTGTGCCGGGGATGGATAACCCTTTCAGTGAAGAAACTTCCCCTAATACCCAATCTGGTGCAACTTGAGATCATTTCCTCTGGTCCTGTCCCATGTTCCCTGGGAGCAGAACCTGACCCCTACCCCACCCCAGCTCCCCCCTCCTGTCAGGGAGATGCAGAGAGCAAGAAGGTCCCCCCTGAGCCTCCTTCTCTCCAGGCTGAGCCCCCCCAGCTCCCTCAGCTGCTCCTCATCAGACTTGTGCTCCAGCCCCTTCCCCCGCCTCATTGTCCTTCTCTGGACACACTCCAGCACCTCAATGTCTTTCTTATCATGAAGGGCCTAGAATTGAACCCAGGTTTTGAGGTGGTGTCCCCCAGCACAGGGGGACAGTCACTGCCCTGGTTCTGCTGGCCACACTATTACTGGTACAAGCCAGATGTCTTTGGCCTTCTTGGCCACCCGGGCTCATGTTCAGCACCCCCAGGCCCTTCTCCCCCAGGCAGCTTTCCAGCCACTCTGCCTCAAACCTGGAGCATTCCAGGGGGTTCTTATGACCCAAGGGCAGGACTGGGCACTTTGCCTTGTTGACCCTCACACAATTGGCCTTGGTCCATCGATCCAGCCTGTCCAGTTGCCTCTCTGGGCCCTTCCTGCCCTCCAGCAGATCAACACTCCCACCCAGCTCAGTGTCATCTGGGAACTGACTGAGGGTGCCCTTGATCCCCTCATCAAGAGCATCAATAAAGATATCACATGGGACTGGCCTCAGAACTGAGCTCTGGGGAAGAGCACTGGTCACCAGCCCCCAGATGGATGTAACTCCATTCCCCACCATTCTCTGGGCCCAGCCAACCAGACAGGTTTTACCCATTGAAGAGTGTACCTGACCAAGCCAGGAGCAGCCAGTTTCTCCAGGAGAATGTGGTGGGAAACAGTGCAAAAGGTTTTACTGAAGTTGAGGTACACCAGATTCACAGCCTTTCCCTCATCTACTCTGTGTGTCAACTTGTCAGAGGAGATCAGGTTGGTCAAGCAGAAAAGAATAGAGCATACATGTTGTGAGACTGAAGATGAAGCGCTCCAAAGTCACATATTGACAACACGAGTTGGCTGCAGCCCTTGTGGTTTGTATGCATTACATGCAGAAAGTTGACCACATTTTGTCCTCAGCAGGAGGATTCTGAGGATTTTTGCCATGAGCAGTGCAGGACACTGCTATTTTGGAGCTGATAAACAGAAAGCCTGTACCTGGCTGCACACTCACCCAGCAGGATGCCCAGGCAGAGGGCGGTGGCACTGCCTGCCACGGCAGCAGCAGCAGTCACCTTCCAGCAGCAGGCTCTCAGTCTCCTTCTCTGGGTGCCCTGCCCTGGCTTTATCATGTCCATGCTTTTTAAGCAGCTCTGCAGGTGGGTGCTGTGATTAAAAACAAGCAAAGAATGAGGCTGGGATGAAATGCTGACTGTGGTTACCCCAGGAGCTCCAAACAGTGACAGGATGGACACACTGCGTGCCCTGAATGTGCCCGAGGCTGCACTCGGAGATTTTACATCCAGGCTGTAGGACCTGGACACATCAACCATGGTGGGCCCTCTCTGCCTGGTTCCCCTTCTCTCTCCTCCCAGGAGGAAGTGGTCCTGCAGAAGCAGCAAAGCCCCTTCATGTGACCTTTCCTGCCTCCTGAGATCAGCCTGGCCTTCTCTAGACTTGTTCCAGTATATCAATGCTTTTCATGCACTGCAGATGCTCAGAAGGGATATGGTGCTCCAAATGTGAGCTCAAAAATGCCAAACATACAACAGTTATCTTGCTTTATTTTTTTCTGCAGTCTTGCTAGTACAAGCCAGCCTGCACTTGGCCTTTATTTGCACCATCATCAACTGGGTATCAGTAGGAATGAAATAGCCTGGGATATCCATTATGATTTCAACAGTCATTCAGACAAGTTAGTTTTTGCAACAAGCCTGATGAGACAAGAAGGGGCACTGATTTCCAGTGGCCCTAAAATGTATTAAATTACTGGATTAATATTTTTCCCTCATAGGCAGGAAGAAGACACACAGCCCTTCCCTTCAGACTGGCAGAATAAAGTCTTTCTCAAATAATTTGTTTCGTTGGAGTGGAAGTCCACAGAAGTCCAGCCTTCTTGGCTAAAGGCCCAGAGTTCCTCAGCTTCAGAGTGAGTTCTTTGAGGACTCAGTCTCCAGCTGCTGGGAAACTTCAGATTTACAGGTGACACCAGAAGCATCTTGGCAAGGCACAGTCATCTCTCAAACTTACTCCACCTTGATACTGACAGCATCAAGAGCATAAACCCCACTTTGCTCCTCCTTCCCCAGCTGCAAAGTGTGTGCTCCAAGGGACATTTCCCCTGGTCACCTCCTGCCCACTCAGAAGGTGCTGTGAGAGGTTGGGCTGCCACAGCAACAATTCACTACTGCGGTAAATCAGGCTGTGACTTGGGGGAAGCTGAAGAGGAACAGTCTTTTCTAATGTAAATGCATCCAGCAATGAAAGGAAGAGGGGAAGAAAGGGACCCAGGACACAGGGGCAGCAGCTCCCGGTTTCAGAAGAGCTTTTTCAGTGTTTTCCAAGAGGCGTCAGCAGCTCTTTAAACTGAAGCTTCTAGATAAGAGATTTTAAAAGGTCACTTCTTTGTGAGGCAACAGACAGAGAGAAACGGGAGAGGAAGGGAGAGTCTGTCCAAGATGCCTCTTTTTTTCTAGCAGACCTCCAAATACTCTTTTTGAGCTGTCACTGAGCCTGGCACAGATAGGCACAGTGGCCCCTGGGTTCCACTAACAATATCTCCGTTTGACAATTCAGCTCTGGCTAAGAGGAGACAGGTAGGGAACGTTTTTTCTAGTGGTTCTTGTGACCTGAATACATACAGATGAGGGATCCCTCCTCCACTCCTTCAGTAGGTTTGGAAGCCCTGTCTCTCCTGCAGTATCTGAATGTGGCAACTCAGAAATCTAGTCCAGGTACACTGACCAGTGCAACAGTGGCCTGAGCAGCAACAGACCCCAAAGGCAGCACAGCTGCATCTGAGAAAAAAATCAGCATCACAGACAAAACTGGCTCTGGCTGGGTGCTTTTTTGACAATACAATCTTGGCTGCATGTAAAAGTCATATTACAAGAAAAGGTACACACAACCCTAGCAAGACGTTTATATTAGTGACTGCAGAGGCATTTCAACTTGAAAAAATAGAGAGCCTTCTGCTTCCCAAAACAATCAAAACTTGCTCTCCTTTTAGGATAAGGAAAGTTTATTTTCTTTTGGTGTGAGTTAAAAAAGAATTAAAAGGACGTAAATGCAAGCCCATTTTGCAAGAGCAAAATAGAGATTGTAATTGTTTTACTGAAAATAATAAGGATGATCTATAAATACATAATGGGGATCTGTAGCAAGGAGCTATATGTAGTGAAAAACATTGTGGCATAAAATCAGATGAGCAAAAGGCAAATTTTTTTTGGTGGGGTAGAAATTAGGAGAGCATTAAGAGTCAGAGGAGCATGAGTTTCCAGGAGGAACGTTGAGAGGAAATGATTTGTCAGCTTATGAATTGTGAGTGGTTATAAAATGTCATGTCCCTGACAGCAGAGGGGGGGGAACTCTGACCTAAGAGAGTTCTCTCAGTCCAGTCTCGGTGAGGTGTCTTTTCACTGCCCCATTTTAGCAGAGAACGCACGTCTGAGGTGCTGCAGAGAGTCCCCAAGAGCTGTTCTGTGACCATCACCATCTCCAGCTGTCCCTGAGGATCTATCACGGTGCTCACAGGTGGAAACCTGGGGTTGGTTTTCTCCACAGGAGTCTGGATTTTGCTCTAGGGCAGCCTCAAATCATTCCATAGGATTTCCTTGGAAGATGTATTTTATTTCTCAGCTGGTTCAGATAGGTAAATTGCAAAATATAAAGTGATATTGTAGAAATAATTCATTTATCCAGTTAGCCGAACTGTCACTAACACCCACTCTTCTTGCCAAAGAAGACAAGTAGCACATGTGTGTGTGTGTGAGCACACATGAGCATTTGAGAGCATGCATGTGCAGTGTGCTGAGGGCACACCTGAGCAGGAGCAATGAGAGAACAAGGCATGGCCACAGGAGGGGCACCCCTGCTGTCTGCCCCTGCCCTGGGCACAGAGCCAGCCTCGCCGTGGCAAGTGTCTCCCTTTCACTCAGGTGACCCCGGGCCATGCACACCTGTAGGACTGGTCCAGAGCACTCAGCTGTTCAGCACAAACTGTGCTGGTTCCTGTTTGCAGGTACAAACTGGCCTCCTGCAAAATGCAACAGCTCCTGAGGCTGAAGCAGGACTGGGATGTCCCAACACTGCTCACGGCTGCCCAGCAAAGGGCTGGTTTTCTTCATTTACCTCCACATTCCCCAGCTTCTTCTCTTGCACTGCTTGGTACTTCTTGGCCTTCACCTCACTGTGTCTTCCCCTTCCCCTCCTGAGACCTTTCCTTCTGCCTTCCCAGCCCTCTCCAGCTCTCAGTCTCTCTCCCTTCAGGAGTGCTCACACTCCTGTCTCACCCTGCACTGCCCCAGGTTCTCTCCTGCTTTTCTCCAGCTTCTCCCATTCCTGACCTGCCAGCCCCTGCCAGCAGCCCTTGACCACGGGAACATGAGCTGGGCCCCTTCTTTGAGCTGTTGGCCAGAGAAAAGAAAGACAGGGAAGAAACAGTCGTCCCCCTGTCTTCAAAAGTCAACTTCATTTACAGATAATGAATGTGAGGAAACCTTGATGTCCCCCAATGGTGAGTTTGGGCAGATCTGCAGTCTTTGTGCTTTATTTCTGTATTCCAGCATGCTGGGATAGTTCTCTCACACACTGAGATTATAAAGGGCAGCAATTATGCTGCAACCATTTGAATAATCAAGTGTTAATAAAAACATATGCTTTATCCCATGATGGGGTAGTGTGGCTGTCAGCACATCAATACTGTGTCTGCTGAGCCTTCAGGCACAAGGGTTGTAGAAGTGTCTCATGGTCTAAGGTTGTGCCTGTAAGTCCCCACTCAGAGCCTTTGCAAAATGATGCCAAAGGTATGAAAAATACGTGACTTGCTCGAGGCAGACCACAAGCCCAGCAGCAGATCTACCTGCAGCCTCAACAAGTAAGGAGCCTGTGGCCAAAGGCAAGTGAAGGACTACTGATCTTCATCACCAAGATAAGACTTGTGGCAGTTCAGAGGAGGAATACAGCAGAAGTAACATATTTCTCCAGAAAGAGGTAGCCCAAAATGAGTAAGTAGACTCCAATGTGCCTCACTTGGTGGGTTCACCATTCAAAAATCACAGGTGCCAGAAAAACAAACCACATCTGTGTCACCAAACCACAAGCTTGAGAAGGAGAAGATGGTCATTTGCTGTAAGTGAAAGCAGAAGCATAACCTGAGGAGGTGAGAAATGTGGGTGTGCAAACAGGTCTGCTGGCAGAGCACGGTGGTGGGAAGAGCCAACCCCAAATATCTCAGTTAAAATAGGGTCAAGCCTTGTGATTTTTTTTCCTCACAGTTGGAAATTTATTTGTACAGAAATGGGGCTCACTTGTGGCAGCAGCTACTAAGAGAAGGTAGAATACTTTCCTAGGGCACTGGATGTATAACCAACAGTCTCTGTTGGGTGGTGGTGCAGTGCAAGGACATGTCAGTCTGGAGAGGCCAAGAACTGTGTGCCAGCCCCCTTAGAGCTCGAGGGTACCCCTGAGCCACTCTGTGAGTGGGGATCCAGAGAAGGGACTCTTGGAATTTATTCCAACACTGTTGTTTCCTGGTGAGCCCATATGTCTTCCCTTAAACTTTCTGATGAGATGATGCTATGCCATGAAAAAAAAAGCCAGATACAGGACAGAGCTATCAGCATCAGAGACAAGCCATGCCCATGACCAGCAGACACAGGTTTGGCTAATGTGGCCTTTTTGTTTCACATGACATGAACATCACTGGCCACCACACTGATTCCTTGGATGTCTTGAATCCTTTTGCTTTAACCCATCTCCAGCTTCTGTAATGGACATGTAGAACTGTGCATGTCCCCATATCTGTAAGTTAATCTTTAGAGGGGGTTGTGCTGCTTTTGAAAGGCTACACCCCACTTTCAAGCAGAAAGGAACACTGTCACCTAAGAAGCTGCAGACTCTGGACTGAGGATGCCTCTTGTTACTGAGGTGAGTGAAGAGCCCCTGGACCGTGTGTGGCCTGTGAGTGAGCAAATCTGAAAGTCCTTGCTCACCTGCACTATTCTTGGAGGTTCAGCTGTAGTCCTGCTCTCAGCAAGCCCAAAGACACTGTGCCGGCCTTGTTTATTGTCCTTCTTGGTCTGCAAATGTCTCTCAATTTACAAGTAAGAAGATCCTCTCCCTGCCTGCCAGCTCAGCAGTCTCAGCTGGGGCATGACAGACAGGCTGAGCTCCCCAGTGCTCCTTTTATCACTGGTAACAAAGGCTCTAACATCACTTCCACCTTGGAGACACTCGGCCCTGGGCTCCCGCTCTGGTAACAGAGTACCAGGCAGATTTGTACCTGCAATTACTTCTTAAACTTTTAGCCACAGATTACACAATAAAATACAGGCAGCCCTCCTGCCCCCTGACTGTGCTGGGTTGAAAACTCCATACAGACAGTAAATGCTGAATACGCATGGGGAGTATACAGTGAGCCAGGAAGCCTATGTTTGTCTGGTTATTTTTCACAATAGGAGCACTATATAATTTGATACCTTTCAGCTCATGAACAGCCAGGAGAAACTCACATGCTTAACTCATGGCTTTAGTGACATCCACTTGCCTCCCTTGGACAGTGTCTGGCCCTTGGTCCGATGAAGTCAGTGGCCATACTGGGACCAGAGGCTCTTGGAGGAGCAGGGGCTACATTTGATGTCTTCCTTTTGCAGATAAGCACATTTTATTCTTTCTTACCAGCTGAGATAAATCAGAAATAATGTGTAAATTACATTTTTACCCAGCTTCAGCTGCTAATACAGATTGACAGGTATGCATCAGTCTTCATGGGCACAAAACCCCCAAGCCACCCTGAAACCAGTCATCTGCAGTGCACGTGCCCTCAAAGGGAGAACTCACAGAGAGAAACCAGCCAGTGATGAAAGATACCAGGTCAAGCAGTGAACTCACAGCACCTGAGTCAATGGGATTTTTGTCATTAACTTCAGAGGCTGCAGAATGAAACTCTACACGTATCAATACAGGACAGTGTCACCTGCTAAACTCCAGAGCTGAGGTTGTGTGACCATGTACAGCTTTGGCCAGCCCCTCCTGTGTGAGGAGACCATCCCCAAGCAGAGGCCACAGGGTGTTGGCACACATGGACAGCCCAGTTCCTGCAGGGCCTGTGTCACCTTGCTGGGCACCTCACCCAGGTTGCTCTCCTGAGCAGGGCACAGGGGGCTGTGCTGGTGCCCTTTGCAGCCTCATGGCTGGCAAAGCAGTGACTCTCAAGCCCTTTCCTTGCACCATCCAGCTGCACACTGGTTTGAGCTCAAACGATGGTGCTGCCAGCCCATGGAGGTTGCTGTAAGAGCTGTCCCTCTTAAGAGCTTAAGGCTGAAGCTGCTCACTGCCACAGCTGTTTCATTTGTGTGTTTCCTACAATGGTAATGGTGCTTATTTCAGCCTTTGAGTCTGCATTACTGCTAAAGCTGCACTTTTTGTTTCCCGTGAATAACCATGAACTTTCTTCCTAGAATATTTCATAATTTGTTATAGCTTTTAAACAATATAGACCATTCTCTGCATTTGGTTTCCAAATAGCTAAAGAAACTGAGATGTTTCTTCTTAACCAGTACTTTTCAGAGAAGAGGGTCTAGAGGTCACTTTGCACCAACGTTCATCCATTGGGTTCCACATGTGTTGGCTGAGAACACGCTGGGTAACCCACAAAGGATGAAACGTTCTACAGAAATACACAGCTGGCAGAGGGGTTTGACTTCCACAGACCCATTTCTGTGGCCAGTGGATTCCTTTGGTCCCAGGAGAAGAAGAAATTCCCCCTTGCCCATTTGTGCAAAGTGCTCCCAAACCTCCCCCGAGCCATGTTAGAATTACATGGAATTGAAAAACGCTAAAAAGCACTTCAGCATCACAGAAAGAAAATGACTTAGCCATAAGCACAGAAGTTGTTTCTGCCTATTACTTTCAATAAAAGGCGAGCTGAACTGTTTTCTCCACAGGCAGCAAATTCACAAACTGGCCGTTTCCTCAGAACCGGCAAAGCAAGAGGGGGAAATCCAGCAGGGACAAAGAGCTTCGAACTCCCGCCTGCCCGGCAATCGGCGGGTCGGTGGAGCAAAGGGGCTGACCCTGGTGGGCAGCGAGGAGGAGGGGGAGAGGAACAGGAGGGAGGAGGGCACGGGTGGGTGCGGCTGCGGGGAAGGTGCCCGTGGGGCCGAGAGAGCCCGGCACGGCGGAGGGGATGGAAGGAGCCCCTGAGAAGGAGCGGGGACTCACCTGCTCTGCTCTCCCCGCTGCCTTCAGGAGCTGCCCCGGCTGCTCCTCCCGAGCTGGCCCGGCCGGGCCCGCGGGCGGCACGGGGGGCGGTCACGGCGGGGCTTAAAGGCACAGGCTGAGCGGCAGGGCAGGTTCGCCCTGCAGGGCTGGTTTGGTGCTGCTCTACAGGGCTGGTTTGGTGTTGCCCTGCGGGGCTGGTTTGGTGCTGCGCTGCCCTGCCGGCCCCGGCGCTGCCCCCGCCCCGCAGCGCCGGGAGCTGGGGATGCTCCGAGGATGCTCCGGGGATATTCCAGGGATGCTCCAGGGATGCTCCGGCTCCTGCCTGTCCCCGCCGCGGGGCATCCCCGCAGCTCACGGGGCAGCTCCGTCCCCTTCGGCAGCGACACCTTCCCCCTGAAGGGCACAGGGGAATTTCGCTGCCCGCGGTGGGCGATGCGACCGAATTCCCCCTGCCAGGACCTGCCCCACCCCCGGGGTTTGTGCCCCTGACACTGCAGAGGCAGCGCTGGTACCGACAGGTGCCCATCCCCTCGGTCACACATCCAGCCCGTACAGTTGGTGCTCTGTCATCTCTCTGCGAGAGAACAGCCTCGCTCCGGGCAGGGACGGGCAGGGATTATCCGGCATCCCTCCCTCCGCATCACAGCGGCCAAAACCGACCGCGGTTCCTCCTGCCGAGGTTCGTGTTTAAGCCCAAAATCGACCCTTCTGCCATCTTGAAAAGATGAAAAATACATGAAAAAATGGAGAAATGGGGAATCTCTTTTGCTTTATTCTGAATTTTTGTTGCTTCTTGGCAGTCAGCTCACATAACTGCCACTTCTAAGTAGCTTCAACATTAACAGCAAACTTTAGCAATTTGTGTGTTTAGTGACAAAGCAATGAAAGAATAAAGGATTTTTGAATTATAAAATTACCACAGGGGTTTCTCTGAAGTTGGTTTTGGTTGAAGCACATCCTTTCCTTCCTGACATCTGCCCTATGGATCTCTCCAGAACGAGCAATAACCACTGAAACCTGTTTTAGGTTTCCTCCTGAGCACCAATAATGAAGGTTTGGCTGGTTAAATTTCTCCCTGCAGGTTCAATGAAGCAGGAAATTTCAGCTGTCTCTGAATCTGGACACACTTGGTTATAAATGAGCCAGGGAACACACAAGTAGCTCCTGTCCTTTCTGACAGACTGTGTGTGCCACCTGATCATCCCCACGAAAGAGCTGAGCGAGGGACTGACATCCTCCTGAGAGTTCAGCAGATAAAGAAGAGTCTGCACAGATCTTTGTGGGAGTGGGGAAGACAAAACTGCTTGATCAAACCCCAAAAGCAGTAAGGGCAGGAGGGGAGATATGGCTGCAAAATGAGAAGAAACCAGCAAAATCTAGTGGTGCATTAATGGTTGAATAGGTAAGAAATGAGGAGCAGCAGTCTCTGCACTCCTGCTGAAGGGGCAAGCACAAAGTCAGGGGAGAAGACAAGTCACCGTGGGTGTGACCACTGGCAACCAAACTCACCAGACTCAGGAAGGACAGTTGGGGCCATCCTGCTCATCACAGGTTTGGTACGTACACTGGCACAGTGAACAGGCCAAATGAACACTGCACCAAAGCAATACAATACTGACCATTCAGCAGAACAACCAGGAAGGCGTTGGGATGCACCAGGAGGATTTAAGCACCTCTCACAGTATTTAAATGGTTTGCTACATTTCATGTTGGGGTGCTGGAAAATGCTTTGCATGGGATGCAGAATTATTTCCATGGTGAAGAAATGCCTGAGATGTAAAATACACGGCAAGGAGAACTTTACATGAAATTATTTCAAAGACCTTTTGCCTCATTCTCCTTTTCAGGAAAACCATTTTTACTGAGGGCATGGAAAAAGTGGAGGTGAGGTTAAATGGTTCTGTCTCCTGATCCTTTTCCTGTAATACAACACCTAAGGAATGGATTAGGGACAGAAACCAGGTTATGAAAACTAATCAGAAAGGAAGAGTTATTCTATCATCAAAACTCCATCCTCAGGGAGAGGGACTTTGGACAAGGGCTTGGAGTAACAGGACACAGGGAATGGCTTCCCAGTGCCAGAGAGCAGGGTCAGATGGGATATTGGGAAGTTTTCCCCTGTGAGGGTGGGCAGGCCCTGGCACAGGGTGCCCAGAGAAGCTGTGGCTGCCCCATCCCTGGGAGTGTCCAAGGCCAGGCTGGACAGGGCTTGGAGCAACCTGGGCTGGTGGAAGGTGTCCCATGGCATGGGTTGGAATGGGATGGGCTTTAAAGTCCCTTCCAACCTGAACCATTGTGGGATTCTATGAATAGGACTATTGCCCTAATCTCTGTAGGTGCTGTGGATAGTTTTGCCAGCTACTAGGTGTGGCTGACATGACCATAACAAGGTAAGAGAGTACAGGTGACAGGGCAAAAGAAACCTCCTAAAGTTCAACAAGATTGAAAAATTCTCCCCCTGAGATGGGTTAACCTTACACCAGAAAGTGCATGCAGTTCCTCAATATCCTCTGTCTATTCTCTGTCCATTCCCACACTGGGGAGCAAACATACCCAGGAAGCAGCATCAGGCCAAGCCTTGCTGCTCAGATGGGGTTTCCCTGTATCCTCCAGGGAAAAGAGGACTTTCCCTTCCCCACACAGAGGAAAACACAGGACAGTTGGAGGGCTGGGCTAGATGGCTCTGCACTAGCAGAGGATGGAGAGATACATGACCATAATGAGACTAAACACCATAAGAATGTGTTGATGCCTACCTGGGATGCTTTCCTAACAGTTGTAGATTTTTTGTGGAAAACTCTTATGCAAGAACTAGTGAGAGCTGTCCTGATCTAATGCATCAACCCAAAAATAAGATATGGCAGTACATTCCTGCCTCTGCTCCACTGCAGTTGTTCAGTTAGGCAGAAATGAGAAAAAGTAGTTCTTTAAAAATACCAGGGAAGATTTTCCCGGGCTGGAGCTGCTGGCTCTGGTTTTAGACTTGCTGAGGAGCACCTGCTGAGAGCAGAGTGATCCCTAAGAGCTACTGGAGACACATAATACATTTCTTCCCAGAGCTGCATGTCTGTCTTTCCAAGGAACTCTTCTAACTGAGAACAAGTAGGCAGAGGTGAGTCAAATCTATTTGGAGGTGAAAGTGATCATGGGTGTGGAGACTGACAAACTGAATATGAGAATTGTATTTAAACAGAAAAACCATAGATCAGAATTCAAAATACTGTGTTTCCCACAAAAAGAAAAGTACCACAGATTCATACCTACTGGTGTGCTCAAAGGCTACCAAGTTCACAGCCTTGCATTTTCACTCATCATCACTGTTTTTCTGTTTAAGTAACTTTTTTCTACCTCCTCTTACACACTGGCATGGGGCCCCTGAGTGCTGGAAGTATGGACTGCTGTGGTTCATTATGGCGAGGGAGAAGCTCTCTCATTTCCTGTGTATGACACACAACCTTCATTCCCTTTTAAAAATTGAAAAAAAAAAAAAAAAAAAAAAATTGTTTGGGATATGTGGCAGGAGCTCTGGAACAAGTGCCTTTTAGTGGAGTGTGTCTTAGTTTGGCTGGGGGTGAGGCTGGCCCTGTGTGCACAGCAGAGTCCCCACGTGGCCCAGGAGCTCCCCCTTAACCACCTGCACAGGTGAGACAATGAGGGGCTTTGAAACTCTGGCAATTGGTTGAAGATGTTCACAAAAAACCCCTTTCAGGAACTGGCACAGAAATTCTCCAAGCAGGAATTTCAGCGTGCCCTGAAACCAACCCTGAGGCAGCAAACCTTGGGCCATCATCCTGCATGGGGAATGTGGAGAATCCAGCCAGCCCTTGCACAGCTGCCTGAGGGGGTCCCGCTGAGGCTGAGCAGGGTGTACAGAGGGGACAGACTTGTAAATAGTCACCCCAAACTGTTCCTGCAGACACAGAATGGTCATGTGGGACAGACCTTTAGCACAAGTGCAGGGTAGTGGGAGAGGCTGGGAATGCCAGGAATGTTGTTCAGATCTTCACTAGTGATGGATGGTGCAGCTGGGAGTCGACCTCCCCCTGTCTGAGTGGCTTCATTCCCTGTCAGAGCATTACTCTGTGCCAAGACCTATAATTTGGGCTTTTTTTTTAAACAAAAAAAGCAACCAAAAAAACTCACAACCCTCCCCTCAAAAAAGACAAAACCAAACATAAAAAGAGAAAACCCAACGAAACCTCAAACCCACAACCCCCCCCAAATAACTGCTCTGTCCTTGTCTGTGGAACACACACAGGAATAACCAGGCACAGGAATATAAAGAGGTCACACAACTTGGTCATTTGCTGATTTTGTTCCAGTGTACAGGTATGTGTTTAAATCTAGAATGCCAGGCACTGTTTCAACTAATATAGGTTGAGGTTTAGAATACATTAGGATGAGCTTTGTGGTCAGACTGTATCTTAATATTTACTACCCTTTATTTGACACAAAACCAGTCTTTCTGGTTTTGAACCCTCCTTGTCTGACTGGAAGCAGCTGTCTCCAGGCTCCAAGACAGAAAGGCTGTCTTGCTGCTCTTTTTTTTTTTTTATTTTATTTTTTTTTTAGAGCCAAATAACAAGAAATTTCTCAATTTCTGTCTTCTCAGCTGTATTGCCCATCTAAAAGTGAAATGCTGGGCATACTGAACAGAAACATGGAATGGAATTGTACTTGTTGTCAGTTTGTACCATTCCTGGAAAAACCTGTGATTTGCCTTGGAATTCAATAGATATTTAGTATTTTTTCGAAAGAGGGATTGTTAATAACCACTTCCCTTCCCAAGCAACAGCACTACAACATGTAACAAAGCAGTCAAACCTAGTTTATCAGTACAACTGGTCACTTGGCTTTAAATGGCTGGCACAGGTCGGGCAGAGCAGCTGTGGCTGCCCCATCCCTGGGAGTGCCCAAGGGCAGCTCAGATGGGATTTGGAGCACCCTGGGCTGGTGGGAGGTGTCCCTGCCCCTGGCAAGGGGTGGGATGGGATGGGCTTTGAAGTCCCTTCCGATCCAAACCAGAGATTTTGTGATAGGCCAGGGTTATAAAGCCAGGGCGAGATTCCTTGTGTAGGGATGTCAAACACTGTTTCTGGTATTGGGCAAGTTTGAAGAATTCTGCATGCAATCCAGCTCGTGGTGTGCACAGCAATGGTTAAACCCCAAAAGACATTTTGTCACATCCTGACGCAAACAATAAAAAGAAGTATTTCAAATGTAAATGTGATACAAAATAGCAGAACTCAGTTCAAAAATTAAGTATCTTTATTTGACAGTTTTAGAAAATTTTTACAGTTTTAAACTAAAACAGACTAAAGGAAATTCCAGTGTTTTTTAAAAAGCAAAACAGAGAGAAAAAACCAAACCAGAACAATTTCAGTTGACCAGTCATTTTCAAGTTTGTTTTCATTCATTGTATCTATCTCTGCCTGAAGGAGGCTTTATTAATCCATGGAAAATTCACTCCGCAGAAACTCTTGGGATAGTTCTCATCTCTTGTCCTAAGATTCTGTCATTCCCCCATTAATTTTGAAATAGGGTTTTTCCCATGTCACATCACAGAAGGAAGAAGCAAATCTACATTTGGTCACTGGAAATGCTATGTATTACAATGTATTTACATATATAAAAATATATATACTATGATATGCTGTGCAATTGGTTACAAGGCTGTAATTCAGTTAGAGGGAGGGCTGGTATCAAAACCATGAAGAGTCACGCAGAGACAGGGTGGAAAAGCCACCCAGACTGAAATGAAAATCTGATGCACATATTACAGTAAGACCTACAGTTTTGGACAAACAGAAATGTTTACCAAAAATGTCTTTTACTACATGGAAACAACTTTTCTTTTTCCCTTGGTCTTTGCAATGGCTCTCTCCTACTGTCAGCACAGGAAGGGATCAGGAAGGTGACAAAGTCAGTTCTTTATTATTTGCAAACAACAACAGCAGAAAAAAAAAATCTTACTTGTACCATAGATATAAGATTCTTATATAATAGAAAAACATCACAGAATTACTGATTTATCTGTCCTTGTAGATATCATGCACAATTTTGCAAGTCACCACCTGGCAAGTGCCAGACCTTCCCCAGGCTGTGTGAGGGGAGAGGGACCCTCTCTGTGGGATCAGCCCAGACCCTGCGAGTTCCCACGGGCTGATCCTCACGGGCTGTGGGACCCACTGACACGGGCAAGAAAAGACAAGATAAAAACGAGGGAGCCAGTTATTCAACTTATCTGAATATCTAAAGGATATTCATTTTATCTGCATCCCTGACCACATCCTTACAGAGAACTAAATCCCTCATTCTTTATATCCCATCTGCACTTCATTTCCACAGCTTGTTTGCTTGGAAATAGTAGCCCCTGTGCAGGAAAAATATTCCAACTAAGTTTTCACACAGATCTTCCCACAATGGCCAACTTTCTTAGCTGTTCATTTTTCCTGGGGGAGGGGTTGGGTTTTAGTGCATTTTTTTTCTTCTTTCTTTTAAATTGTTATTAAGGATCTAAACTGCATAGAAGATCTTAAAATAGCAAAAACGTATCATAGACTGGATCACAAGAAAATCTTGCCTTCAGCACCTGAAATGAGCTTAAAGTTTATCCCTCATGCACATACACAGAGTTAAACAGATGCATTTGCAAGCGCTAAAATTAACAACCTTTAGTTTGCACTCTTCATAACACTAACCTACATACTATTATTTAAACACCATTACAAAGCCTTCCACAAAGACACCAGACATATAAGACTGTTCTACTGAAATGTTACCTCCCAAGAATCAACCTCCTCACTACAAGGAGCTACTGTCGAGCATCCAAGAGATGAGCATTAAGTGAACGAGTCTGACTCTCATCTCTTACATCCTCTTTGTACTGCTCGAAATTTTTGCCTCCAGTCTCCCACTTGATCCACACCCAAAGCACTTCTGATTCAATTTTAGCAAAGTAACACTAGCAGGGGTCACAGGGGGCTCGTGGGTTAGCAGGGTGTTATCAGACCCCAGTTCCTCCAGCCCTGCAGGAACATGGGCAGCAATGAGCAGAGCAGCCATGGGCACAGCTGTAAATCCAGATTTGCCTCTAAACAGTCAGGTTTTGCTTTCATATATTGCTAGGCTGAAAATCCCAGAGCTCATACTTCCTGTCAGTGACTTCTAGCTCAACAAGGTTTAGTGTGTTTAGTGCCAGGCTGGGCAGGGCAGCTGATTCCCTGCTGCACCCTTTTCAACAGCACCAGGAGGGCATCAGACACAGATTTCCTCTTGCTCTCCCACAGCCTGTGCTGGCTTTATGGAAGTTTGAGAATCAGAAGGTTGCTGGAGAGGACAAGTGGCAAAGCATGAGTTGAAGACAAATGGGCAACGTGTTCACCCCAGCACACACAGAGCATTCCCACTAGAGGGGCATCACAGAACCAGCCTGTCCCACGTGGGCTGCTCACTGAGGGGCTGCTGTGACACCTCTGATGCAACTATGAAAAAACCAGTTTGTGACCCAAACCAGATTGAATTGCACCACTGTGGGGGTTTTTGCTCAAATTAAACCTGAACCACTGCTTTGAAGTTTTTGTTCAACGTGCATTAGAACAACTTGAGTCAGAGCACAGCAATAAAATCCTCTCCTGGTTTCTTGCTGGGGAGCACAAGCCAAGGACTGGGCTCCTCCCCAAACATCACCAGCTTCCCACCATCCCAGCATTCAAAGCTTGGATCCATAATGGAGAACCCACAGGTTTGTGGCACTTTCCTGGCTATGCAAGCACATTTCAGATGAAAAGAGGTATTTCTATCCTTTACAAACCTCTGGCTTAAGGAAAAGGTTATTGTATTGGAAACATCAGCTGGGACTCCTGTGTACAACCCAATCCAGGGGTCTGGGCTCCAGGAAGCCCTGCTGGACTTGCTGCTCCCACTGAACAGGGTGTTGCTGCTCGTGCATTCTCAGGGCTGGAGATCTTTCAGCAGCACTTGACTATGAGGTGTGGGTTGTTTGCTATTGCAAGGCTTCCTATCAGCCCAATTTTTTTAGGAGATATGATAAAATCTTAGAATCACAGAATGGTTTGGGTTGGAAGGGACCTTGAAGATCATCTCACTCCAACCTCCTGCCATGGACAGTGATGCCACTTACTAAATCAGGTTGCTCAGGGCCCCATCCCTGAACTTCCAGGGATGGGGCCTGAGCTGGTGATGAGCTGGTTTACTCTGAGACTGTGTCTCTGCATATTTTCAGCTAATCAGTGTTTACATTAAACACCCCAGGTCAGTTCACAACACGCAGTGCATGTGCCTCAGCAGTTCTCAACCAAAACAATCTAGCTTGCAGATTATCTCAGGATTTCTCAGAGATAAACACCTGGATAAGTTTGCCATGTGGAGCTAAACTTGCAGGCTAACATGCAGGAAAATACTATGAGAAGCTTGATAAACTGTAATGCCACGTTCAGCTAAGGAAGGTGGCTCCAAATGATCACAGGAACAAGCACACCCGTAACTCGTGGCTGCTGCTCACCAAGAACTCCTGGGAAAACAGAACCCAGCCTGAGTTACTGCATCACACCAAGGGAAGTCCTCTACCAGTGACTGTGTACAGTGCACTAGTTCCCCATTCAAGAAAATCCAATTTTAAACACATTATTTATCATCTATCACTAGTTTACAGATGCCAAAATGTCATCTTTACTCCACATGATTTTGAACAGGCGTCTTGGGCCAGTAACCATAGGAAGCTTCTTAGAAGCACACAAAACTGTCCTGTTCTGAAATGTTTCAGGGTAACAAAGGCAATTCAACAAAAGAAAGAGAGAAAGAGAAGGAGAGAAAGAAAGAGAGAGAGAGAGAGAGAGAGAAAGAGAGAGAGAAAGAGAGAGAGAAAGAGAGAGAAAGAGAGAGAAAGAGAAAGAGAGAGAGAGAGAGAAAGAGAAAGAGAGAGAAAGAGAGAGAAAGAGAGAGAAAGAGAAAGAGAGAGAAAGAGAGAGAAAGAGAGAGAAAGAGAGAGAAAGAGAGAGAAAGAGAGAGAAAGAAAGAAAGAGCGAAAGGAAGGACTAGGAAGAGCCCTGTAGCTATTTAACATGTGCTTTCTTGAGGTGTTTTGGTTTTTTTCCCAGAGGATTTATCACCTTAATTAGCGAAACCCCAAGTCTGTATCACAAGATGTGACTGGTCAGTCCCAGTGCTTGCAGAACTCCCTGACAGCACTGATGAGCTACAAACTGAGCACTCTGTGATACAGTTTGTGCCATCAAGGCATTCGATCCCAGGAAGCCTCAGACTGCACCTGGGCAGGTGGGTCAGGGCTGGCTGGCCCCAAAGGCCAGGGGCATTACAAGACTCTGTTGCTGTGGTTCAGAACCAGGAGGGGAGTTGGTGCCCTGGGCCTGCCCTTCTGGGGCCACACACCCTCCCAGAGCCAGTCCATCACCTGGCAGCCATTCTTAGGCTTTTCTACCACCAGCACCAAAATTCCCTTACTGTAATTGAAGTCTATTATTTCTAATGTCATCCCTACTTGAAAAAGACAAATTGTTTTTCCAATTTGCAGCAGCGTTCTAGATTTTTGCATATTTATCATACATGCCCTTGGGTCTTCTCTTTGGAGCAAATTCTTCCACTGCCATTCTTGTTCAGTGTCTCCTCATGTTGTCTGAGACACCTTCAGATTTTTCTGATCCTCCCCCTCTGTACCCTCTCCAGCACCACTAGCACAGAACCTGAACTGAAAAGCTGTTAGTGTGGCTCTGTTCTTCATGTCCTGCCCCAGCTGGGAAACCACATGCAAAATTAAGATACCTAAAGATTCATTGTTCCTTGTTTATGTTTTCTGGACCTCTGACCATGGCTCCTGTCCTTACTTGCCTGAAGATGCAGCCCTCACAGAGGTTTCCTTTTAAAACATCACAGATTGTATTTGTCATGAAAAAAGGCACGATCTCTGCAGGCTCTGGATGATTATGTCAATCTGTTGGTGTGTCTGCCATTTCACACTTGTGCCAGGCATTGACACCCATCAGTTGCACAGTGCTGCTTAGCCAGCTTACTCACCCCTACAAATAACACCCCCAACAAGGAAACCACATACAACACAGTTTTGTTCACTGACAGGTCAGTGAAGCTGCCATTCAGGACAAACAGTACAGGGCTTTATGTCCTATGCAGCCTGTGCAGTGCAAGAAACCAGAAACCATGGGGGTAAAGACAAGAATAAAACTGCAGGATCTTGCATTAAAACAGCTGCATGTGAGCTTTAACTTCAAGGCAACACTGTTCACAAACACCCAGTGCAGGTTTTTTTAAAGAATTGCAGGTAAATTCACAGCATCTCCCAGAGGCAGATGAATTCATTAATAACTGCAGCCCTATTCTGCAAGTTCACAAGGCTGCTATTTCAGCAAAGGGTACTGGCTGGGCTCTGGCTCTGCAGCCAATGCCACTTTCCAGCATCCTCAGAAGTCAGCAGGCACTGCCAGGATGGCCCAGAGCCCAGCTGGAGCAACGTGTGGGGATGAGAACACCAAAGCTGAAACACAGAAACATGCATGGCTGGGAAATACTGTCAAGACCTGCAAGACACTCTTAACAAAAGCCATACTGAAGGATCCTGTAAGGAAAGAGCATCTTCTGAAGGAAATGCTTGACTGATTATCCAAGACCAAGACATTATGGAAAACATGCAAGAAATTTGGAAACCAACAGTTTTCTAAACAAACTTTTCTATGAAACATGTTAATAAACCTTTCAGGAAATGGGCTGTGCTGCAGATTTTCTGTTGCCCGGCACCTGTTCAAGTTCAGAGAAAACATTAAATACTTTCACACATGTAATTCTTATGTATGTGGATGTGCTTTTTTTACTGCCACTGGTAAAAACAGAATATACTTTTGAATCTATTTTTTTCTGTTTCTTTTTAAATGGTTTCCATTTGTTACAACAAAAACCAAAATCTGTAAAATTGAAAAAGCGTTTGGGATACTTTTCCTTTATTTGTCACCCTCAGTAAAATCTTTCAGCTGCATTTGTGCGACCCTTCAGGAGGGCACAGTCCAAAACAAACATGAGGAAGGAACCTGATCCTCACTATTATGATCCAAAGAGTCGAGGTTTTTTATTAAAGGATTTTTTTTAGTGGGGTTGGTTGTTGTTGGAATTTGTTTGTATTTTTTACTAAAAGAAACACGAACACACACAAGCTCTCAGGAACAGAATCCTTACTGAATTTCTAGGCAGATAACTAAAGGCTTCCTATGTGAAACACATAAACAAGAAGCCCATCAACACTACTTTTAACATTACTTTCATTACTTTAAATATTTTAATTCTAGTTTGGTAGGGATGTATATCTGCAATCATCAAATAAAATCAGAATCAGCCACAATAAACTGATATTCACATTTTCCTATACAACATTAATTTTTAAATGAAGCTGATCAGAGAGGTTTTTGAGGGATAAAAAAGTACATCCTTGTTTTTTGATGGAAGTGATTAAACTGCCCAGGATCAGGGACTGAACAGACACGGCCAAACTGGAGCACCAGGGTCACCTGATTTGTACAGTACTGGGATAGTCAGCGGGTGTAAATCGTTGCCACTTCACCTGCTTTCACTGGAGACACTGCACTGAGCAGCTGTTTGGGGAGGTTTCTCCATTCTCTGTAGTTTGGGGGGAAAAAAAGTCACACTTCAAAACAGTTGTCAAGTCCCTGAAAGCTGAGGCGAGGCAGGTGCTCCTGCAGAGCCCCCGGGAACAACCCAGCCCTGACACAGCCTGGGCTCTGGGGGCCCAGCTCCCCCCTGTGAGCTGAGCCACAAACAATCTGAGAAATAAACTATTTCCTAATCACAGAGAAGAACAAATGCTGAAATACACTTTCAAACAGATGATAAAACAATGTTTCATCGTGAGAAAGCTACTTACTGGCTTTTAAGCATGTAAAAACCACTCCAAAATTTATGACTGAAAGACAATCAAGGCCAAAAATGACAGAACTTTAGTCAGTCTCCAGTTTGTTTTCTTACTATTTGCCAAGTTCATTATTTAAATACAAGACTGTTTTCTTAATTTAATATACATACTTACACAATGGCTTAAATTAAGGCATAATCCAGCTAATGGAAGTAATCAGTAAAATGTCTGTGCTGCTTTTTATTAGTAATAATTGGTTCAGACTACTGCTGGCCAAAGAAACAGTCCATTAAAGAGGAGATTGAAAACCAGATCTCTTTAGTTCTATCTTCCCTTAGGGTGATTTGTAAATTAAATGTAGTGCTGGCCATTGGACTCAGCAAGCCTTCCAAAAATCTCAGTGAATCATCCTTATCAGACAAGGCTCGAGGCTTTAGGCAGGAGCTGGTGAAGCTCTGAAGCCACAGTGTGGTTTTACAGAAAGCCACTCACAGTCTAAGAAAGCTCTCACTGCCCACAGAAATTATCATCCAAAAAGCACAGGGCAAACTTTTGGAAGACACAGCCCAAAAAACAATGATTGATATTTAACAGACAGGCAGGAAAAGAGAACCCTTGAACTGCAACTCAACAAGCCAACGGGAGACTCTTCATTTCACAGCAATGCCTCTGATTGCATCCCTGTGACACTTCTGTAAATCACATTTTGTTGGCTCTCAAATACTCTGAAGAGCATTTCTTCCATGCAATCTGAAATCGTATTCAAGGATCCCACAATACTTTGATTTTCTATTTCAGTTTTCATGTGGAGTGTTTGAGGCTTTCTGGAATTGCAATTTAAGTGTAGAACAGACACCTCTGATAAAGACAAATATGCTTAGATGGAACAAGTAATATGCAAATCACATCATCCTTCTATGTACAAAAGCTGATGCATAAAAGACTCAATCATGTCATACAGGAAAACACACAATTTCAGGAATATAAAGTAAGACCAGCTGCACCCCAAAATTTTTAAATTCACAAATTTCATCCTTCACAATGTCACGTAGCAAGAGAGGCAAAATAACAGATGAGATCCCAGCCTCATTCCAGAACCTGACAGGCCATGCTTTGGCTACTCCTGGGACAAAGACAAAACATGACTTAGGTAGTTGGTAAGTTACTGAGCAGCAAAAGCAGCTTTAAATCACACCTGTCTGTAGCACCATATGTGCTCCCTTGGGAATGAAAAAACAGACTATTTTCTTCAGAATTAGAATTCACAACTATATTCCTTGAATGAACAACAAATAGAAGTTCAAAGCCCCAAACACATGAACTTCTACTGCTCTAACATTTTCCCAATGACAATACTGCCTGTTAAGCTTAGTGTAGTGCTACTACCTATTTTCTTACTTATTTGGTTTGTATTTTATTTCTGAAACATTCTTAATATGCATTTGCTCCAGGCAGCATTCTGTGACCAACCCTGTTTATTATCAGAGACAGCCCTTAGATTTCACATGAATGCCTGGAAAGCTTCCTGGAGCTCCACTCATCCTGCCTTTTAAACTAGACTAGTAGCCAACTCAGGAACCTGGAAGTAAAACCAAAGAAGTTAAGAGATGCATTTAATGCACCACTGTGGTAGAAATCCTTTCAGAGTTAATGGTAATTTAACCATTCTCTGCATTTCCTGAATGTCATTTTATACTAAAGCATTCCCTTATATCAATGGCTTTGACAAGTCAGGAGAAATAAAGTAAAAGGTGACAATAGGGACAGCACTAAAATAAAAAAAGAAAAAAGACCGTGTTTCTTTCAACTAAGCCCTGCAGCAGACTTGGTCAATGCTTTTCCTCCATGGTAACCTACACCATGGTAAAGCAGCAAACAGCCACACAAGCACAGAGTACTGGGTAAATAAAGATTCTTAATGCTACCCTGGTATAATGCAAATGGAACAAATGGTCCAAGGCATTCACTAACAAAGTGATCATTGAAACCCACACATCAGAACCCCTGGAGAGCACCATATTTCAGAAGGATGTTTGAAGTGTGCAGCTGTACCGAAGCTGGAGGCAGAACGTTCCTTGTTGCCTTTGATGATCAGACTCCCAGTAAGGTTCCTCGATGAATGCAAACCCTACCAAACCAGTCCTAAATACATACTGGTTTTATATGGATATGTTTCTGAGGGAAAGTAAGGAGTTCTTATCACATTACTTATTCCAGCTGGCTTTGATCTGCATTTAGGCATTTGCTTTCAAGGTTGTCCTTATTCTGAGCAGTTGGTTCTTCACTCTGTGCAACAGAGATTTCTGACTGGTCTGTCTTTGTGCTGGTGTCAGCCAACTCCTCTTCAGCTGAGGTGGGGTCACACAGCTCCTTCATGTGCAGGGTGGGATTGGTCATCTGCTCTGTGTCTTGTTGAGAGGCTGGTACACTGCTGTCTTTGGGAAGCTCAGGACAGTTGACAGGAGCTATCACCACAGGAGGCTGAGGTAGGTCTTTCTGTAAATGGGAGACCACAGTCAGAATGATGGAAAGCAAGAACTATTGTGTCCAGTTATCAGAAGTGACAGCCACACAAGATGAAGATTAAAGGTCCATCATCTCTGTTATCACTCTCCAGTAGTGGACACATGCACACAGTTATCCTTTCTTTGTGGTTTACAGGACACCAGGGGTTTGTTCCTTCCAGAAAAGTGTTTGTTTTCTGCCTGATTGTTCACCAGTTTCAGATGTGTTCTGCTGATTAGGCAGCAACAGGCAAACAGCACTTGGTCCTTGGCCACTCCCGTTCTGCCCACCTTTACTGCCAGTGTACAAGAACTGGCAATTTTGCCATAACATTTCAGATGATCTCAAATATTTATCTAACAATTAAATTCAGTTCTCTAGAGGAAACTTGTGAATGTTATCACAAATAGTTGAAGAACAAAGTAAAACTCATGAGGGGGAACCTTGGATTAACAGATTTGGCCTTCTAGTAATTATTCAAAAACTAAAATCATGCATCATGATAGAAATTATTCCTTTCTGAATTGAGTTAATTTCACTTGTAGCACAGTTAAACAAATGATAATTTACTATATTGAACTCCATTTCTACGTTCATAAACAGTAGGCTATGAAAAAATATGAAGAAAATATTTTAAGGATATGTTATATAAGTGTTAAAATCATTATATTTTATGTAACATTACTACCACTGATCTTCAACAGAGATCAAACAGGTAAAATTATGGCAGAATCAAGAAGGATAGACAAGGTCTACTTTACTTTCCACAGGCAGATTTAAGTGGCCATAAACATCATAAAACCCAGAAAACCTTGCTGAGGCAGAAAAAGGTATGTAAAAAAGCAAACAATCAAGCAAAACCAAAATCTTTGTATTTTGTGATAATACTGCAATACTTTACTCAACTTTAATTCTAGTTAGGTTTTTATAACATTAGCATTTCCTGAAGACACTCATATCAAACTGGTATTCACCGCAAAGCCGCTGCCCGTCCAGAACATGGCAAGCTCCCTCCTCCAAAGGGCCACTGCGAAGCTGGTGAGGAGAGTACAGGGCACCAAGTAGAGGAGAGCAGGCTGGCCCATCTGCATCAGTGCCAAGGCAACAAAGGTCACAAGAAGGCCTATGCCATATGCTGGAAAAAACAAACCCAGCAAAAACCAGTTAGTCAGATACAGCTTTGCCCAAGCACAACCGGATAATTAGCTCGAGGAGTGTTCACACAGGAACTTTTTTCAAGTAAAATGTAAACTAAAACCTCCAGAATTTTTTCAGGCTTCTTTAGAGAGAAGCATTATTTACAGAATGCAAACTTGTCCTTCTACTGATAACAACATGTTGTGAGAGTAGTGTGATTGGCCTAGTCCATACTGTGCAATTAAATCATTGCCTTAACCAAAAATAAACAAATGAAGTACTGTGCCTCATACTGAATATTTATGAATTCAGCAGATATAGACAAATATTTTGACCACTATAATGTTCTTCTTTTTTGGGTTGCCTTTGTTTCTTACTATCCTGCCATGATGCTAAAATAAAATAAAAAAAATCAAGGTGTACGTCATAATTTTTTACTACTTTCTATTAAATTTCTGCATAAATACGGCAAAATTTGTTTAGTAGAACAGAAGCAGCTCAGATCTCATATTGTAATTATTTTCAACTCCATTTTCAAGACAATGAAGTTAATCCAACTTATTTTTATTCAGAAAACAGGTGAAGAAATACACTGAGGGGCTGGAGTGTGTCCAGAGCAGGGCAATGGAGCTGGGGAAGGGTGAGGGGCACAAGTCTGGTGAGAGAGCTGAGGGGGCTCAGCCTGGAGAAAAGGAGGCTCAGGGAGGACCTTGTGGTTCTGCAAGTCCCTGCCAGGATTGGGGGCCAGGGGAGCTTGGGCTCTGCTCCCAGGGAGCAGGGACAGGAGGGGAGGGAACGGCCTCAGGCTGGGCAGGGGGAGATTTAGGTTGGATGTTAACCAGGATTTCCTCCCCAGAAGGGTTACCCAGCCCTGGCACAGGGCTCCAGTGGTGGAGTCACTGTCCCTGCTGGGATGTCAAAGCACCTGGGGACATGGTTAGTGGTGGCCTTGGCAGTGCTGGGTTAATGGCTGGATTTGATGATCTTAGAGGGTGTTTCCAATCTAAATGATTCTGTGATTAGAATACTCAAGGACTCTTTAGTTCCTGAAAGTGGTTTTCCTCAGAGCACATTCTATTATTATTGAGAGTTCCTTATATCTAATTAAAATATTTCTTATTGTGACTTCAGTCCCTTGCCTCAGTTCATCTTATCTGCACACCTGTAAGAACAGTCTCTCTGTCCTCTCTGCAGCCTCCCCATTAAGCAACTGTGGGACAGCAACAGAATCTCTTCTTTTTGTGCCTTCTCTTCTTTTATAACATGTGCACCAGCCCTCTGCAATCTTGGTGGTCTCCACTGGATTTACTCCAGTATGTTAATGTCTATCTGACACCAGGGATCCCAGTTAAGACTCAGTCTTAAATGACAAATTGAGAGCAATAATCATTTCTCTCATAACTGATGACTCCATCCTGCTAACTCAGCCCTGTGTGTGGCTCATTTTCAGTGCTGCAATAGCACACTGCTGACTCTATCAATCCAACATTTTCTAGCACTTTCTGCAAATGCATTTTGAAAACACCAGGTAAGACAACAGTTTTGTTTAAGTATATATGAGAAGAAATTAACTGGAACATTGAAATAAAAGAATCTCTCTAACCCTACTAGAAGTCTCCATGAACCTAGGTACTTTTTCAAAAGAATTTCTAAAGCAGTTGTTCATGAAAATTTTTCACAACATTAACTGTAGTCATGGGAAGTCTGCTGGCAAACACATGTTGTAAGAAAGCCAAGAGGAACCTGTCAGATCCTATTCATCAGTTTTCTTTATGTTCGTGGCATGTAACTCTGGGGATTCTACAAACTAAGGAAGGAAACTAATGCAGTGGTGTTACAGTCATCATAATACAATTCCCTGCATTATAGTCATGGATTTTTGGAATACACATGAAATTAAGAACAAAGTCAAAGGACAATATCCCTGAACTTGAATTCTCATGCACAATAAGCTCAAAGATTCATGAATCAAGAAACCAGAATAAGTAGACCTGAGCACATGTAAAGTCAGTGTAGCTGCAAGGGTTCTAGCAAGACCCTTGGCAACCATTGTAACAAGAAATTCCCCTTACATGTGGCAGACAAAACAGCTCAGGAAAGCCACATCAGCTACTTTGGAAGATCTAGCCTTGACAGCACTTTGCTAAAATATTTCTGTTTAATAATAAAAGGAGGAGGATAAAACCCCAAACTATGAGAATGATGGCATGCTTTCATGGGGAGCAAGTCCTGTAGGTCTTGTGTATGTGATACATACCTATTGTGCAGGCCACAAAATAGACCCTGGACGACTGCACCTGAATATCAAATCTATGGCAATAGGCTACCAGTAAGCCTAGGAAAGGAAAGAACAGTTACAACATGCTTTAGCCTAGTCACACACTAAGATACACAAAACCATCAAACCAGCTTGGAACTTTCAAGATTTTTCCCCCCCAACACTTCCTTGGAACTCTGTGTTCAAACAGCAGGACAGCATCATTCAGGAGACTGCACAACTTACACAGGAGTTACATGACAGCACAAGTCCAGTACAACAAGAGCACTCCAACAGGAAAACTACCAGCTTCAAATACATATATCATAGATACAAACCATCATTGATCCTTACTAAACAGTTGTAAATATACAGTGTTCAAAACAAGAGTAAGTTTATCATATTTCCCAAAATACAGGAAAATAAACAATTGATTTCTCAGAAGAAATCTGAAAGCCAGAAGGTGCATACTTGTTTTCACCTGCAGTGATGCCAAGCATTCTACACACTACCTCAAATCAAATTTGAGAGAAGGTGTGGTACGAACACTGGATGCAGTGTCACTAACAAAATTAGGAAGGTTTGAGTGGTCAGATGTGTGTAGACAAACCATGTGCAAATGGACAAATAATTTTCTCTATCACCACGCTATTAAAGATGTTTTATAGTACAAAATCAGTTGTGATTTCTCTACATTTCTTGACATCACTGTATGTGAAACTGAACCATAAAATTAATGTGCATTTAACTTCTTATTGAGAAGAATAGTGCAGGAAAAAAAAGAAGCTATACTTACAAATCTATCAGGTTTGTTACAGTCAAATCAAACTTCCCACTTGAAGCAGAAATACAAGAGGAATAAACTAATATGACAGTGTAACAAGTAAAATTCTTAACACGCTAAACAATACCTGGAACTAAAATGTCTCCAAATCCTAGGAGAGAAAAAGGCCTGTCACACAGAGCCAGTGGTGAGGAATTCAGTCGTGGAACCTTCAGGACCATTGGGAGCTTGGAATGAAAGAGACACATGTATGATGAAAAGCCATTTTCTCTATATACTGGCACTACCTTTCAGAACTTGTTCCTGTTGTACTCAAACTGCAGGTTTCACATACAGCAAATGTATCTTTTTACATTCATATTACAGACAATATTCATGACATCTAACAAAATGTATTGAATATAGGTGTGATGAAACACACTGTATTAATTTCAGAATTCTCACATGCAACAGGGTATAAACTCTGCTTTAACTGCAGGAATGTAAAAACTTTAGGTAACCTGCTACATGCATAAGAAAGAACCATTTATACAGTCCATTCATCTGGTTGCAATAAAAGTCTCAAAAGAGCTGAGACATGAATACTTTTAAAAAGCAAATTTTTCAAATCACTTTCCCCACCTCCCAGTGTTCCTACTTATTACATGATTTGCAATGTTGAGGCACAGTATGCCAAGGTTCATTGCAAAACTGTATTCTCTTTATTACAGTATATTAAACCATTTTCTTTTTCCCCCCCTTATATTAGTGTCAAAATAATCTTGTCTACTTATACTTTCATTACTGTTTTATATATTTCATTCTGTGCTTAAAATTGAAACTAATAGGGTAACTAAAGATGTTCAAGAGAGAAGAACAGAAGAAGTCAAAGAAATTAGCATGGACTGTATGGATTGATCCACATTCTGCAAACAACTATTTGCTTTGCTATTTTCCTATGTGACATTATTAAATTCATTGCTGAAAAGAGACCCAACATACTTCAATTACCAAAACCAGGGTTTCCTACAGATGAATTTCTTGGTTTGCTCACTGTATCTCACTGTCTCTCCTACATCTCACATACTTTTCCCCCTGAGTCAGCCACATCACCTTGCACAGGTGCTCAGGCAGCCCAGCTGGCTGCTGTCCAACGGGGCAAACCCACTGAACACTGACTCCTGTATTCTTCAGTCTCCAATTTGTGTTTCTCTCCTTTACCTACAGCCTCAGCTTTTCACAAAGCAATTGTCAAAATAGGGAAGGAGGGGGAAGAGACAACTGATCATATGTTTCATCTATTTAGGAAAAAATGCTTCTGCTTGATTAGCAATAAGTTAATATTTACAGTGTGGTCATGTTTTTGTAAAGCTGAGCTAACCAGTTTCCTTATACTAAAACCCTTTCAAAAAAAGATAAAGGAAAACCAAAGCTTGTGTGATGAACCACTACAAGTCTGTTTTGCCTTTTCAGAATTAGTGCTCAGGAGCTCTTATTCTCATGTTAAGTTCTTGTCAGACTGGCATCTCCATTTCAGCTTTGTGGTCTTCAAATGTTAGAAGAGTAAAAAGTGTAATAGTTGGAAGATACTGTCAGATTTTCAGACTACTTACAGTACCTTTTCATGAGTGGCAGAATCAGATGGGCCTGCAGCCACCTCCACCATTATACTCTCCCCAGTCTAGAGAAAAAAGGGGAAAATTGTAAATCAGCACTTCACTCAGCAGCTCTGGGATCATTTAGGAACACACAGAGAAACAAATCATTACACTGCTCTGTGGGCAGCAGGCAACAAAGAAGCCTTTTACTTACCTTTGTTAAAAAAGGTGTGATAAATACAAAGAATACATCATACACAAAAAGAACCAGCAGGAGCAAGGTACAACCCTGCAGGAAGAGATAAGATATTTGGTATTTACACACTATGCACTAGTAAACAGTAAAGAACTAATAATTAGCAGACAACTCAAGGAGAAAGCTAACAAACACTAAATCAAATCACCCACATATTTTTCTTAATTCCTAAATGTTTCAGATGGAGGAGTTGGCTCTCACATGAACCATATAAAAGAAAGTAATTCTTAGACACAAAATCACATTTTAGTCCCTAAAATTCTTAATAATGTAAAATCTGCAAATGGTGCTGTTTCAGTCTGCCAGGAAATATGATCAAGTTCTGTACTGGAGGATGCCCAGGCATAGCCTGAAACACTATCCACATATATGCTGTCAGTCTATACAAATGTGCCGGCGGCTGTGGCCGTGTGGGTAAAGCCGCCGCCCCTGGATCCGTGCTCCTTCTCGGAAGGACGCCGGTTCGAGCCCTGCGGGTCTCGCTCTGCCAACTTCGTCCGGGCTTGCCCCGGCCAAGGCTTAGAGTGTCCCAGGGCTAAAGGGGGTGGGGCCAGTTCCGCGCACGCTGAGCTCCACGGAATAAATCCATTCGCGCAGGCATAAAAAGCATCGTCGTTCGCGACGGCTAGCCACACATACAAATGTAGAGGTGAAGATACCATGAAGCAGAGTTTGAAGAGCTGCTTAAGGAGCAACTAAATGACTAATACTGATTTTTATCTTAGGATACTAAGTTCAGAAAGATGTGAAAAAAAGACCAGAATGATGCATTAATTGTGTGTCAATTTGAAAACAAACAAAAGCAAACCAATAAAAACAAACAAACTAACCTCACCAAAACCAAACCCACAAAGGAGTGGGTACTGTGTGATTAACTAATTAACACTCTACAAAACAATCCACATGCCAATTTTTTGTTTACATGATACTCATTACATCCCTCTTTTCCAAGCTGTGTGTGAAGGTTACGTGCATTTCCAAGCCAGTGTACTCCATTATAAGGGACTCCTCTGTTCAACTACACACATGCAAATATCCTCTCTTTAACTTTCATACCTTAAATGTAGGCAGGCGAATTGTCTTCAACATGTAAAGACAGAAAGCAATCCCTAAAGCATCTTGCAGAACCCAGGCCCACCTTAAAAAGAGGAGAGTAACGTTTTTGTAGGAAACAGTAGGAAAGGCAGACCAAGCACTGTCCTCAGTAAGGACCTGCCTGGGACAAAACAGAACTATATTCAAAGTATTTGCTTGAAGTCAACATTGTTGTCAGCATGGACCTGCAAGTGGAAAGTTGTGCTTGATCAACCTGATAACCTTCCACACAGCAATGCCTGGGAGATGAGGGAAGATGGGTGGGATACTGTCTATCTAGACTTCAATAAGGCTTTCCACTGGGAATGCTCCCTAAGATCCTCACAGAAAAACTGATGAAATATAAGCTGAATCAGTAGCAAGGTAGATTGAAAACTGGCTGAATGAGGTCAGTGGATACCAAAATAGGAAGTGCTGGGCTCCTTTGTCCCATTTATATGTATGCACTCTTGTGTGCTGAGGCAAATCTCCAGTCAGGGCTGTTTTCAATTATACTTTGCAGTACAGAAGTGCTCTCTGCTTTACCCTCGACTGTTAGGGTGAAAGAGAAGTAGGATCTGAGATAAAGAACACTAAGGTTTCCCCTAAAATTTCTAGAGTCTAGGTGCAGGTGAGAGATGATGCTGTTGTGATCAATACCTGTGCCCTTGCTGATGGAGCTTTCTGCAGCAGACACTCAGGTCCACTCCAGCTTTGAGGCAGAAAATGGTTTCCTAGTCCTAAATATCCTGAGTTGAAATATCTCTATAGCACTTCTGCACTCCTCAGTCTGACACTTAACTCTCTAAAAGGCATTTCAGAGTTGATGCTTCTTGGATTTGAGTTCTGTCACTGAATGATCCACATAGAATGTGGACCCCACAAATGCAGGAACTGGCATTCAAGGCCCAAGCCAGACATCTTTGGTATCACCAGCAGAGACACAAGCCACTATTTCGGTTCCAACACTGAATCCCTGACAGACGGACCAAAAAGATGAACACATCCTGTATATATGGGGAAACTGAAGCACCTGTAAGTGAGGTAAGAGGTAAAAAAACCCCAAACCAAAACCAAACCACAACACACCATAAGATATCCACCTCTAACAAAAGCCATAAGCACATGTCATAGGTAGGTATGGCAGCAACACTGGATGTAGAGAATTATGGACTGATATCAGAGAGCTGAAAGAAACTAAAGATCTTACAACCTTCCCAGTTCTCACTCTCATGAAGGAATAAGTTAGACAACTTGTGTCCAACCTTCTACTCCACTTCTGAGAGGCTGTCTTAAGTCAAAGAGCTCAGAATACTAACTGGGACTCAGAGAAACTCAAGCTTAACAAGAGACAGTTTTCTGTAATTTAAATCAACAAGAAGAAGATGAAGTACATAAAGAACAACTAAGAATTTCTACCCATCTCCAGTTTCTTTTCTGTCACTCCTAAATTCTGGATACATTTAGGCTTCTATAGCTGTCAGTTACTTATACCATAAAGCTTATTACAATTTTTAGCACAGAAAATATACACTTACTGATCTTCATTTCTGAAGATGCCCCAGACAATGCTGACAGAGATGCAAAATACTGCCAAGAGCAACATCCGGACCTGGGGACGCTTGTGAAAATAAGGCAAGTTGTTGTCTGGGATTCTGAAAATGAAACACACCAAAGCTACAGTTGTCTGTGCAGTTACCCTCTTTCTTTATAAACATTTTGAGGTACGAAGCCAACTTGTAAACCCCACATCTACCCAATGGTATAAGAAACTAAGTTTACCTATTAAAAATTTAGAAGATGCCACATACCTACACTTTCCCAAGGGGAATCTTCTTACAAAGGGAGACAGACAACTGTAGAGACCAATTGAGGCAGCCAGGCAGAATATTCCTATGATAACATAGACTGAGAAAAAAAAAGTACTAAGTCCAAGTTGGATAATGCAAGAGATTCTTTTTTTCATACCCTGGCCAAATAAAGAACAGTCAATAAGCCTAAATGAGAAATAAGGCTTACACTTCAACAGTGAAAGGTAAATTGTTGATTAGATTTATACTCTTTAAGTATCTAATACTAGCTTCTTTTACCCAGGTGTACTTTATGTAATACTTACTTCAACGAATCAAAATCTCTGTGCTAATATTCTTAAAGTAAGTCATAAGCCTAAAAGGCAACCTATGGTGAAGTGTTTATCTTCTCTTTATGAGTATATGGGAGCATTGTAAGGCAACTGTTAAAATCACTCAGTAGCAAAATTAATTAATACAAATGGGATGCACATTTCACCACTTCCTCAGAAATACAAGGATGGAAGTTTCAGTAAATTAGGCTCTGATGGTTTTTTTGATAAATGATCAAAAGAAATTTTACCATCTTTATAAAGATAAAAGAAAAATCATCCTGGATCCCATAACTTGACTTCAAATTGAACAATAATAGACAGACAAGAATAGATTTGAGAACACCTTTAACAAAAACAAAAGGTGTAAGATACTAAGTCTGTACCTACTTAATCAGCTTTAACGTTTGCAAGAAGGTCTGTGATCTCCTAATCCAGCCTCACTAAAAAGTATAAATCTACTCACTGGGTTTTCTTACAGGGTTTTCAATCACATTGGGATGAAGAAAGATGAGAGAAGACAGACGTTTCATTATTGTTTTCACACTAATAATGCTCTTTAAATGATGGCAGCCTTGTGATACTGAAAATGTATCGATAAATACAACCTTAAGAGTACCTAAGTGGTCATAGAAGAAATAAAGGAGGACGAGCATGGAGCAGCACATCACTACAAACACACAGATCATTATTGGAGTCACATCCACCGTTTCATCATCGTGTTTCTCTGCCCCATCATCGCGTTTGTGCTTCATGTACCTCCTGAAAGAGTAATGTGGCTACAATCAGTTCATTCCCTCTGCAACAAAATGCACAAGGGCACTGACTTTTCAGTGTGAAATCCATGGTGTTGGAAAACATGTCACAGCACTAATGCCTGCTTTGGTTCCCACTCGAGTCAGTGGAACACCACACATTCCATGGATGTGTGAACATCAGATACAACACAAGGCACAAACCAGGAATTGATGCATTACTTTATCTAGAGTACTATTTTCATTCACTAAGAACTCAACTGAATCCTGAAAATTTCCACAGAATGTTTGCTGACTTTGGACAAAATCCTTAGGTAAGGTTATGCCAATATCAGAAATAAGCATGGCACAATCACCTCCTTCCCCAACCCCTTACTGGGAAAAAGTAACCATAAAATTCCATTAAAAGATTCATAACAAACATAGCATATGTTAGCCATCTTATCAATTTGGTTTGACCTATACCAGTAAAAGCAAATTTTATTTTTTTTAAGCAAGATATTTTTGTGGTCAATTTTTGCAAAAGCCCAAATAGGAAGCCTATCTGTTTATAATTTTCTATTTGAGCTTTTCAAATGTTTGGCTTTTTGACATGGCAAAATACTAAACCACTCTATATGCAATTTATACTGTAATGATTTCCTACAGTGATCAAGTCAATGGAAGACTCAGGGCCTTCCAAACATCACATCGGCATTTTCCTGTTCTGGTTACACAGGCAGTCTCTAAACCTCACTAGCAAAGCTGCCAGGTGATCTTTACACAACCACCATCAATTTTTTTTCTGTGAAAAACACAGGAAAACTGACATACTGAATTCCAGTCACTCACTTTTTCACATCTCTGCTTCCTGCCCAGTAGCCTCCAATTGCAACAGTCCCCACGGCCATGACAAAGATAATCACCATGTTGTAGTCCAGCACAGGCTCGTTTGGGGCATACATTGCCCCTTTCACTGAGCTGCCAAAACTCTGTGGAGGTAAATACGAGTTATGAAGGACATTCAAAAAGCTACCTCAGCAAAGGTTCACTTATTTAATTTTCACTAAGCAGTCTCAGAATCAGGCTTTATTATAAACATTTAAGAGCAATCTATTGGCTCTATTATTGGTGATATTTATTTCCAGCACCAGGTTCCATTTTGATTTTAGTCCAAAGATGAGAAATAACTTCACAAAAGATCTGCATATTTTTCAAAACCCAATAATTCAATCTTCCTGAGTACAGCTCTCTATGTATTTGACGCTCTTAAGGTGGACTTCAGATACCATTGATCATTGACTTACTTACATGAGATAATATAAATGAGAACATTTAGTGTCGAGTTTACCTTGCCAATATCTAACATGTCAGTATAGCTGAGCAGAGCCACAGGAATATCAATCTCTTCATACTGACTCCTGTTACCCCCAGGAGGAACCTGAAAGACAGTTCAGAGTAGGTAAGAATATATTTATTTCTGCAAATACTTCTACTGCTTAAAAAAGTTAAAAGTCACAAGTTCTGTTTCTGCCAATTTGAAAAATGTTCTAGAAGGAAACATGACGACAGCAAAAGCACAAAGAAAACGTATGACTGTTGCCAGTAAAACAGAAGCCATTAAAGACTGCAGCAGCAAAATGCAGCAACCAAACTTCAAGCAGTATCTGTTGCACGTCCAGGTCATGGGTTTATGACCAATGTGTGCCTCTGGTATTGATTAGGACTCAAACCTACTATTATTATTTTCAAAAGTACTAATTTTACAAAGCACATGCTGGTGATGCTCCAGCTGAATCTAAAGCACTAGATTCAGTGTGGCAGTATGGTAAGAGTCAAGAAACCAACCACCTTTGATTCCAGTATTTCACATGGAGTAAGAGTAATACTGAGCTCTTGACTTGAATGTCACATGAGCTCTGTGCAGGCTCTTCCTACTTAAATGAGTGCCTCTTGTTGTGCCATTCATTCTTCCTTCAGATGTATGATTTCCACACATAACTATGCAATGCATGTACAGGCAGAACACATGCACATTATTTATTTTAAAGAGAAGCATCAAATACCAGCAATGTGCACTGAAGACAAGACAGTATTTAACATTAGAGCAGTATCAGCAACATAGGAAGACAAAAAGGGACTTACCAGTCTCTCTCTACTAACAATGAGCAGTCCACGAGCTCCATTTATCTGAGCAAGCCTCACTTTCTCATAGAAGGTGCAATTTCCTCGCATCACCATGGGGATTTGATTATTAAATCCCCCATCAGGTACATCAGAAGAAGAACACAAAACAGATGCTGTCTGATCCTGCAGTTGCAAGAGTGACTGAAAAAAGAAATATTTAAATATATACATATATATATATATATAACATAAAATTATAAAAGAAGTCAAGAGCAGGAACCATAGAGTTTCTAAAGGTAATTTAAGACTTTCAATTAATGGAGTGGTAAGAGTATTCTCAGAGAAACATGAAAGCTGAAACAGTGCTGCCCTCTCTCTTATGTCTGATCCTGCCTTGCTTCACCTTATTGTGCAGAATTCTACCAGTAATAAAATTTGGGTTATGATCTGCACTTGCATTTGTTTTCTTCAGCACCACTGCTGTTCTGGTACTCTCAACCAAGATGTGGGAGGAGTACAGCAACATGTTACCATTGTTGAGGTGGCAGAGAGGCAGAGTGGGCTGATGGAGGGTATGAAAAGCTAGAAACTGAAACACAGGCTGAGGGAGAGTACAAATGCATAGGCAATAAAAATAAACTGCTATGTTGAAACCTACAACACCCAGTGAACTGAGATTTTGTATGCCAAGTACTTAGATATTGGATTTTTAGCTGCTTCTCTCACTGCTTGTGATCCAAAGATAACACAGGCCTGCCCCACTCCCTTGGTTTTGGCCCTCCTCAGACCCAAAGACATCTAATCTGGTGTGTTTCAACATGAACATCCCAAAGACACTTCAACGTTTCAGAAGTAACACTGGCACAAATTGTTCCCTGCAAAACCTAAACAACCACACCAGCATCTGTGCTCAGTTCTATTTGCAAATCCTCTGAAAACTGCAGTTATCTCCCCATAACTGAGCTGTGCTGACTGCAGGTCACATTCCTCACTGGAAGGGAGCTGTTGGGTTTGAGAACCCGAAAATCTGACACACCAAACACTCTGTGCTAGAAATCTGCAGGTACACGATACAATACCTGTATAACAGACTCTTGTTTTAGGAGGGGAAGGTAAGCATCAGGCTGTCAGCAGCCCCAAGCTTATTCAGAAAACTGCTGTCTTCAACCTGACTCCTACTTTAGAGACAGTAAAATGTCTCTGCAGACAGTTCCTGGTTGTCCAAGTTTCAGATAAGCTTATCAGTCTATCAGAGCAGGCCACAAAAGCAGAGTGAGCTCAGGCTGGTGCACTGCACTGCCTCAGTTCCTGAACTGTGCTGCTGGAGCATGGAAGGAGAGAGAATGGGAACAAGGGAGAAGCAGGAGAGAACTGAGGAAGGAAATACAGATACACAAGGGATACAGCATACACACCCCAAGAGTATGTGGAAATGTCTCTGCAAGCTATTCTGGACTAGATTGGCTCCTGCAGAGCTGCTGAAATATGTCAGTTTTCACTGAAATTCACTGAATTATGTGAATTTTTATGAGACTGATTGAAACAAGATGTTTATGGTACAGTCCCCAACCCTCACAAATACAAGTCTGTCATGTATGTGCTGATCCTTGTTACACAGTCAGGGCAAGTGCAGGACTTTATCTGCTGGGTCTACACAAGGCAAAGGCAACAATTGATGTATCTAGGGACAAATCTGCAGTTGTGATAAACCCATCACAGGTAATTAAGACTTGACTATACACTGATAAAGAACACTAATAATTCTGTGAGGCACTCAGCTGGTAGATCAAGGAATACAATGAACAAAATGAACCAAGTATCAGTCAACTACATCTTCCCCTATTAGTAGCTCATCAAAGTTCATTTGCTCATTTCATAATCCAGTGACAGTAACTTCTTCACACAGAACAGAGTAAGAACTGACTCAATTGTCAACTCATACAGATTTGGATAATGCAGCAAAACCTTGACACAGTTTGTGACTACTTAATCTTACACTTGACAGAACTATGAAACACTAAGAAAGAACTAAAGCTCACAGTTCAGTATATTAGCAAAGCCATCTGTGGTATCTTCTTGTATTACACTGATGTACAATTATGCTTGATGGTCCAAGCCCAGCTATGTGCCATTTTCATTTCACTGATCACATTGTTGGAAAGGAAGATTTTTGTTTTGAACCAGCAATACTCATTACCTCTGCATACTGCCTGGAAATGGATACTGCCATCTTAGCATGGTCTAAAGTAACCTTAACAGACAGAAATATTTTCTAGGTAGAGCAAACAAAGCAACTGTTTCAAATTCTACTGATCCAAATAGGAAATAAGTTTTCTTATAACAAAGGCATTTTTGAATACATTCTTTGGTCATTGCTTAGCTCGGTACTTACAGCTTTACCCAGATCATGTGGCAAATGGGCCCACTGAGAGTTGAAGAGGATACAGTAGTCTTTTCCTTTGCTGCTCCCCTTCTCTGAAAGGACATGTACCATCCCATACTCACAGTACACCTGAAAACATAAAAATTTCACCACAAGGTCACATAAAATAGCAGATGTGATGGGCAAAACTTGCTGTTGCCTGGCCTGTTTTGTATTTTGTAAAGAAAAAGAAAAGATTCTACAAAGTTTCTGTATCTCTGCAAGGAGTACAGTAGAATTTATTATTATTTCCATCATATTTCAAATAAAGACTTGAGATACATTAGGCAGATTCCCTCCTACACAGCAACTTGTCAAAGAATCAAATGAAACCTTATTGGATGTGTTTAAAAAAACTCTAACCAAACAAGCCAAAAACCACAACTTCAAACAACACAGATAGACTGGTGCATATATGTATATAACCAGAGCAAGGAAAAGAAGCTGGAGTACTGCAGAACAGATAAGAGACTTGGAGTACTGTATTCAGCTCTGGGGCTCCCAACATAGGAAGGACACAGACCTGCTGGAGCAAGTCCAGAGGTGGTCACAGAGATGCTCCCAGGGCTGGAGCCCCTCTGGGATGGGAGAGGCTGGGAGAGCTGGGGAGGCTCACCTGGAGAAGGGAAGGCTCTGGGGAGAGCTGAGAGCCCCTTGCAGAGCCTAAAGGGGCTCCAGGAGAGCTGGGGAGGGACTGGGGACAAGGCATGGAGGGACAGGACACAGGGAATGGCTTCCCAGTGCCAGAGGGCAGGGATAGATGGAATATTAGGAAGAAATTCTGCCCTGGGAGGGTGGGCAGGCCCTGGTACAGGTTGGGCAAAGAAACTGTGGCTGCCTCATACCTGGAAGTGCCCAAGGTCAGGTTGGATGTAGCTCTAAACAGCCTGGTCTAGCCCACCCCATCTCAGGGGCCTGGAATGAGATGATCTCCAAGGTCCCCTTCCAGCCAAACCATTCTGTGATTCTATGAATAAGAGGTCTGGCCCTTATCAACTCTTGAAAGGGCAGCCTGAAGTAATGATCAATTCTAGATTCACATCACACCCAAACTCAACCTTGGACACCTTTACTGTAGATGTGATAAGATGCAGCAGCAGCAGCTCTTTTTCTGTCCTAGGTAGCACATGTGCACTCTCAAGTCTACATCCTGCATTTACTTATCACTGCTTCAGTGACCAGAGGTCACTGCTGCCAAAACTCCAGCAATTTCTGCTGTAAGTACTGAAGGTTTCATAGCTAAAATTTGTAATTAGAGGCCTGTCCTATGTCTGGTGGGATGGAGTTAGTTTTCTTCATAGCAGCTGGTATGGTGCAGTGTTTTAGATCTGTGCCCAAAACAATGCTGGCAACAAACTAGTGTTTTAGTTATTGCTGAACAGCATGCACAGTGTCAAGGCCTTCTCTGTTTCTCCCTGTCCCTGCAGGGAATCGATGCCCAAGAGGCTGGAAGGAGTCACAGCCAGGCAGACAGACCGTCACAACCATTTTTATAAGAAGTCAGACACCTTTGCAACTGTCACAATTCTCCTGAAGTAACAGAACCCAGATCCTGTATGAATTTGGAGAAAGAAGGACTACAGAGAAAAGTAAACATAGTAACATGGAGCAAGTATACCAGTTTTAGGCACCTTTTCAGTTGTGATACACACTCTGCTTGTTCAGCAAAGCGCTCAAACTACGTCTAACTGCAAGATGTGCTTCTTTTAACACAAATATTTTCAGCCTCCCGTCCCTGCACAGCAAACATAGTAACTTCCTCATTACTTTGGTTATATCAGATTGTACCAAGACATTTCCCAGCAAAACTGAAAGACCTGGGGGCTGGCATTGGCTGACTGGTCATCACAGGCAGGTATGAACAAACACTGCCTTAGGACAGGCTTTTCATCGATCTTCTGCTTCATGATGAGCTATGTTCTTTCAAATGTCTCCTCACCTCCTTCCCTTCCTTACATACTGTGATACAGTTTTGGGGTACTAGATATATTCCTCATCTCCCACCTAAAGAACTGGACCAAAATCACCTACAAGACTATATACAGAACCTGCAAAATAAGGTATTTTTAAGGAGTTGCTGGAGTTGTCTGCTTGCACACCAAGTCCTAGTAGAGGTTTACCAGGCAGCCAGAAATCAGGAAGACAAACAAAACAACAGTGGAAGTATGTGCATTTTCCCTACCACAAATGGTGGTTTTATTTAACTTTAATTAGTGGTGACTTCATTTTCATATGGAGTCAAAATCACTGTAAATCCTCCCTGCCCTTGGAAGGTGTTGAAGAAACATGAAGTATATCATGAGGTCTGTTCTAAGGACTCTGAAATAAATCCCCCTGCCCATTTCTAAATGATAAACAGGTCCCTTGTGATGCTTCCCACTTTAACAAGAGGGCCTTGTCCTGGCTGGAACAAGAAGGCATTCAGAATGTCATTTTAAGTCACCATTAAGTTGTGTGGGACACTTCTGTGCTCCTCAGGACAGCAACACTGGGACTGCAGGCTCTGTCTTGGGAGGAGTGGGAGGCACCATCTCCACTCACTGAGAAAGGGCAAGTTAAGAACTCTTCACTTCATACAAAATACCAAACATTAGTCCCTTGGTACCAACTCTGCTCACGTGCATTCTGTGACCATCTGGTCAGGTTTGAACACCAACACATTAAGAATTCAATTTAAGATCTGACCAGCTGCTGCAAAAAGCTTTTAATGCTTTAGACAAAAGACACTGAGATACAAAAGAAATGCTCAGAAAACAGGACAAATACTAACTTTTGAGCGCTTTGTTTCTAAAAAAAATGTAATCTAATTATACAAATCCAGATCAATGCTCCTTTTTGAAGCAGAGTCTTGCTGATCTTCAATTGCTGCTTCAGAGCCTCACAGTGCTCTTACAGAGCAACTTCAATGTTCAAGTAGTGTTGTTTGGTAATAGATTATAAAAAGGAAAAGCTGAGAGCAAATGTCAATTATATCCATACTTTAGTTTCTCACAAACTATTAGACAGTCATGATAAAACTGACCACATATTAAATGCAGCAGGCTCAAAACACTGCTTAGGAACACCAAACACTGTCTGATGTAACTGGATTCTTCCTATTATCATTTCTGTGTCCCAAGAGCATTTGTTTCCTATTGTACAGGAAAGTTTTCTATTTTATCAGCATTTTAATTGAGGACACTCAATAACCCTTACTAGTACTTAGCACTTTGAAGTTTGTTCAAACATAAATACCTGAAACATGTACAATAATGGACTTGGTGTTCACCTGAACACCCTTGGTTTCTGGTAGAACACTGCCATTCATTAGTGACCCCAGGACACAGGATGAGCAGAGATCTTCAGTCCACCACCAGAGTGGGTTCAGGGAAAAAAAACCCAAAACAAACAAACAAAAACCCCCAAATCCTCAAACTAAACAAACAGAAATCCCCCTGCAGAACTATCTTATCTCTCCACCATCCCCCTCTGTGTCCTATTCGCCTCTACCCACACACCCAATTCCTCCCTTTTCATTCTTCTTTGTCTCTTTCTCCTGTCCAGGACTCAAACAAAACTGAAGTCACTGACTGAAGACATGTTTAATTGCTCTGTTGCTCTGATTCAGCTTTCCCCAAGGAAACCACTTCCTGCATACCAGAACTGATGAAAGCTTGCTCTGGAGAGAAACAAAATGTAGTATCTCTAAGCATCACTGCTACTAATTAGAGAGAAAGTTGTGACAGACTAATCAGTCAACATCTAGTTTAACATTCATAAGCTAAACACACCAATGATTTGATAATTATGCAGGTCCACTCTTACAACCTACACATCTGTTTCTCCAGCTAGCATCTGAGGAACAAGATACTAAAGAGGACTGAAAAGCAGCAAAGTCATGTCTTAACATGCATGGTCAAAAATCCATTAGAAGAATCTATCACTCTCATTTCTCCATCTTTATTTCAAACCCCACTATACAGAAGTTACCATGCACCTCCAAGAGACACTCAAAGTAAAAACATGTTTTTGGAACACTTTGAAGCATCATAGAATGGTTTGGCTTGGAAGGGACCTTTAAAGGTCACCTGCTCCAGACCCCTCACCATGGGCAGGGACACCTCCCACTATCCCAGGCTGCTCCAAGCCCTGTCCAGCCTGCCCTTGGGGGCAGCCACAGCCTCTCTGGGCACCCTGTGTCAGTGTTTACCAATCCCATTGTAAAATGCCCCTCTAACACTCACAGAGGCAGCAATGGCATTCTGCTGCAAGACTGTCAGCAAAGCAGTACAGAAATGTCATTGTAAAAATATAAAGGGGGTAGAGATTTTTATATTTAGCTCCTCTGTATATAATTGGTCTTTGTTAACTCATGCAGCAACTTTTCCCCTTGTGTTCATTAAGTGCTCTAGAACCAATGACATTTGTCCTGAAGCACGGGAGATTACAGTGATCAGCTCAGTGCAGATTAAAGTCACTGGAATACAATGCAAGTTTCCAAGGGATCTGTGGGAAAAGGGAGACACTGTTGTGCACATGCAGTGAGGAAACAAAAACTCCAACTACTTGCCATGGTGGACTTGTTACCTCATATCTCAGGTATCCAACCATAGCACCCAAGCCCCTTTCAACAGAAGGAAGCAGTACAGAAAAGTAATCCATTCTTATCATTGTGAATTTGACTTTCAAGAGTAACAAGCCATAGAGATGCAAATACAGACACACACCAAAACCCAGAACAAAAAACTATTTCCTGCTTATCTTAAGGGATCTGAATGGGCTTAGATAAGCAAACAAAATAAGGAATAATTTTGTGTATCACACACACAACTCTCACCAAAATCTTCAGGCAGTTTTGCAGGAGCTAACTCCTGTAACTGAACAGTTTTATGCATTTGTGAAACAATCAACCTATACAGTTAGAAGTTTTAAATCTCTAAGATATAAGCTACACATCTTTATAACAAGACAGTAAGCATAGGGTGTATCACTGCATTTCCATGGAGACAACTATTACTGGAACTCGGGAATAATCCCCAAATGGCACCCTGAAGACAATTATACACAATTTTGCTTTCTCAGCTACTTAGTGGATGTTCTTTAAATAAATATTAAAGGAGTAAGAGGTTCCTAATGCAAAGTGTTCAAAACATTCTAGAAGCTATGTGGGTTTGTGTGCCAAAAGCCAAGTAAAAATCAAAACATGAAAGGAATTAAAGGCAATATGAGCAGGTCTAAAAGGAGAAGGGAGGCACAGAGTTTTAGAAATGCTCCAAAGAATTTAGTCCGTGGAGAATGTGGATTAACAGACATTTTTACAACGCAATTATCACACAGAATGATAGTTCTGAAGTCTGTTAACAGCCACTACAAGTTTGTTCTTATCCACTTTGATGCTTCCAGTTTTGTTTTTATTCATGTCAGTAGGTATCAGACAACAAAAGTTCAAAGCTGATGCACTGGCATGGTGGCAACATTTAAGACGATTCTTAATTCCTAGAGATCACTTCATATCCTAGATTAACCCAGCAGAAAAATGTCATCTGCTGTGCAGATCCTATACAATGTTCCTACAACCCCCAAGGGCTCTTTTCCAAGTGTTTGGATGTCAAATCCAGCCTTTTTCAAACACAGAAGAACAACAGCTGCTGTGATAAGAATGTGTATTATGACACTTGCTTCTTACTGGATCTATGGCGTAGAAAACACATATTAGTATAATTAACACAAAACAAACTGTTTTCTATAAAGCTGCAAAACTGGAAAAGGTTTTCACACAACAAAGTCTCAGGGCAAAATTTAACAGGCCACCAAGATAATCTAATGATTATGGCATTGGAAAGACATGCTCATTGGCTCTGAACCTCATCAGGCCCTTGCACAGTTTAGTTAATGCATTAAAGAATTAAATACTCCCCAGTTTTTTTTTTGCTGTGTGATTTTTTTTTGGTCATGTTGGTGAATTAATGTAGCTCAGAGACAAGCAGTGGGACTTGCAAGTTACATGATGGAAGAAGGCAGGGAGGCAGAATCCAGCTCACTTGTATTTCAAGAAACTGCAATCTGAGTAGCTGAGCCCCCAACCAAGAGGGTCTGCCTTGCCCACCCTCCCTGTCTCTGGCCCTGCACTCACCTGCACGCCCCATACACCTTTTCCACTTTCAGCAGCATTATGAGCTGATTTGGCCACCTGAATCTCAGAGAGATTTCACAGACACTGGGAGCTGTGTTCCTTGAAGAAGGAAGGAATGAGCTATTCCTATTCTCAGAATAGGTGCCATGTCAGAGTTTCAGAGTTCCCAGGAGCTGAGCTCATTCCTTCCCATGAACTGCACCAATCCATCTGGAGACCAGCAACAGCAGACAGCAAATTTGCACACAAATAAAACACTCCTTCAACAAACACTGCACAGTGAGAAGAGCTACATATCCATAATGCAACCATTCCAGGAGACTAAGTTATCAATCACCACCTCAATCCAGAATTTCAGACAGTCTTTCCAACTCTTTGGACATACATCACAGAGCACCCTAATCCAATATACAAAATCATCACCACAATTCAATATTCTGCTGCAAGTTGCTGTAGTGAAGGCCAGCCAGATCCAACACACTCACTGCAGATTATGCTACTGCATTTGTCACTAGTCAAAGGCTCATATATACGTGCTGTTTTTACAGGACAACTAAGAGGTAGCAATGCCATGAAGGAATGGGAAGTAAAATGAAACGTGAGAATTGGAATACCAAAGCAAAATCTAAGTGCAGATTGTACTTGGACCTATAAGATCACACTCCTCTTTAGGTGTTCCCAGACGAGGACCCAGATTTGAGAGAGCAATGCTTTGGTAGCCAAGCTGTTCCTTCTTCCCAAATCAGAGTGTAGAAGCAAATGTGGACACCACCTCCTCCTGGCACATGCAAAACCAACAAACCAAAATTGCGATTATCCTATTTCAAGGAGGGCAACAAAGGTACATGCCCAACAACACTGAGGCAAGAGTAAGCACTGACAATGAGTACAGCTGGCACACAGCAAAGGCACAGCAGCTCATGGGCCATCAGCCATGGGGTATCACAGCAGGATGAGTGCAGCAGAGCACTCCTCTTTGCCTCAGGCTGAACAGGATGTACTACCCAAAATCACCCCAACAAGTGCAAGAAGTACTGCACAATACAAGGTATTCAAACAAATGTTAAACGGTCCAGCTTGGCTAACAGAAACAGACTGGCAGCACACAGTACATTCATTTTCCACTGCAGCAGCAGGACTGTTTCAGCACCCTGGCCAGTCTGCCCAAGCATGTTAACACTTCCACAAACATACCAAATGCTTACAGAAAGGAATGTGCTGCAACACATGGAGCTGAAGGCAAGGTCTCCAAGTACCCGCCAGTGCACTATCTCACCCCCTGTCCTTCTGCACTGCTCACCTTCTCCAAACTGATGGATCAAACTGACTCCATGGCAGTGTTTGACCCATTCTTGCACCTTACTAAACTGTGGGGCCTGTGCTGGCACTGCCAGTCCACCTGAGGCACCAATGGAGATGACAATGCACGGGTGAGTAAGGAAGGGATGACTAGAGAAAGATGATGAATTAAATAAGGGGATGATGCAGAAGCCAAGTCAGCTGGTTACCAGGCCACTCTGTAAGTAAAGATCCCTGGCAAGGAATCAGTAAGGAAACAGATACAGAAGAAGGAAAAATTAGATTGTCGTGTTAAGATGTTACAGATAAAACTCAAGAAGACATAATACCCTCCAAATAACCTAATAAACAGCTAAGTTTAAATGGCATGTTAAATGACATTCAACACTTTCAGAACACAAAACACCAGAACTTAAAACACAAAAGCCATGTACTATGCAATGTACTATGCAATACAATAGTTAAAAATCCACTCTCTTCTGTATCAGGATTACACACCCAAGTTCGTCACGCCCTTAAAAAATGTATCCCACAAAACTAATTAATATTTAAGTAATGAGAACGCAAGGCTCAGGACAGACTACAGGGTCAGCAAAACTCCCCTTTCTTTGCTGCTGGTGCCTCCCCAGAGCGAGTCTGTCAGTGGGGGTGAGCCCAGATCCGTCCCGAGGCTTTACCAGCCACGGGAAGGTGGGAACGGCCCGAGAGAGCCCAAACCCACAGAGCTACGAGCGGCAAATCGCGGGGGGCCATGCGCTGGGGCGGCTTCCCGAGGGCCGGGCACGGACACGGACACACGGACACGGACACACGGACACGGGCACGGACACACGGGCACGGGCACGGACACGGACACACGGGCACG
>VXBX01000649.1:421464-438986 GCA_013400415.1 Scytalopus superciliaris | reverse complement strand
ACACATGGACACACAGACACACGGACAGACAGACGGACAGACACACAGACAGACAGACACATGGACAGACACACAGATGGACAGACACACAGATGGACAGACACACAGACAGACACACGGACAGACACAGACACACGGACAGACACACGGACAGAGACAGACACATGGACAGACACACAGACACACGGACAGACACACAGACAGACACACGGACACACAGACAGACAGACGGACACACACACAGACAGACACACGGACACACAGCGCCGCACGCAGCTCGCCCATCCTCCCTCTCCTGGATCTCTGCAGCCATCTCTGCTTAACAATACTGCTCAAAGCACTTCCATTTCAAACATCGACCTGGACTGGAAAAACAAAACAAAACAAACCCCCACAAACAAACAAACGAACAAAATTAAAATCTTAAAAAAAACCAAACCAAACCAAACCAAACCAAACCAAACCAAAAAAAAAAAAAAAAAAAAAAAAAAAAAAAAAAAAAAAAAAAAAGGCAAAAACCACAACCAACCAACCCAACCAAAGCAAAATGCCCCAAAATGAGCTTTTCCAAGCTGGGGAGGTGATCCTTCTTGAGTCCAGCTCTTTCGTCTGAGGTGGAGAAATGGGATTTTGCAGGTTCAAAAGCTGGTGCTTGAAGGAAGTTGATTGAACTGCTCAAGGTTTCCCATGGAGAGAAACTGGTTCAATGTTCACCTTCTTTAACATTTTGGAACTTGAAAAATTAATAAAATAAGTAAGAGGGGTTTTTTTCTCATGCTATGAAAGCCACATATAATAATAACCAGCATGAGTGAGGAATAATTCTATCAGCAACTCGGTTGTATCAGATCAGATCAGATCTTTTTTCCTATTTATTTTGTCATTTCCATCTTCCATTACATCTAAGGAAGAAGAAAGATGCCAGGTCTTAATTTCCACTCTGTTCCGCTTAAATCAAATTAGGCTAACTCATAATAACTCAGTAATTCACATTTCTTTTCTCAGTGGGGAAACCTAAATCCCTCTCTGCTTGCCTTTCTAAAAAGAGTTCATACTATTTTCTGAGGAAAATCAATCCAGGAATAACGGAGGAGATTGTATCTCTCCCTTTCCATCTGAGCAGATATGAAGGCAAACTATAAAAAAAGTATTAATACTGTAAATGGTTTTGCTGATCAAAGCGGGTGAAGAGAAGGGCCAGTGAAGGTTTGGGTCACAGTTCAGAGGGACACACCTGCTGCTCTTTCCCTGGGTGAAGATTCCCTTTAGAAGGTGTCCTTATACTAATTGCCTGTAATTGGATACTTCTCCCATCTCTCTCATTATGTTATAATGCTCATCTCAAAGGCAGACAATATTTTGGCAGAAAACCAGCTTGGCAACAGGCAGAGACCACTGGCTGTTATTTAACAGTGATGTGAATCTAAATGCAATAGGATGGCAGAAGTCAGTGGTGGAAGGGAATGTCCTTATGCTGCACTCCACGGACGTGAAGGACAGGATTTTCTCCTAAAAAATGGATTTAGATACTATACTAGAATTTGCCACATCACACTCCCTGCCCTTTCTGAAGCTAATACCAGGTCTGTAAGAAAGATGACTGGGTGCTGTGGGATCGCTTTGAGCAGACAGTGTTTCAGAATGTAGTTAGAGTGTAGACAATAACACCTGGTGTTTATTCAAGATATGCAGCTACTGGCTGGGAAAAGCCAAGAAGGCCAAGGGAACCATGATAAGCTCAGGATGAGAAAGTAAAAATAATTAGATAGGCAATTAGCAATAACAAGACATAGTGAGTGAGATTGCCAACCAATCATGGTCTGAATAAGGTACATGGACAGTGGCCAGTAGCCAATTGCTCTGCATACAAAAACGTGTGTACGGTAGTAAAAAAGGTATATATATCAGTAGAAGTTTCGAATAAAGTTGGATTTGAATATGCATCATATTGATGTGTCAAGTTCATTCCTGCTCATAAGGTTAATCCCCGGCAGGGTGCCACTACTGGGAAAAGCTTTGAGAAGAACCACCAGGCAAACCAAGCTCCAGGGAATGGATCCCCAGGCATTTGGGGTGACATGGAGAGAAATGTAATGGGTTGGAAGGCAAAAAGAAAAAAGTGCACCTCTGGGTTACATAAAAAACCTGTCCCCAGAGATGTGGGTTCAATTCTTTGGCAAGAAGCTCTCGAGCACAGTGAGAGCTGTCTCGGGGCAGTGTGCCTCTGTCCCCTCAGGAGTCAGGGATTCCTGCTGCTCCCAGTGGCAAACCATCCCTCACTCTGCCAATATTCCAGCTGAAAACTACTGAGTAAAACAGGAGTCAAAAATCCACATCTCCACTATCCCCCTCCTATCAACTGCCTTGTTTTCCCTGTGCTATGGCTGTGATTTTTTGGACACAGCAACCCTTATTTCCTGCTAAGACTCATTTCCACTCTAATTTATGGTCTTATTTTTACAGGAGACCAAAGGTTCCTTGGATTGCAATAGGAAATGCTGCTTGTCCTGCTGGGGTGGGCGCAGCACTCTCCTGCCCAAGACACAGAGGGCTCATCCTCTCTGGGGACTGCTCCACCAGAAGTCAGGGAAAAAGGTGCTAAAATTGGATTTCAGGGGTGAGCTGGGAGTTGTCTGCAGCCTGGATGTGTCTCATCCTGGCTGCAACAAAACTGGAGTTATTTTCTAGCCCGAGCCTGCAAAACCTCCAGGAAACACAGAATTAAGTACAGTGCTGGCTGTGGTACACATTTGGACTTGTATGGAAAAGTCTAAGCTTTCATTTGATTTATGCCTGTAAAACATTTGTGTTTAGACTAATAAAGGCAACACATATATGGCAATCCCATGAGGTGAATGCATCCATTCTGAGCTGAAAATGGCCCAGCTAACCCCAAATAAAGCCCTGTGCATGGTGGCTGACAGCATCATCTCCCCTCACCTGCCTGTATCCAAAACACAAACAGAAGTGTTCAAGGAAGGGAAAATGGGATATCTTGGACACGTCCTTTCAGAGTGCATTGGACAGAGCAACAAACCTGGGGCTGGATTTCCTTCCAGAGAAGGGTCTGTGTGTCCATCAATGCTCATGTACCTGTTACCTCAAATTAGCAAAACTCTGCCTTGTTCTTAAAATGGCAGTATTGGCTTCTTCTGTGTGTAATGTGCCCCTTTAGCCTAGAACATGGTCTTCTACCAATGCAATATTGTTAGCAGGTGAAATACATGTTTGAGTGCCAACATCCCACAGCCCACTGCCAGTCCAGGCAGAGGTGTATCCCCAGCAATGGGCTCTGTGCTCCTCCCCCAGGACACCAGCACTGGGCAAAGCCAGGGGGAAGAGAAGCTGCAAGAAGGTGGAGAGAGGAGGCCTGGAGAGGGGAGTTCAGTCACATCTCTATGGGCACACGCCTCAAAAGGCAAAAAGATGCCTCATGGGATTAGCAAAAGTACCAAGGCACCCAAATCCCACCATCTCAGGAGGTCGGAGCCTACTCTGTCTGGGAGCTTTTGTAAATCCCAGCAGTGTCACTCTGAATTTCTGAGCTTGCATTGCTTTTTCCAGGACAATGCCTGGATTCTGCTGCATTTTCTGATGGTGTGGGCTTGTTTGCCATTACAGGAAGGTTCCCCTCATAGTGAGACCTTCCTCTGCAGCCTGAGGAGGAGATTGTTTTACACGATGCCTTTCATCTTCCCTAATATGCTCCATATTATCCTCTTGATTTCTTCCATCTGGGCAAATCTTTTGTTGACCTCACCTGAAATCTAAAACCTTTCAAAATAAGCTCTTCCACTTCTCTCCTCTGATCCAGTAATGGTGGATGTGACTGGGAGGTCAGAAGTCTGAGATTAGTCGTGACCTCCCTCTTGGGCTTTGCATTGGCAGCAGGTTGGAGGCTTTGAACTTGGCATCCTGACAAATTGTTGCTGCTACATACCAAAAATCAGCTCACCCTCGTGTCTGTGGGAGGGTGTGGGGGAAAGGCAGAGGACACGGATTCCTTCAAAGAGCAAAGCTATTCCACACAGCACGACATGGAGACAGGAAGGTTTAACCAGAGAACCCCAAGGTAAAATCTTGACAGTCACCAACTCCTAAAATACAGCCCAGAAATGCTCTTCATTGAATCCTAACTGGCTTAGATGATGTGGACAGCGAATACCACTTCAGCTTTTGTTTTTAGAGGGTAAGCTGCCAACCCCTCATGAAAACTGAGTAGGGACCAGATTCCTGCACTGACTGACTCTCACATTTTAAAAAATATCCAAGAATGAATAAAGTCAGACTGACAGGAATATTCAGTCTATAACCCTAAAAGACATGACAAGACCCTCAGGGTCATCTGACTCTGCTATCAGAGGCAACCACTTTGACAAAGGATGCTCTGAAACGCATGTCTGTCTGAAGAGATAAATCTTCCTTCGAGTTCATGCTAACTTTCATTACTCTGGTTTCAGTCTGGAGAAAGGAGCTATTGCCACCCCCTCTCAGTGAGGCTGTGAGCACGAGGGCATGCTCATGGCTGGCCATCCCACAGCACCCACTGCCAGCCATCCCACAGCACCCACTGCCTGCCAAACCCATCCCCCGAGGGACACGGGAGGCCAGAGAGCCTTGGCTCGGTACCCCCTGAGGGCAGGGCTGTCTGGCCAGGGAGGCAGAGCCAGGCAGAGCCATAACCACGCCAAAGCCAGACAAATCCAGCGTGGAAACACAGTCTGCTTTTTTAACAGCACGGCTGTAAAACGAGAAAAGCTTCAATTGCGTTCTGTGTCTTCTTAGGCAGCGGAGTTAGTCAGCCTCAAGATACAAATCCAGAGGAAACCTGGCTCCTTTTGATCCAGAACTACCTATTTCTCGGATTTTAAAGTCACAGTGGGCCATAAGATCATCTATTCTGAGCTCCATATAATATGGACCATAAAATTGCATACTCCAGTAAGGAACCCAATAACTTGTGCTTGGCTGAAACCCTGGTTCCAGCAGGCATCTGCTCACAATTTGAAACTATCTGAAGAGGAAGACTCTACAACTTTCATTGGTATTTTGTCTCAGCACCTAATCACTCCCACCGTAACTGCACCGGGCCTCATTTTGAAATGAAATATGTCTGTTCTGGGCTCCAGCCTTAGACCTCTGACAGACCACAAGGCTCTGCAGCCTCTGGGTGTTTTCTCCTGAGGATGAGCCTCCTCTTGACCTTCCCCTGGTAGGTGAGGAAGGTGGAGATCTAGCATGAGACTCAGTTTTTTTTCAAAACTTTTGAAACTTTTTGTGACTTTTCACTTTTTTGGGGGGCCTCTCAAAATAGGTTGACATAACAATAGCTTGGACAACTTACAAAGTGGACTTTTATTGATGCAGTCAATGCACATGAGGTACCTAAGCAGGGGAAGGGTGAGGGGTGAAGAGACAAGAATCCAAACAACCCAGGAGTTTTATTTCTCAGTCTGGTGGGGTTTTTTGACAGTGTTAAAATGTTCATGTTGTTTGATAACATCATCTCCTCTCTTAAAATTATTAAGACAGAAACTAGATTTTCAGAGGGAGCCACCAGAGGAATAAGCTTGTTCAGGGCTCACAAGAGGCGTCCACTAAGAGTAGGGAAGGGCTGGAGAAGGCAAAGATATGATAATGTGAGGTCCTCGTGGCTTTTTGACCCAGAAATGGTGGCTCATACAGTTCCATTGCTGGAGTCTTCTGGTACAGCCTGGCCAGATCTGATCTCCTGTTCCACAGGATGCCCAGGTTTAGCTGCAGTAGACAGGAGTGCACAGAGGCTCTCCTCAGTCAATCCAACAGAGTTCATGGAGGGTGAAAGGCAGAACTCGAATATTTGTGCTTTAGATTTCAGCTTTTCAGGCCCTCACCTCCTGGCCCAGCAGTAACACAGCCTGTAAATCTCTCCTCGCATAGTTTTAATTTTGAAGTTCTGCTTTAAAACAGAAAACCTGCATCTGGTGGAAGAATAAGCCAAGGATAACAATGGCTCACGGGGTGTGGTGGTAAAGCAGTTAAATGTCTCACTGTGGACGAAGAACCACGTCCTGGAGCCTTCCTCTGGATCCAGGACACTGACCACCCACAGCTCACCAGCACAGGGGTCACAGGGGGCACAAATCAGTCCTGGTGCCTTCAGCTCAGGGCCAGCCTCTGGCTGCCAGCAGTGATGCCATCTGCAGCCCAGCCCCGTGGGAATGCAGCAGAACCACAAAACATTCTCAGCTGGAAAGGACCCACGAGGATGATGGAGCCACAGAGACTGCCCATGGGTCCGTCTCCACCCCAGTCAGCAGCACAAAGCAGGCTGAGCCCTGAAAGGGACAGTGGTGAGTCAGAAAGGGAAATCAGTTAAAGCAGGTTTGGGGAGGTCCAGACTGCAAAGATGAAGACTGTCCTTCCCTTAACACAGTGGCTTGATTCCCTTGCTTAATCTTTTTGCAGGCTTGGAGGGGAGAAAACAAGGTTGCTGACCCGGTGAATGTGGTGGGACTCTTGGGGTGGTCTCGTGCAAGGCCAGGAGCTGGACTCAATGATCCTTGTGGGTCCCTTCCAGCTGAGGAGAGTCTGTGATTCCACAATTTTATGTCTGTGTTCCCAAGGGTTCTGTTGAGTGGGCAACACACCCTCACATGGGCAAGGCAAACAGGGACCTACCCAGGGCTCTGTGGCCCCTGATGCCACCACCTCACCAGGATGCACCAGAGGGGATGGGAGCCCTGCAGATCCTGGGTATCCTGCAGATGCTTTTATTTTTCTGACCCTTCTCCACTGAGTTACAGTGAAGATTTCCTGTTTGTGGGCCTGCTGAGATACCCACACATCTCCCTGACTTAAAGCAAGGGAGATCCAAAATGAAGAGAAATTTGGATGTTATGGGAGCTCAGCCAAGAAACTCTTCCAAGTGCAACGGCACCAATCTGTGCACAGCGTGTAAAGCAGCACTAACAGGGAGAGGAAGAGGGTTTAACCTTTGTTCCAGAAGCCATAAATCACCATCCACAGGGTGAAAAATGAGTAGCAACTCTACGGCTGTAAAATCCACACACTGTGCAAGGCTGGGAAAACAGCAATGTTGGAAGTAGCAAATTCTCAGAGTCCAAAAGGAGCTCAGTGGCTTTCCAAAGGCATTAAAGTGTCCCCAAAGCCTCTCTGGCAACTTCAGGGCAGGAAAGGGGCATGTTTTCCCCATGGTGTCCCCCAACTCCTGCCAGCTCAGAGGAAGGCAGAAGCTTCAGCCCAGCTCCTCGACATGAGGGAACAGTGAGAATCCACGAGGATGTGCCTTTGCCCCCATCCTGCACACATCCCACCCACAACCACTAGTGCAAAGAAATTTCTCTCCTGATCTCTTGGTTACAGATCCGCACTGCCATCTGGGGTGTCCCTGTCCCCACTACCTGTCATGTGCTCCATAATTTAACACCAATTGGAAGCCTCCATAAAGACTCTACCAACTTCAGTGGAGGCTTTTAACCAGGGACAACATGGTTCATGCTGCCATTCCAGTCTGTTGCTTGAGGCTTGTGGGAAAACACCAGACCAGCCTGTCCTGCAGCAGTGGGGGGCTCTGGCAGCTCCCCATGAACCATCAGAGGCTGGTGGGGACAGTGCTAGAGAAGGAAAGGGGAGGAAGGGCAGGCTGCCAGTGGGAGAGGGAAGGCTGGCAGGTGGACAAACACCCAGCATCCCAGCTGGGCACTGGTGTGGTCCCATGGCTTTCTCTGTCTGTGGCAGGCCACTCTTCAGCTGACTGGCATGGTATTTATTAGGGTTGTTTCCTGAGATGTGGGTGAGTCCACATGATGGTTTATAAACCACTCGCTCCTGAGTCACCCTGCAGGGAGTTCAGGAGAGGCACAAAGGCCCTCAGCTGTTCCTGGGTGTGTGTGCTGTAGAAAGAATACCCAGACAGGGTGCAGGGGGAGCAGCCACTGGGCTCCTGCTACACAAAGGTGTTTAACCATGTAAGGCCCCCGCCAGGGTGTCATGGCACAAAGTGGGACCACCCCCCTGTGAGCAGCTGCACCTGCAGCCGGTTCCCCCACAGCAGGCGAGAGCAGCACGGGGCTCTCTCCCACACAGGCTGCCCTGTGAGCCTGCCCACTCTAACAGCAAGGCTTGTCTCAGTTTCAAGCTCTGGCACGAAAATCTTGCCAACCACCATCTCCAACCCAGCCCATGCTCGTGTTCTTCCAGCAGGGCATGCTGGCACCTCCCCACACCTCTCACGGGCTGTTTTTGTTAGTCCAGGCACATCCAAACACTCTACTTTTTAACTTTTCTTTTTGTTAACCCCACGTCCTCTCTGCATGTGTAGTGCCCCAGCTCGTGAGCAGATGCAGGTTTTCCACTGCAATGGGGCAATCTGTGAGAACACAGCAAGGTGACCCAGCCACTGGGAAGGAACTACGTGCTTTTGAACCTGAAAGGGAAGGACTTCTCAGCTTTCCAGGTTTGGATCTGTTCCTCTGGATTTAGGGCCATATCTCTTAATAAAAACAAAATGCAGGAGTCCAATCTGTCAAATTAAAGCAAAGATTTACCAAAGGAAAATATGCTTACAAAGTAAATATAAATTAATTTAATTGGTTCCTATTATCACTTCTATTGGAGCCTGCAAGTATAATCTGGTGCTGAAGTAATTAATTGGGTGTGAAGTAGCTACTATGCCAAAACTTACTTGTAGGGAGCGAAACTCGCAGCCTTTCTGGCCTGGCTGTTACCTGCAGCATCCTGGCTCTGTTGTTTTGCAGAGGGGAACGAATCTCAGGGCCAAGCTCTGCAATCAGACACCCAGATAAAGGCCTTGCTTGGTGTTTTCCTGACTTGCTTTGTGTTTTCCTGACTGGGTGGTTATGACTACAGGCGTTTTCCCACCCGGGTCAGGTGGGGATTGCTTTTGGAAGGGAAGTCAGCAGACAAGTTTAGCACTGCTGGGACTGCAGGCACTCGGCACTTCTTTTTGTGGTTTTCTGTGGCTTAATATAGTCTCAGGTTTAATTGCGCTGTTTTTTCCCCTCCCTGCCCTGGCTGTGCAATAAAGGAGCTTTGTGTGGCTGTTTGTGGAGGGGATGGGGAGCGGTGCTGAGGGGAGGATGCTGTGATGGCACAGGTCTGTTCTCAGCAGCAGCAGCGGGAGAGCCACCACTCGTGACCTTTCATTTCATTTTGCCAGGATTTGCTCAGGCAAGCTGGGAATTAGCTCAGGCAGCCCCTCTGGATCACAAATAGCCCAGGCTCCAGTCCTGCAGAGATTCCCAGCTCCTGACATGTCCTGAGAGGATGCTCAGCTGCTGCAACTGAAGCAAACAGAAGAGATTAGGTTTCTTCCCACCCTTGGCACTTTTGGGCCTCTGGCTGTTTCTCCCCATGCCTCCCTCCAGCCTCCCATGGCACTTTCCAGCTACGGTCATCTGCCACTTTGGGGAAGTCCCTCTCCCTCAGCAGCGGCATCAACCAGTGGAGCTGGGACCACTCTCCTGTTTGTCATTCAGCTCAGTTTGCAGCACCTCTTCATGCTCACTAGCCCCTCTTCCCTGAACTCCATACGGATGGAGCTGAGCTTGGCAATTCACCCCACACTTAAGCATTTGCTTTTTCTCCACGGTGTCTCCCCCGGGAAAGCAGGGGTGAGGTTGGGATGGTGCTTGGCAGGAAGATATGTGGCCATCTCAGGGGCCAGGCTGTGCTGGAGGTGCAGGAACAAAACTCAGCCCCAAGCACATCTTCCTCTGCCCCTTCTGCTGCATCACCTGCTCACGGGGCCCCGTGGGCAACTTGTGGCCACGTGGCCTTTGGGGGCTGCTCAGAGGCACACACAAAGCTTTCAGAGTGATAAGACAACACCAGATACAAGGACTTTGGGGTGATCACAGCCCATTCAAATTCCTGACCAAGATCAGAAATGGTCCTTGGTGGGGACAAGCCTTTGCATGGCAGGACACCTGCACTGCTCCTTGGAGTCTTCAGTGGAAACAGCCAGGACCAAAGAAGTGCTGCTTTAATTAGAGCTAATGAAAATGCTGATAAAACGAGGGCTTTCTGAGCAAGAACCCAACCTTAGTAGGAACAGCCTGATCACTATTTTCCAACCTTTTCCCTCAAGGGAAAGCAGAGACTGACCATTATCTTACATCCTTTTTAAAGTAACATCCATGTTCTGGGTTTTATTAACATATTTGATTTGTTTAAAATTGTTAAGGTTTTGGTCTGTGAAACTTGTTTCTTTCCACTTCTTCTTTTCTCTCTCTATAAATATTTATACGTGCATTTAACCAAAAACTTAATCTTAAATATGGATTTCAACAAGGGCCAGCATCTTCTGTAGGTGTCTGAAGATTTTTGCTCAAATCCCAGCCCTGCCAAGGCCTCCTTTGTGCATCCTTGAGACCCTCCACAGTTTTCTTGTACCTACAGATTTGGCTGATAGATTCTTGCAGCACTGATGGGACAGAGAATTAAAGTAATTATTGTTTCAAAGCCACTCTGGTTCTCCTGGGTGCTCAGGATGAAGATACTCCTGTGGGATCTGTGATCAAAGGGTCCTGCCTTGTTTTAGGGGAGCAGTCCCAGTTCCCAGAGGAGCAAGCAGGAACCAAGCTCGCCCAGGATGCTGTGGATGCACCCCAAAGCAAAGGCACCCCAATACTGGGTCAGATCCCCATCCAAACTGTCCAGGCCTTACAGGGTATTTTCCAAGGGCAGTGCTTCCCTGCAAAGCCCTGATGGACACTGTGGGAAGAACACCCAGAGCTTCCTGTGAACCACCAAGCTAGGAACAATCGCAACTCCGGGGCCAGTCCGGGCTGGAGAAGCTCATAAATCACGTGTAAGTGCAGAGTTAGGAGTTTCCTCAGCCAAACAGCACTAATTGCAGCGTGCTCTGATTGCTGGTGTGAGGCTGGCCAGCCTGGGCCGTGACGCAGTTCCCACGGGGGGCACAGGGACTGACACCCCCCGTGAGAGCACGGCTCAGATGAGCATCACTCCCTGCCAGCTCTGTCCCAGAGTCAGCAAACCCAGCCCTGGAAATTGTCTGCATATGCCCAGTTTTGCTCCTTTGCAGTGTGGCGCTTCCTAGAGAAGCAAAAAGCGGCTCCAGCTGGGAGGGAGGGCAGGCTGGGAGGCATCAATGGGAGCTCTGTCTGCAAAGGGCGACTCCCCGGTGCTGCAAGTGCTCCAGGGCTGGGTCTGTGGAGTAAAGCAATCCTTGTGATCACTCTCCGCCCGAGCCAAGTGACTCAGAGTAAAAATAATTAAATATGTTAATAATTATCAGGGCCCCCTTTGATTAAAACAAACAAAGCCTGTGGGGTGTAAGCAAGGAGGGACGTGTAGGTTTGCAGGACTCGGCTCAGCACCAAAAGCCCCCAGCAAAGGTGGATGTGGTGCCTGGGCTGGGCGTCAGGGTGGCCTGGGGGAGCCTGAGAGCACCCCAAGGGGGGTGGGGGCTGGCCAGGTCCTTGCTGTAGCAATTGCCCCCATCCTTGATCCCAACAAGCTGTCCCAAGGGCAGAGATTAAATGGGGGACTGGAGGCATCACAGGTCCACATCTCAGCCCACCCAAGCAGAAGACCCAGGGTTTGGGTGACTGGTCTGGGAACCAACATCACATGGGCTGAGAGGGGGTGGGAGGCAATTTTGGAAGGTAGAAAAATGTGAAATGCAATTGCACCCTGCAGCATGTTCGTTCAGGTGCTCTGGGCACCCGATGGGTGGAGCAGAGCACTCCTGAAGGGACAGTCAGATCTCCTGGGGAGTTGGTTGGGCTTCGGAGGTGCCCAGAGGAATGGCAGGCTCGTGGCTTAGACACTTCAGCACAGCACTTGTCACTTGAAACACTGCCATGAAAGGGCTTTCCTGGGCTAACCCTGACAAGAAGCTGGTCCTACCCGAGGGGGGGATATGAGCACCACTGTTCTGAACCTGCAAAAGCCTTGCAGCAGAGGTGGGCATGCCCAGGCCAGTGGTCCCTCTGGTCCCTGCCCTACCTGGGCACTGCCCCCTCTCTCCTTGGAGCCAGAGGCAGCACCTGCACCCCTCGGATGCTGAGGCCAGCATGGTCCGTGTGGGATTCTGGCCAAGAGAGGAGATGGTGTTGGTGTGGTGCTTGCCCAGGACAGCGTGGGCTCCTCTCCTGTGCTGGAACGTGGCCAGGGGCAGGCAGGGCACTCACACTGGAGTCTGGAGAAGCCTTTTCAGGGCTGTTTTGATCTGTGGAGTGTACAGGTGATAAGAATCAGGGCCTGACGGTGCTGGGAGGGCATTTATACACAAAGCAAAAGGCGCCCGTGGAGCAGGAGGGTGAGTCCTCATCCTATCAGGCTGGGGATCAGTGATGCTCCAGGGAACAAATACCAGAACCTCCCGACAGGGCGTGTTCCCCATCCGGAGCTTGCACAGCACCCCTGCAGCCCTGTTGTAACCCCAGCTGCGTGCCATGGCCATGCTGACTGCCAGCAGCAGGGCAAGACCCGTCTGCCCCAGCTCCGCCACACCTTTGGAAGGCAAACTCTAGGCTGAGTTCGACGCTGCAGCCCTTGCACGAGCAAACAGGGCATCCCGGAGCATCCCAGGGTGTTCCTACTGCCAGGATGGAGCTCGTGTAAAACACAGGACTCAGGCAGCCCTCTCTGCGTGTGTACGGTCCCCCTTCATGAGCAGATGCAGGATTTCCACCGCAGTGCCCCCACTGCGGGGCAGTCTGTGAGAGCACAGCAGGGTCACCCAAACTCTGGGAAGAGGAAGCCAGAAAAAACCCAGCTCTGCTTCAGACCGAAGGAGAACCTGTGGGAGATGCAGTGCATCCCCCCCTCCCCAGAAATCAGCCAGGGCACGGGACCTACCACCCCTTTGCAAGCCCAAAAGGGACCCCAAAGGCAGACAGCAAAGATCACAGCTCTCAAACATTGTCTTCCCTCTCCTGGAGATGGGCCATGGAGAAGGAGGGAGCCACCACCAACACTGTCTGCTAAATGGTCTGTGGCTCTTAGTTTGCATCCCCCTGCCTCACTAATAAAATAAGCCATGTCTTTAGGGTGCTTTCCAGGGGGGAAGCATAAAAAGCGTTTGGAGCTAATTTATTTTTTTTAAGCTCTATTTGAGGGAAGGAGAGGAAAGGTATCCCTGCAAGGGGCACACTTGCTAACAGGGGAGCACAACACGCTTGATTTCTCTTTCTTGCCCTGCAGTGCTTCACTGACCCCCGGGAAGGCGAAGGAAAAGGAGGGATTGGGTCATGCAGATTACCAGTGCCTAAAGCAGCACCTCCTTAGCACATGGTTGGAGTTGTGGGGCTGGGGAGTGGACACCTCTTCGGGACCATACCTGGCCAGGGAACAGCCAGCTGAGATCTGTGCCGCCCCATGGGCCCCAGAGCCCGAGTCCAGCGTGGGCATCTCTGAGAAGCATCTTCACAGCTGCCTCCAAGGAAACTTGTAGCAGCGTTATCCACTTCCCTGAAAACACTCCTTTAGTAAGGTCAGGGGGGCATTTGCTCCATGGATTGCTGCCTTGCTTGGACAAGACTCCAAATAATCTCCAAAGGAACAATGATGCAGTAAGAACTGGAGATGACTGGGCACAGATGTCCCCTGCCTGCTCTGGGTCTGTTCCTCAGAGCACTCACTTCTTCATCCAGTCCCCGTGGCTCCAGCTGCCTCCCTGCAGATGTGAGCTCACAGCCCAGCGCATCCCATCCTGGAGAAGGGCTGCCCCAGATTATCAGGTCCCGCTTCCCTTCCCTTTGATCCACTCGAAATAATCTCTCCCGTTTGGCACCCCAGGCAGCCCTGCCTTTACCCTCCTGTTCTCACCCTTCATGCTTGCAGCTGATTGCTGGCCCTGTCTCTTACAAGCTGTCACTTGGACATTCACACCCGGATTTTCCCTGTTTTCCCCCTTTAAGAGGTGGGGGGGGTTGGGGGGGGTGGTTGTGTGTGGTTTTCACCTGCTTAAATCCAGCAGTAGATAGTTACCCAGTGCTCTTCCACAGTGCAAGGGAGAGGGGGTATCATCAGGGTTAAGCAAACCCACCCCAAGCAGGAAATCCAACAAAGGCCTTCTGGCAATGCTTCCCTTGTCCCTCCTGCTGTCTCCTTCTCCACGTGCATTTCCATGGGTGACTTCCCTCTGTCTCACCAATCCAGCACCAGTGCAGTGGGATAAGGATAGAGCTGCTGTAAGTTTATGACAAACTCACACAGTCTGCATGCCCACATGTCACTGACTGGGCGTCATAAAACACATTGGATGGGCTTAGAGCCATTTTGATTATCATTCTGCCTCATCCTCCCTGCTCCCTTCGCCTGTCATAGAAAATCACGGAGTCCCAGAATGGTTTGGGTTGGAAAGGACCTTAAAGCTCATCTTGTTCCAGCACCCTGGAAGTCAGTGAGCTGGATGATGAATTAGATCAAACTAGATAATTAAGCTAGATCAACCAGACTTCAAATAGAGGGGGAAAGTCCCCATGTAACTCCTTTTAATTGCTAAGGTTCATTAGCAGTTCTCCAGGACTAATCACAGATAATGCCATTTAATTCAGTGGATGCAGTCACAGGCTTAAGGCAGGGTTTTCTGTGATATTTGACTACTTGATTCCTGGAAATAGTCTCCATGCTGGAGCACAGTTTGCACATAAAACCTCCCTAGTTTTCTTTTTCAGTGTGCCACAGAATCTCTTTTCCATTAGTGGGAGCAGGCAAAGAGAGGAGGGACCCACACAGTCTCGGCTCTGTTATTTGGAGATGCCAGGTCAGACTCAGGGACCAGCCCAAGCTCTGGATCCCACCTTCCCTTGCAGCAGTTCCTGGCTTTAAGCTCAGCCTGAGCGTGCTGTCCTGTTTGTTCAGAAGATATGGTGGCCATTTCTGCCAGTCCTAGAGTTTCTGTCACGCAGCTGTTTGTCAAAGCCCCACCTATCCCGTGCAGCACTTCCTTTCTGATAATTGCTGCTGAGATACAGAGCTAAATAATGGAAAGGGGAGAAAACTCTCCAATTCTCACTATTATCTTGAGGGAAGGCTGTTAAAACACAAACTGATATTTTCTTCCAGGCTCCTCCCTTGAGATACACTTCTGAGCATCCCTGGAATTTCCTTGCCTTTGGACACTGCCCTGAGCAGTAGTGGGAACACGGTGGGATTGGGAAGGTGTCATTTGGTGTTGAAAGCTCCTCAGTTTTGTCAGGAATGAATGGAAACACAGAGTGGACAGCTCATCTTAGTCCACAGCACTTGTAGGTGTGCATATGAGATCCAAGGAGAACAAATCCCCTGGAAACAAGCAAAGGGACCATCAGGGAGATGGGACAGGGATGACAATCAAAATGTAAGTGAGTGGTCTGAAACAGGACCAGTGATGGATGACAGCAAGAGTCTTATTCCTATTCTGACACCTGAAAAAAGGAGATACACGAGGAAGCTCTCACAGACTTTTCATGTTAAGATGATATTACTAATCAGAAACAGCCCCCTAGGAGCTGAAGTCACAAGCAGGTTTTGTCATAGCTTGATTTCCACCTTGGGCTCTCCCGTTCACCATAGAAAGCAGCTCAGCCCGTGCACTGTGAGGTCAGCAGGACATCTAGTGGTAAAAGTAACACTAAGAGACGCCTGGGAGGGAATATACCGGCATGAGGCTTTGCTTCCTTCTTCAGACACCTTGATCATCCCTTTCTTTCTACCGCACATAAAAAAGGCTGGTTGAGAGCTCAAGGCTGTATTTTTTAACTGATCTGTTGAAAAAAATACATTGAAGTGATGCTTTCCTGTAGCTCTCAAAGCCCAGCTCTATGGAGAGAAAGCATTGCTACAGCCACTGTGCTTCCTGCCTGTCCTCAGCATCCCAGCACACTGCTCACCCTGACCTTCTCCTGGTTTTGAGGGAGTGGGAGATGTCACCATCCTGACTGGTTCTGGCTATGCTTTTTGCTCATGTGTGAAGGTTTCTATGTGCCATTGCTGCTGGGATGATTGATGTGGTCCTGTTACACAGTCCGGAATATTCTTTTTTTTTCCCCATTTGTTCTTTCCAAATACGTTTTTTGTTAAGAGCTTTTTGTATTTTGGTTTTGATGGCACTGGGTTTTGTTTCTAGATTCATATTACCTATTGTGCTGGACCTATCTGTGCAGCTGTTTCATTTAGTCCAAGTCTGTTCTTCACTGGACACAAACAAGTCACTGCTCAGTTTTGGGAGCTGTTAAAAAAGCAAACAAACAATCCCCACCACCACCACCACCAAAACAAAAACTAAACAAACCAAAAACAAAACACAACAAAACAAAACCAAACTCAACAAAACAAAAAAAAAAAAAAAACAAAAAAAAAAACAAAAAAAAAAAAAACCAAACCAAAAAAAAAAAAAAAAAAAAAAAAAAGGAAGAAAACTAAAAAGCCATTAACCACCACCCGCTCAAACCTTTAAGGATATAATACAGCAATGGCAAAATTGAATTTCTTAGTGGAGCAGGAAACACTGCCACTTTACCTGCAGTGAATCACAGGAACACAGAATCATTTGGGTTGGAAGGGACATTAAAGCCCACCCAGTGCCACCCCCTGCCATGGGCAGGGACACCTCCCACTGTCCCAGGGTGCTCCAGCCTGGCCTTGGACACTCACAGGGATGGGGCAGCCACAGCTTCTCTGCCCAACCTGTGCCAGGGCCTGCACACCCTCCCAGCCAGCAATTCCTTCCCAGTCTCTAATATAAATCTCCCCTCCTTCAGTTTAAAGTCATTCCCTCTTGTCCTGTCACTGCATGCCCTTATCACAAGTCCCTCACCAGCCATCTCATAATCCAGTAAATCAAATTATTACAATGCAAGTTCCTTTGATGGTCCAGAAATCTGAAATTATGCGAAAGAAGACACTTTAATGGCACCTGATTTTAAAGGCACCAGCCATGAACACACAGCTGGGGGCTGCAAGTTCACCAGCCTAAACCTGAGGCACCAGTGCTTTCCAGCCTGGTTGGGACACTCTGGATGCATTTGCTGGTGACAATTCTCTCCCTCCTGGTGTTCCCGGCACCTTCCCACAGCTCCTGAGCTCAGCACAAAGCAGGTGGGTATCTTTAATTGCAGGTGGCTCTCTCTGTGGTGGGCAGAGGACCCTGCAGGGCCACGTGAAGGCTGCCAAGCAGCAATTTAGCCTTGTCTCTGTTTGCACAGAAGGACCTCAGTGACTTGGAAAGCATCAGAAGGAAATGTTTTCTCCATGACATCCTATGGGCTGCCCACAATCAGCACCCTTCCTCAGCAGCTGGACTGGATAAACGTTGTCAGCAGCCTGGGAGGCCTTTTATGCAGGGACAGACACCCCTAAGCCAGAATCACTCTGGTCACACCAGAGTCCTTATGCACCTGGGCTGGAGAACTGAATTCTCCCAGATAAATTCAATTTGAACTGCCTATTGGGAATCAAAGTCTACTGATCTAGTTTTTTAGAGTTATCCAGTCCTATCATATGTATCATATTTAAAACCTAAGAGAATCCTAATATGCCTGGCT
>VXBX01000649.1:320356-412170 GCA_013400415.1 Scytalopus superciliaris | reverse complement strand
GAGGCTCGGGGGGTGGGACTGCCGGGGTGGGAGCCGGCGTGTCCCCGAGCCGTGGGCAGGTCACAGCCATCGGCCTGGGAAAGCCTCAGTGACGGCATTTGTGTTCGTCTCGCAGCGAGGCTGAGCTCTGCGGGGGCACAGACGCGAGGGAAGGATGCCCGTGGTGTGGCCAACCCTCCTGGACCTCAGCAGGGATGAGTGCAAGAGGATCCTCCGCAAACTGGGTACGGTGAGATGCTGTTTGTGGGTCTGCGTTTTTGCCCCTCGGAGATTTGCCCGCCTGCCGCTTCCGTGGGATACTTTCTTGCATCTCCAGGCAACTTTCTAGTCACCTCCTGCATTTTCCATGTGTCGTTGGTTTGCCAGCCCTGGCTTAAAAGGTTGAAATGATGTTTGGTAGGCACTCCCAGCCCCAGCAGAACGAACGGATGAGGATTGGCTTGGCTTGGTTTGGTCGAACCTCTCATGGATGTCCTGCTTGCAGGGTTGCACTGCTGGGGGTTTTTTTTTGCCACTGTTAACATGCAACGAGATGCTCTGTGAGAGGAGAGTCTCTCAGGTTTTTTGTTTTGGTCCTCCTCCCCCTAATTCTGTGTTAGACACCTTTTTGTACCTAAAAAATGTATTATAGAACCCTGTTTTAACTGGCACTGTAGGACTGAGTTCAAAGTATTAAAGTTACTGTTGTGAAGACTTAGGAGGGAAAAAACTGGTGCTGTTTTGTGCTCTGCAGTTGCACAGGTGGTCAGGGCAGTGGGAAAATAAGGTCCTTGCTCAGCTGCCACAGCCACGGGAGCTCTTTGCATTGTTCCCGGTGCAGCTCAGTGTCTGAGCCCTCTGCTCAAGATATGAATACTGGACGATGTTTTTGTACTCTGTCCTTGTAGATATGTGTGTATGAAGAGATGCTTTTGTCTTTTGGAAAGTAATAAAAACATTTGCTCTTCCCTCAAGCATCCACTTCTGGCTGCCCCAGGAGAGAGAATCCTTTGTTAGACCTTTGATCTGATGCAGAACAGTTGTTTTGGAGTTCTTTGGGCTGAATTTATTTAATTAAGGTTGGGTTTTTTGCCAGTTAAGTGATGCAGAATACTAGAAGGGAAGCCTTAGATTTCTTTTCAGGCTTTATTCTGCGGACCATAATGTTGGAGATGATGTCAGAAAGAAAGCTGAGGCTCCCTCTAACTTCTGTGACTGTCAAGGGACAGCATTTCTTGTTCTTTCTTTGCTTGATTGCTGAGAGGTGGTGTGCTGTGTTTCCTAGCTGTGCCACGGTTCTCATATATGTTGTGAAGCCATCCACTTTATTTTTTGAGAGCTTTTCCCTCCTTTTGCCCTTTTTATTTCATTTCTTGGGAATACAGGTTGTGTGTGTTCTGCTGAAACAGTGCCCCAGATGTTGCACACAACCCTGCAATAAGCTGGACATGTTAAGGTGGCAGCTCTGGACCTTAAAGCCAGGCTCAAGAAGTAAAAAAACTAGGAGAAAGTGCAGGATGCCAAAGGCTTTGGGCTGGATCCGTGCTCCAGGATTTTGCTAATGTAGCTGTGCTGGCTGGGAGCACGGAAAAACCCTCCCCCTGAGCTGGCACAGCCCTGCTGCTGCAGCTGAGCCAAACAGGGCTGCAGCTACACCTCCCTCAGTGACATAACCTGGGCTGACAGGAAGAGGGGAAAAAAATGAAAGAAAGCAGCCCTTTTTTTTTGTTTTGCTGGCACGAGGTGTGTCCCCACGAGGGGGCCCTGCTAGCGGGGCAGGGCTGAGGCAGCCGCAGAGCAGCTCTCCCTGCAGGCAGGCCAGGCTGAAGGAAGGAGCTCAGGCAGGGGGAGCAGTGACTCTCTGCCCCTCACACCAGCCATACTCCTGTGCTTCCCAGAGCCCTGCTTTCCCAGTGGTTACCACTGAACCAGTGCATGGTGGGGGCACCTCGCTCTGGGTATGGTGATGCTGATCTGTGAAACCCATTTTGGCTCTCTGGTGTTCTGTGCTGGAGGGAGAGAGAGCACTCAGTTAGTGATTGTTGCACAGACACAGGCTGGTTACAGCTTTCTGTCATCTTCACTGCCTTCCAAATACCAGAATCTGCATTTGTAAAGCTCTGCTGTGGGGGATCTTTATTTATAATGGGAGAAAGAAAAAACAGTTTATCCCTGCTAAATAATTATATGGTTGTAGCTGGGAATTAATTTGTTAACAGAGGAAAATCATTAGTATCTTAAATATTGTAGCGTGCTTGTCTAAATAAATGTTGATATTAGTAATAACCATTGCATTAATTAGAAACTGCTTTATAACTGAAGCTGTAAATTCGTCTGTAGGTCACTCAGCATCCCTGAGCAGGCTGCATAGTTAACCAAAGTGACTCTGCTTTGTGTTTTGTCTGCTTAATTGGGACAGGAGAGCAGGACTCCTTTTCAGCACAATTCCCTGATTTGATTTGTAAATTAGCCCTTTGGAATCCTGAGCTGAAAGCTTTTCAGAATAGCACCAGTCTTTTCTTTTGCAGCAGACTTCAGAGATGTTAGGTTTTAGCCTGCACCTCTTATTCCTGGTTTTGCTTAGCTGGGATCTGTTGTGGGGTTGGTTTGGGTTGGCTGCTGAAACAGGGGTGTCAAGTGAAAGGCACCCACGTAAGGATCAAAAGAATTTGTATTTATGGTTTAAAGAAGGAGTTTGATGAAACATTTCCTTGAAGTGTGTGAAGCTGAGAATAGCAAGTCATTCTTTGGCCAATTAGCAGGCTCCATGATTGCATTGGGTGTATCTTGACCCTGCTCAGTAAGACAAAATTCAGAAGCTTCAGGAGCCTTTTACTGTTGTATTTTTTTAAAACACCAATGGCACGACATCATGGGCACCTGGAGTTGCACATTTCCTCTAAATCAGAGTTGCATTTTTGTGAGCTGGGCTTTGTGATGGCTCTGAGTTTCAGAATGGCTGGATTGTTTCTTGGAGAGCAGGTTTAATCAGCATATTGCATTCTTTTCGGGTTCAAGCAGTTGTACATATCTAGTAAATGGGCATAAAAGATTATGATGATCACATTTAACAAAGTGGAGATGATGTTCTCCATGCTAATTGAGGAAAGGCTTTGCCAAAAAACCACTTGTTCCTTAGATAGTGTATTTCTTTTCCAAACCAAACTTTTTTGGTGCACTCTTAATAATGATACGTGTTAAAAGATTTTCTTCTGCTTCCAGAGAATTCTGAGCTACTCTCCAAATTGGGGGACAGTTTCTTCAAGCTTTTTCTCTGAACTGTCAGCTCACAGAGAGCTTGACATATTCATTTGGACCTATAAACTAGATAATCCTCTGTGATGAGACAATTGTTTCATAGAAATGCTTTATGCTACAGAGTAATTTTCTGAGAGGGTTCTAAATCATCAATCTCTTTTGAAAAGCACTAAATAATTGAAAGACATGTTCCCCTTAATGATTTTGAAAATTAATATAATACTGTCAGTAACAAGGAAAATAACGTGTGGGGTTTTTTTGCCTTTGCTGTGAGCATTAAACAGAAATACTCTGCTCTCATCCTTCAGAACTGGAGGCATATGCAGGTGTCATCAGTGCCTTACGTGCACAGGGAGACCTTACAAAAGAGAAGAAGGACCTTCTTGGAGAACTCTCTAAAGTGCTTAGGTGAGTAACCCTGACCTTTTTAAACTAAGAACCTTGGCCTGTTTTCTCTTAAGGTGTTACATACTTTTTCTATCACCAGGATCATAAAGCAGGTCCGAATTTGGAGGAGTAATTCTCCATGTTGCAGGGGTTTAACTCCTGTTCTGCTTGGAGTTTTTAATACGGAACACAAAGATGCTTCTGTGGTAGAGGCTTTACTGGTTTGTTGGTGCTGTGTGGAAGTTTTGAGGGCTACAGCCTGCTAATAAATGTGTGCTGGCCTGGGAGTTTGGCACGGTAGGACTCCACGGTCTTGGAGCCCAGGCTCCTTCAAGAATGAAAGGTGCATGTTCTGCGTGGATTTTTCTGCCATATCTTTTGATTTATTGCTCTCATTAGGAGGTTGGATTCTGTCTGTTTTGCAGGGATGCCCTGTGAACAGAAATGTTCTTTTTATTCTTCAGCAATATTTTTGAACAACAATCCAATTCACTCTTTCTCGCTGTGACAGCAAAAGTCAAGTGACAGTCTCTTAGATGTAAACGCTGGTTCCCTTCCCTCTGTGAGGCAGATTATTCACAAATTTAATTTTAGCTGGGATTTTTAGATAGATGTTCATGTCTTCCCCTGACTGAAATATGTGGCTGGCTCTTTTGAACAGCATTTCAACGGAGCGACACCGCGCCGAGGTGCGGAGAGCGGTGAACGATGAACGACTGACCACCATTGCTCACAAGTAAGTTATGGGCCATTTGTAACCTGATTTTCCAGAAGTACCCTTCGGAAAAAATCCATTGTGCCTTAACCGAGTGATGGAACTTTGAAGATTGATGGTGGTTTAGAGAGCAGTGGTTAAAACAGCGTGTGGGTGAAGGAATTACTGTGTCAGAGCTACGGCAAGGACCTGGAAACAGTTATTTGGTGCAGTTACATTGTGGATCTGAGGCCATTCCGTTCACTCTGCAAGGACAATGTAAGAAACAGTCTGTTGGCGTGCCAGGCTTTCTGTAAGACAGACCAGAAGAAAAATGGAATAGAGAAAATAGAGAAGTTCTATTTCATGTTCATTTCATGTTATTTCTAGTTCATGTTTGCTTTCTTACCTTTTGTTTTGCCTTCAGTTTTATTTTAATCCATTTGGTTGTATTAAGAGGGACTTCACTATGTAGGAAAGACAAAGGGAGGGACAGAGGTGGAAGAGATTAGTGGAAAGCACTGTATCAGCACAGAGGGAAAAAATGGTCAGGGCAGGAAAAACTACAAGAGTGACATCAGTGTCCCCTGTCCTGTGACAGTGCAGCTGCTGGGCTGGCACCAGCTGGGCTGGCACCAGCTGGGCTGGCACCTCTGGGCTGGGCTGGCACTGATTCTGAGAGGTGGAGAGGAGCAAGAGATCAAGTGGTTATGTGTCTGTGAGAGTTACTGAACAATCTTAAAGAAAGGAGGAAAAAATAATGAAAAATAGGCACGTAGTTGTCAAATCAGGATTCTTTATTAAATCGCATTTTCTTTTTAAGTTAGTAGTTCTGGTCTTACCATTCCACAGAACAGCCACAGGTTGTCCTGAGGTGTTGCACTTGGATGAGATGCTATAATCCACACGAGGTGCAATTGTGAAGTGCTGCTTCTCTTTATTTTTCCTGTGGTAACTCCTTGTGAGTCATGGTTGGTAATACAGTATTTGACTTCCATCATTCTGTAGCTCATAGGAAAGCTGACTTTGCTAGTCTTGCTTTATGCAACATTTGTACTCTCTATTTTTTGTTTTTTGAAATGTATTTTTACCTCAGCTCATGAAGCTCTTTTTGTACTATATGAATATAAGAATGCTGAAGCATACCAGCATTTAACAATGGAGCAGATCTGTGTGTTTTACAAACTAATCTGTAGTAGCTTTTGCTGCAACTTGCAGCGTTTCATGAGAGAATTTGTTCTTCAGAATATATTAATACATGAAATGGGTTGATTTGCTTAAAACATTGGAAAATAACTGACCATTTTGGTTCTCCTGATTTGATGAATGACTCGTATGAAACAGTCATAAACAGAAACACTTCTCCATGTAGATAAGAACAGTGTTTTTATCAGACATTCATGTGTGTGAGTACTAAGGTAAGAGCAAATCAGAGATGATGACTGGTTTCTGCTTAGGAAAATGCTAAGGGTGTATTTAAATAATGCCGTGTTCTGCCACCTTGTTTGGGACTACTTGAATAAGTCTAGATCTCTTCTGTTCAGGTAGAACAAGGTTTGCATTAGAAGCTGAGGGTTTTTCCCTGCGCCATAATCCATTTCAATAGTCTTTTATGAAATCTGTTGGGTTTCTAGGTGTTGTTGTCAGCCAGAAGTAGAGAGTGTACCAACTCTACCTGAACAGGAGCTAACCCAGTAAGGGGGGTTGGAGTTTGACAGCCACACACCTCTGGCCCCTGAAGGGCTCTGTAAAACAAAACATCTCTTCAGTTTGATGTGAGAGGTTTCTGTATCAGGTGAGAGCCGTAAGGGCCCTCATGAAATGAAGGAAGTTGAATATTCGTACTGGAGGGCGTCTTAAACTGCCTTTCAGACTTTCACTGTTGGGGAGGGAGGGGAAAAAGGGGACTTAAATAAGAGTCCAGGTATTTGGAAACTGCCCAGAATCCTTACAGAATGTGCCTCTGTGTGCAGCATGTCTGGCCCGAACAGCTCCTCGGAGTGGTCCATCGAAGGGCGCCGCCTGGTGCCGCTGATGCCTCGGCTGGTGCCGCAAACGGCCTTCACCGTCACCGCCAATGCCGTGGCCAACGCCGCCGTGCAGCACAACTCCTCCCTCCCGGCGCCTGCAGAGACTGGGAACAAGGAAGGTGAGGGGCTGGGGGGTTCTGCTGCCGCCTCCCTGAGCGCAGAAATAGCGTTGCGGTGGAAATCAGTGCCCGTGGGTTTTGAGGTGTTGAAGGTGTTGCTCGAAGGCCAGGTTGGGCAGGGCTTGGAGTGACCTGAGATAGTGGAGGGTGACCCTGCCTGTGGCACAGGGTGGAACTGGGTGGGCTTTACGGTTCCTTCCAACCCAAACCCTTCTTATTAAACGTTATTCGTAGAAATATTAAAAAAACCCTTTTTTTAAAGATACCTTTCTGGTATCTGCAGCAGCTTTGTGTTAGTGGGCACACTAGCAACTGAAATAGAAAAAAAACCCCAGTTTGTCAGGAAATGAGGGAAACATTCACTGATTGACTTCTTCAACTCTGTAAGCTTTAAGAACTTGACTCAATGGCTTAAGGTTTTGTAAAGTTCTGTAAATGATGAAAGATGCTTCAGAATGGTTTAAGAATAGAAGTAGGTTTTGGTGGAAGGCAAGAAAATACTGTTTTGTTGGGGTTTTTTTCCCTTCAGATCCTAGGGTAACAGGTTAAAAGGTTGCTTTCTGCTTTCCCCATGCCTTTGAAATAATGGTCATACACATTCCAGCAAGCTTGGCTGAACAGGCTTGCATTATGCTTCATGCAACTGGAGAATGTGTGACACTTCTTGAAACAGGCTGGTTTATCCTGGTTTTCTGAGATGCTGGATCACTGTACTATTACATATAAGCAATGGTTTTACAAAGCTGATTAGCAAAATCAGCCTTCATTACTGGAGAAATATTCTGTTTTTTTCAACCAGTACACTGTTGAGGAGAGGCAACAGGACTCTTCTATCAGATCCAAGTCTAGATATGGTCATTTACAGGAAAGCAAGAAGGTCAAAACATTGAATTAATGCTAGAATTAAAAATAACAAATTATAAAGTAAAACATCAGATTAATACTAAAAAAATCTCATGTTGGCAGCACAGATTTCGGGGGATGGAAAGAGGAGGGGAGATTAAATTTCTGTGTTTGTCTTTGAAGACCATGAGCTCTGTGGCCATACTTAGCTCCAGCTGGGGAATATTCCACAGTACCAGGATTGCAGAGGCAAAGGTGGGGATAATGACCCAATAAGTCTTTGGCTTCCGTTTCAGTTGTTAAAACAGTGATAGCATAATGGGATTCTGCACTTCAGTTATATGGAAGGTGTCTTTTCTCCTCTTCAGTGGTGGTTTGCTATTCCTACACAAGTACCACTTCAACCCCAACATCCACCCCAGTTCCAAGTGGCAGTGTAGCAACAGTGAAGTCCCCCAGGCCCGCCAGCCCAGCCTCCAGTGTAGTCGTCTTGCCAAGTGGAAGTACTGTGTACGTCAAAAGTAAGTGATCCCAGCACCTGCTTAACCAAAGGGAAGGAAAGGGACAGTCTGGGGGCTGAAGCACAGGCTGAGTTAAACACCCTGACCTTGGGCCAGTCGTTCCAGGCCTCTTATGCCTTCAGTTGGTCTAAAGAATCAATTTACTGCTTCTCTTTTTCAGAGAAACTATGTTCAGGATAAATCCACTCCCAGCAAGTTGCTGCAAGGAGCAGTAGTGCTGCAAGGACAAGAGGGAAAATACTTTGAAAATAAAATACAGAAACTGCTGTATATCAGTGGATTTCTAATCCATCTTGTTGAGAATGTTTCTTTAAGGTGGCTCTGCTGGTTGCTCCTGCAGAGGACTTCCCTCTCTATTCTGCTTAAATAATGCATAGTAGTCACTTCCTTGAGTTAGTAAAGATCCCTCCTTTCCACTTTCACAGTTGACATAGACTGCTTTTTTTTGTTTTGTTTTAGAATGCAGTTTGGCAAGCATTTATGTGCTTACATTAACTATGTCTTGCCATTTTGTGATTTATTTGGAAGTCAGTCTTTGTGAGAGTTGCATTCCTGGGCAGCTGTGAAAACTTCATAGGAATTGCCACCAGATTCCCATCTTCATGTATTTAAATTTGGAAATTAGACTTTTCTAACATCTAGAAACAGTCTTTCTTTTTGTGCTGTGTGTGTCCCCCTTCTTTGTTTGGTTCATAAATCAGCTAGTTTTAAAAGTAGAGTACATACAGTCTCATTCATACGCCCTCATGATAGGTAGTTTTATTTTGCTAACAGTTAAAAATCTTTCCTTCAGTCGTTACTTGGTATCTATCAAAACAACAAAGATTAATAGTGACGTTGATAAGTGGTATTTTCATGCTTGCTGTGGTTTTCTTTAATATTTTAAAAGTTATTACAGTCTTTATGCTGTGTGTGTACGTTTGTGTAAGCTGCTAGCTAGTCAGAAATGCCACATTGTACATAAATACCATGTTGCCTGCAGACCACCATCACCAGTGATACGTCAGCCCGTGGAACCCACTACATTAAGGTTTTTCATTTTTCTCGTCTCTGCACTAATCACTCAGCTTTAGTTTAAAGATTTGGGGGAGAATGTTCTTAAAATCTTAAAAATTTAATGTAGACCTCTCTTGAATTATTACATGGTAATGAGTATCAAACCAGTCTAGACACACAGAGGGATGATAATTTTTATTCTGTCTGTCTGTAGATTTCATTTTTCCCCCCACTTTGTGTGCTTCATTTTGTTATTGTTTGGGGTTTTGGTGGTTTTTTTAAGGAATCACGTCTTCCAGAATATGTTACATCAGGCACATTAATTTTAACAAACCTGCTTAGGAGCAGATTGGGGAGGTCTGAGTTACAGTCCTGACTTTGGCACTGGTGTGTGCTGTGAGCTCTCCCCAGCCAGAGCCTGACTGAGCCATTAACTCCTGGTGCCTCTGCTTCCTGACTTGTCAGGTCTCACTCAGTCGAGCTGGGTTGCCTTTGAGCTGAATGCCTGTGAAAAAAGCTTTGTACAAATGCAATTTCTAACATGACATGAAAGGAGTAATATTTTTGCAGCACCCCAGCAGTGAAAACGGAAGATGAAATGAGCTGTGCTTACATAAAATAATGCTCTGCCAGTTTAATCTTACTTTCTTACTTCTTGATTGATTGGTTGATCAGGTTTTTTTGTGAATGAGGATGACAAACAGTTGTCTCTTCTGTATTTCTTGGTGCCCCACCAAAATAACAGCTGTGTCCCAACATCCTAGCTGCATGTGGATTTTGGATTCAAATGGGTTCTGAAAGCTGAGATTGCTGCACATGTTCAGTGTTGTTGGTGCACTCACAGTTACAAGTTTGCATATGCACTCACAGTGATACTTAAAAGCCTGTCCATAATAAACCTCAGTCATGTAACCAAACCTGTGCCTTACGGAGGGAGGTCACCACGAGGTTTGTTAAGTGTTGGTGAGAGTTTTGGGATCCGGGCTTGTACATCCACACTTCATTTTCTGGGGCTCAAAGCCAGCTTAAAACAGAGCCTTGCTCCTCTTCTGGTTCAGTTTCCCAGCTCTGTGGATACAACTGTTGTCCTTGGGGATGGACCTGCAGATGAGCTGGGACTCCTGCTGAGAAAGAATCCCGTTTCTCAGAAATTACTTGCTGTGCTACCGGGCACTTTCTTGTCCAGTTAATTCCTGCATCTTCACTTTTTGAATGCCAGAATATTTAGAGATTTTAATTAGAGATTGGCCATAATTAGATCTTGACCCTAACTGGAGGTTGACTGCCAACCAAGTTTGCTGGGGTTACCAGCAGCAAGACTGCTTTTTGCTGTGATGGTGCTTTTTGTCTTTAAGCCCCAGGCATATGGAACAAGATCTTCAGTTGTTCTCTGCACAGGCAGGATTGCAGCTCTTCAGCTTATCCCTGGTAGTTTGGGGTTATTTTAAACAATTTGGCACTGGTTAACATAAATCACAGAATCACTGCCTTCATTGCTACCCAACAGCTGTAAGAGGTTTTCAAGGTTATTAAATTGTGTCTTCCTGTAATCTAGAGCAATTCATGAACCTCTTGCCTACTTTGGAAAATTTCATTTGCATTTAAGAGCCATTAATCATGCTTTTATTCTTTGCTGAGCTGAATACTGCTTCAGATTTTTTTTCTGTATATGTGCAGTAGATGCTTGTGAGGAAGAAGGAACTCTTTGGAGCCTGGACTTGTTTGATTTTCCATGATTGTGTTTTAGGTGCCTTTTTATATCTGTTGCACAAAAGGCATCAAAGAAAGGAAAAGCTGATAAAGGGAGGTTAAATCTTCATAGTTAAACCATATCTAAAAGAAAAAAAAGGATCTCAGGATGCTGTATTGAGGTGAAAGTGAGAAGGGTACTGTATGAAAATAGGTGCAAAGGCTGAAATCAAGAAGACTGTAGGAGCATAAACTTTGGTAGTCATTAGTCAAACTTCTGGAGACCCTGTACTGGTTCTCACCTTCTTTTAATCTCTCAAACTGAGTGAAGTAACCCAGTAGCTGAGTAGCCTGGGTTTTTGGGGGCTTGTCTCTGATTCATGGCACTGCAAGTCCATGTCAAGGACTGAGAGAATCTGAGGCGTGATAAAGATTGGTTGTGACCACGAGATGTAATTTGTCCTCTCTTTTGTTTTTGTCTTGCTTGAAAGAGAGTGTAAGACTCAACAAGCATGTAGTGTTTTAGGAAGCACTGGGAGCTGCAGGCAGGGGAAACAGAATTTAGCAGGAGTGTTTCTTTTCCAGGTGTCAGCTGCTCAGATGATGACGAAAAGCCCCGCAAAAGACGGCGAACAAACTCTTCCAGTTCTTCCCCTGTGCTCCTGAAAGAAGTCCCGAAGGCAGTGACTCCTGTCACTAAAACTATCACAGTGCCTGTAAGTGGCAGCCCCAAAATGAGTAACATAATGCAGAGCATTGCCAACTCCCTACCACCACACATGTCGCCTGTGAAAATAACCTTCACTAAGCCCTCGACACAGACAACAAACACCACAACACAGAAGGTATGTGGGGGAAGCTGCCAAATGTTCCTTTATTCTGGTTTTATCAATGAGTAAGATGTGATGTTTGACTCTTCCTTTCTATGAACTGTCTGGCTGTTTTTATGGATTGCCCTCGGGATAAGGTAATCCCTCTTTAAAATGAAACCGAGAGAAAACCAAACTCTTGTATGACTTTAGTTCAGCTGTGTGTGAAAGGACCTGGATTGACAGCCGTGGAGACTGAAGCCCTCTTTTTATCCACAGAACAGGTACAGCACAGGCAGCGGGAGTGCAAGCTTCCCCCAGACTGCCCCAGCCATGTGCCTCAACCCTGACCTGAAGGGACCACTTCTAGGGATGAGAGGGGATTCAGTCTCCATGCTCATTCAATTCTTGGCCTCTCTGGTGAGACTGCCAGCAAGGTTGCCAGTTAGTACCATTTGTGGTGTTGGGTTTTGTGATATGGACACTAGTCCACTGAGAACTGGATCACATAGGCCACTGAACAGCCTTCAGATGGTAACAACTATTGGTCAAAGGTAATCTTTCTTATTTCTATTTTCCTTATTTATAATTATTCTTTGCAGTAGTAGAATTCCAGGAGAGATGGCATGGGCTTTCCCTTGCCAAGCTTTTTATCTAGAGACTAGTTTTTTGGGCTCTATAAAGCTTATTCTTGGAGCTGATCAAAGACTGGGGGGCTTTATTTTCCTTTCAGTACTAGTGTGCCATTTCTCATTCTACATTAAGTGTTACAGTGTCAAAATCAGTTGCATTATTTCAGCTGAGTGTGCCCAGCTTTCACTACAGTGCAGTGTGTGGTGGAAAAGCTTTTCCTTGTGTAAGTTTTGTATTGGACTCAGATTTTTACGTGCCTAATCTATGGCATGACTATTTTCTCATGCTTTAGGAAGCATTTCAGATATGTCTACTTTTCTGTTCTTAAGATGTGAAAAAAAAGATGAATGGCTCAGACCAAGCTCATTCTTGGCACAGTTATTAATTAAGGCAGACTGCAGGGAGGTGGGTGTCTCTCTAGAATTAATTTGGCCTAGATGCTGACAGGCTGATGGTAGGCTGGCCACTAACAAGCATTTCTTTCCAGCTGTGAGAGTTTGACTATTGAGCTCAAACCTTCACGTGGTATTTGTTCTATTAGTCTTAATTGTTTTATGACTGTCTTTGGCTTAGCAGGTTCCCATGTCCTGATTTTTGGAAACTTTAAAACCAAGTAAGATTACTGAAGTAGTGTGCAACAGAGATCTTGCTCTCTGGCCTCTTCCCACTCCAGGACTCTTTGATGCTTTCATTTGATTCACTGTTCTTTAACAGTGTCCTTAATCAAATCTCATCTCTGAATACATGTACAGAAATCCACCAGTGAGCATAAACCATCTGATTTAATGTCCTGCACTCAGTGCAGCAAATCCACAGCTACTGCAGGGTTTAACCTACCCATCCTCGTGCTCTTTAGGCTCATCTTTTGTGCAGGAAGAAACTTTTTGCCTTAAATGTCTGTAGGGTTGTATTAAGTGGGTGTTGTATATCATGGTAATTGAAGACAGGGAGTGTTAAATCTCCAGAAGAATGAACTGTCAGTGGGTCTGTGCTGCAGTTGTGCCTCTGCTTGTTCTGGCATGGGAATTTTAGGGTTTGCTTTGCACAGTGTTATCTGACTCTCATTAATCTGGAGTGACAGGAAACCCAGTACTTGTTTCGTGAGGCAGCCAGAGTAGAGTTTGTATCTGAACTTGTCCACTGCTCTCCTTTGCTGGGTTTAGATGTGCCTAAATACGCCACTGGATGGTTTGGGTGGGAGAAACCTCCTTTCATAGTTTTCAATGCAGTGTCAGACTTGTTCACTCATATCCAGCAGCACATTTCCAAGTTGAGTGTGAGCAGTTGGGTATCAATGAAATTCTTGTTTCTGCTTGGCAGCTTTTTGAATTGTTTTGACATTTTAGTAGGTTGGAGGAAGATTTGTCGTAACAACTAATAATGTCACAGCTCTGGTTTCTGGATTTTCTTTTCTAATAAAGTCCCCTGTAGGACACAGAAGGAATCCAGCTAGTGAAGTTTCTGGCAGTTTGTGCCCCTGTTTTGTTCAGGGACTAGGTTTGGATATCTCTCAAAATAGAGCTGACAGGACTATATTCAGTGTATGTTGAGAATTAGTAATTACAATCAACAACAAAGAAACCAACTTGATTGTGTGTGTGTGTGTGTGTGTGTGTGTGTGTGTTTACACAACCAGGCAGTCTCTGTGCTGTAGAACATGTGATGCAGTTTTGGTCCCCACAATGAGACTCTTTTGATAATTTCAACATATGTGAGAAAACAGCATTTCAGGAGTACAATTGTTGTGATTTGAGCTTTAATACTTTTACATTTTTCTCTGAATATTATGTTTTCTGGATGCACTCATACAGTTCTGCTGTGTTAATATTGAAAGATGAACTAGAATAGACCCTGGAGAATGCAGGTGGTAGAGCAGCAGAGTGTGAAAGGCTTGTTCTTCAGGCACTGGTCAGGTGTGGGCAGCCTGCTCGTGGGGCTGGTAGAGTTCTGGTTTTCCCCAGATTAAGATATTAAAGGTTGAGATTAGGAGCAGAGACCATACAACTAAGACCTGGGGCAAAAGGAGAGGCAGAGGCAGCCATGGTGGTGAAATTTGCTGCTTTTATTCCATCCATGTGGTTATTTCCTTTTATTTTTTTTTTTGTCCTTCATTTTTCTTTAAGCAAATTACAAACTCTTAATCTCTTACTGCTTGATCTGTCACTTAAGTCTATTTTTTGTGCTATTATCATATTGTTTCTTTATCAGGAAGGTTTCAGTAGTCCTTGGGTAGCAGTGTAGGACTTTGTGAGTTGATCCAGGTTTTCTTTGCTCCTTCTGTACCTTTTTTTCTGCCTGCTTTTGTTACATGGAATAATTAATACGTTTAAATTTTCAACGTTCTAATAAATTAAATTTTTATTGGGACAATTGCATTATTAAAATAATTTCTCAATATCCTTGCATGGTAAACTGAAGATATGTTGTATTTCTGTGCTTTGTTTTGCTATTTTGACTGTGTAAGTACAAGAAGGTACATAAAAGTAGAATAAAAGGAATTTTCTTTATGTAAACAGTCCCGGTATTCAATAGTAAGTCATAATAAAGGCTTACTTTTGTAGGTCAGTTGCATAAGGACAAACCTCTTCCAATGTTGTCAGGAATTCTGTGGTTTTCTGTGTCAGATCAGATTCATGGAGTTATAATTGTAACCTGCTCTGGGGTGATGTTTATTATCTTCAGACAAATAAGAAAGAATTTCTGGTTACTGAGAGCACCAATTAAAACAGAAAATATTTCAAACCTAAACCATCTTTCTTGCACTGATGAAATGTTGTTTACAGCCTTGCGCATCAAAAAAATTGCCTGTTACTAACTCAGCAAGTGTTTCTTAATTGTTAAAGAGAAAAAAACCATCATCTATTCTCTCTCATTGCCATTTTTTGGTATTAGTGGAAGGTTTGGGAGAGTGGTGCTTAAATCTTGCTGGAACTCCGTTCAGTTTCATTGAAAATGGGCTTCAGGCTTCCTGGCCAAATTTAATGAAGTCAAGCAGTTCATTCCTGTCTGTTTTCCTTCAGACATAAGATAATTCTACTTTAATTGGATAGTAATGGTTTTCCTTTTAAAAAAAATACTTTTAATTTTAAGGAAATGTTTATCACCACTTCTTCAAAATAATTGAAAGTTTTTGTTGCCAGAAAATGTGATTGACACTTTTAGATGCTCTTAATAATCATGTATCCCTAAAACTAAATACCCAGGCAGACATTACTGAGATTTTATGCTTCTAAATAAACGCAAAGAACAAATGAATTTCCTGTTGTTTTTTTTTTTTTCCTTCTTTCAGGTGATAATAGTAACCACCTCTCCAAGCTCAACTTTTGTCCCCAACATCCTCTCCAAGTCCCACAACTATGCAGCAGTCACAAAGCTTGTCCCCACATCAGTCATTGCCTCGACGACCCAAAAGCAGCCCATGGTCATCACTGCTGCCCAGCCCAGCAGCAGCAGCAGCTGCTCCACTGCCTCCTGCACTGCAAACACCATTGCTGTGACTGCTGTGGTGTCCTCCACCCCATCTGTGGTCATGTCAACAGTGGCACAAGGTATGGCCCCAACTCTGGGTTTCCAAAGACTCTTGTCCTTTGCTGGGAGAGTAACGTGGGAGATGAGTGAAGCACAGATGTGGGAGGGGTCTGCTGATGACACTGGTCCAAGAGACTCCACAAGGGTTCTTGGGGAACTCTTTTCACTTCAACAGTGAAGGTGTAGATGCTCTTCTTAGGGAGAACGTGGTGTGACACAGCTTTTTATTTTTGAAATATTTGATTTGCCTCATTGAAACACTGTAGCCTCAAAACGACTGGCTTTAAAAACTCCACCAGGTGCGTGGAAGTGGATGCTTCCAATATTTGAAGGTGATTGCTTCTCTGAAAGCCTAATTTACAAAAGCACACAAAGTTAACATCAGATAAATACAACTTACACTTACCATGCCCAGATGACAATTCTGAAAGGCAGAGAAGCGTTTACATCTTTTTATCTGTGTGTTTTATCAGCACGTCAGTTTTAAAGTCCTTTATAATTAAGACCTGAGTGGGCCTGATTAAAATTCCCAGGTCTGTGATTTCATACTGCAGCTGTGTGTGGCAGCTTGACTGCTCCAGCTTCACAGCCACCAACTAACATTTGAAAGGGGAGCTATGAATGAGTGACAGGGCCTTAATGAACAGCACTTAAAAAAAACACCTGCCTGACAACGACAAGTGTCACATCAATTATTTCTGACTCGTGTTTCCCATTCCACAAAACGTTGGGTAACCATATCAAGGCTGAGGAGGTATTTTCCTTCCATATTTGCCTCCATTAGTATAATCAGATGTCAATTTGCAGAGCAGGAGGGCTCACAGCAGGCTTTCATATTGTTGGAACTGTTGAATTTTAGTTGGGTTTGCTCGTGGAAGAGACTGTAATTCTAAAATACAGTAGGTGGAGCATCTCTAACAGCTTTTTTCCGAGACTGTTAGTGTCATTACAGAAGGTGCTGGTGAAATATTTTGGGACATAAACTGATAATCCCTCCAAATGTAAAAAGGAAGTAAACCTCATGAATGAAAGCAGCTGCCCAAGGAAATGGTGAAACCATCTTAGATGGTGCAGTGAGAACAGTCGCTTATTTAGATTGCCAGAATTGTAGTTTATTATGATTTCTGTCATTATCACTGCCATCTCTAAATGTAGAGAAATAAGAGAGGAGATTATTTTCTACTACAACTGGGATTTGGTTAAAAATTGCTGTATAAGATACAGACTTTATTTGTTTTGGTGCTTATGGATGTGCAGTTTAGAATTAAATATGAAGGCAGATTTCACTGGAAATGTTGTGAGGGAATGACAGAAATAAGCAATAAGAAAATAATAAGTAATAAGATTTATTTGGGAACTTTGTCTTTCCATCTTACCACAGACTTCTTTTAATCACTTTATTACTTGTAAGACCACCTGACCTGGCAACAGAAAACTCGTCCCACAGTTTTCTAACTTACATACCATTACTTGATTTTTTTAAAGTACCAACTAACTCTTTTGCTGATAGATACTGCCTTCTAATGCTGGTGGGTTTGATACTTGACATCATTCAGTCCCCAGCTTTCTGTCATCATGATTTTAGAATCATAGTCACAGAATGGTTTGGGTTAGAGGGGACCTTAAAGTTCATCTTGTTCCACCCCCTGCCATGGGCACAGACACCTTCCACTAGACCAAGTTGCCATTAGTATTTATAAACAATATAAATATTTTCACTAAGTATTTTGCTTTTTCAGAGCTTAAAGATCAGACTTTGGAAATACTGTTGAATTATTTGTGCTACAAAAGGTGCAGGGCATAGACTGGGGCTGTGGTCTTTCCATTACTGCTGTTCTGCTGCCACACTGACAATCCCTGTAATGCTTCCCTGCCTCCCAGCAGAGCACTTCTGCTGCGTGGGAGCTCTGTTTCCTCACGTGTGCATGTTTCAGTAGCACAGGTAGTGGAAATGCGGGGTTGTTTTAGAAACCGTGTGCTGTTTTTCCTCCGTGTTGCCCTGTTGACTCTCCAAGCGTTCGCTCCTCCCCAGGTGTGTCCACGTCGGCCATCAAAGTGGCCTCGAGCAGACTGCCGTCCCCGAAGGGTGTGGTGGGGAGCCCAGCCCAGCTGCTGGCCCAGTTCCCCAAGCAGCACCCGCAGTCCCCCAAGCAGCCGCCGCACCAGCTCCAGCAGCCCCAGCAGCCCCAGCAGCAGCAGCTGGTGCCGGTCTCGGGGGCGCAGCAGCAGCCACAGCAGTCCCAGCTGCCTCCTGGCATCAAGCCCACCATTCAGATCAAACAGGAATCAGGTAGTGGGAGTTGATCTCGGGCCCTGTTGGTGAGCTCTGGCCACAGCTCGGGCAGGCAGGGCAGGATTCTGCCTGAAATGTGCATGGGGAGCTGTCGTGATGTCCTGAGGGCAGGGTCTGCCTGTGAACCTGAGCACAAGTAGACAGTGAAGGATGTTTCAATGTTTTCAGCTAACGTTAATTAAAGAATTTGGGTTCTTCCATTCTTCCTGTTTGGTTCAGGTGTTACAGACCATGCTTGAGTATGTTTAGTATGTTTTATCTTTAGAGGCTGAGAGGTATGTAAATAACTTCAAAAGTAACATGATTGGCAACCTGGAGGACGCCAGTTTTCTGAAGATCCAAGAGCTGTTCAACTATATTTCAACTGGAAAAAGAAATTAATCCATGTTTTAATTCTTTTCTTTGGTCCAGAAATCAAAACCTACTTTTGAGGTACTTGTCAAAACAAATACAATTAGATCTGGAAGTTGGACTGGATCCTTTCTGTAACATTGATTCATTCAGCTGACTTTGGGCAAGTCATGTAATCTTTCTTCCTTGGCTTTCTCTGCTGTAGCATACAGTTCTTGCCTCAATAAGAAGTAATGCTTGCAAAGTTACCCAGTTCTAAAGGAAGAAGTGCTATAAAAGTGCAAAGTATTTTTATGTATATTAACACAAAATCAGTATTTGATACTAATCATGTCAGTAAAATTATTTTATAGTCATACTATTTAGATCAAAGAATTAAAATAGACCACAGAATGAAAAAATAAACAGCCCTACTCCCATCCTTTGAAAAAAACTTCCTTTAGGATTATAGGACCATTGCTTAAGGAAAAAATAGCTACTAATGAAGGGAGCTAAAAGGCCTTCATCCTCCAGTCACTGAACAATATTTGATCAATAAGAGCTTCACTCCTTGTTTTCTCCCATGGGTTTAGGACCAGTGTCCTTTTTAGTTAAAAGTTTCTTTGGAAATACCATCTGATACCAATTCTTTCTGGAAGATGTGAATCAGGTTTCATGGAGATTTTGATTTTTTTATCTGATTTTGTGTCTGGATGATGCAAAGGCTTCAATTTGTCTTTCAGTTTGGGGCTTATTTGCTCTGTACTGCTTTATTATAGCCAATGTAGAGAGAAGAAGACCTCTCTGGAGGATATTCCAATCCTTATGTGGGCAAAATTGTTCCCCTAGAAATATGTGTGTGCAAGTGTGGGTGCCTCCATCTCGGTGGGATTCCTGGCATGTGGCCACCACAGGGCCATAGGTTCCTGTCCCTGGAACAGAACACAAGATGCACATCTCCTGGCTGTGCTTTTGGACAGATGGTGTGAACCTGCTGGTTTGCAGCTGAGCAGTGAATCTCACAGAGGTCCCATTCCATTCCCATCCAGAGATGGAGAGGGAGGGAGCAGAATCCTTGCAGGACTGAGGGGCCTTCATCCTTCATTCTCACTGATTCTACCCAGAGCTTGTTGTGGCTCAGTTCCTTTGTGGTTTCAAGATGACCAATAAGTCAAGAGGAAGGAGAGAAGTTTACTTAAAATAACCTTCCCTAGCCAGTGTCACAGTTGCCTCCTTCAAGTCACTAATACTCCTTGTGCAGAAGGCTATTTTTAAATTTATTCAGGGTGGTGACATTTGTCTAGACTAATTAAGACCCATTAGGATTTGCAGACTAAATTGATGAAGAATTACTTCACGTTTAGAGGGTTCATTGTATATGAACCAATTCAGTCTTGATTTGTAACCTGCTGGCTCCTGGGAAACATTCTTTTTTTTTGAATTATGGACTAGGAAGAGTTAAAAATGACATAAAATAAAAACAAAACAGTGATGCTGTGGAATCCCGTGCCTCAGTGGGAGTAGCTAGGAGTTGAAACAGGCACTTGAAAGGCAAAGATGATGACTGTCTTGGTATTTGCAAAACAAGCAAAAAGAAAACAAGCCCAAGCAAAAAAAAACCCAAACAAAAAACAACCCCAAAAAATTAAATAATTTCTTTCAGGATCAAGAATACATGGACTCAGAATTGAAGCCTTGTGGGGCTACTTGCCCACTAGGCCTTGGTCTGAGAAAGCATTTCAGAAAGTACCTTATCGTGCCTGTATTTTAACAGTGACCTTTCTCCTTTCCTAGGTGTTAAAATAATCACTCAACAGGTGCAGCCCAGTAAAATCCTTCCCAAACCAGTTACAGCGACCTTGCCCAGCAGTAGCAATTCACCCATTATGGTGGTTAGCAGTAATGGGACTATCATGACAACTAAACTGGGCACTACTCCCACTGGTAAGTTATGGCTCTGAGAAGGGAAGGGAGGGTAAACCCAGACATGCAGGTGACCCACCACGGTTTAGTAGGGTTAAAAACCCCACTTCTCTCTTCTAAGCAGTGAGCACAACAGCACATTCACAGTCCTGTTGCTGTTTATTCTAGATCAGGATTTTTGCACTGAGGGCTCTGTTACTGCTCTCCTGATCTGTTGGAATTGGTACACAAAAACACCATCATTCCTTCTCCACTGGCTTTATTTTAAAGGGAGTTTTCTTTCAGCTTATACAGATACTTTGCACTTCTCTAGCACTGTATATTACAAGACTTGTATTGGTTTAACTCCAGCAGACAGGTCAGCATCATTCCTATTTTACATACATGGGCTTTAAAAGACAGGTGACCTGCTCACAGTCCTGCAGTGAATTTGTAAAAAGGCCAGTAAACTGAAATTTAAACTCCCAGTGTTTTTCTGGGCATCTAATTGTATTTGTGTTTCTGTTAGATTAAAGATCAATGTTGCAGACTGTTCAGTCTGTAAGCTTGTATGAGGAAAACTTTAAAGTCGGCTTTATCCTGGTTTTCAGAAAACTCTTACTTCCTGATATTTTTGGCATGGGTTGGGAATTTTCGACTCAGAGAAATGTTAAGGTTGGAAAAACCCTGTAAGACCATTGAATCTGACCCTCAACACCACCGTGTTTACCACTAAACCATTCCCAAGGGCCACATCCACCAGCCTTTGGAGCACTTCCAAGATGGGAATTCCACCACCCTTTCCAGAAGCAATTTTTTCATAGTATCCAACCTGAGCTTCCCCTGTGCAACTTGAGGCCATCTCCTCTTGTCCTTGGCATAAACTAATGGTTAATGGTCTTTTTATGAGTTGTAAAGATACGTTCTTGACTTCATTTTAAAAAAACAGCAGTATTGCTGTTTATTGAATTGGTAAAACATGTTGTGCTCTCTTGGATGGGAACACGTCTTTCTTGTTACAAGAAACTGCCTTGCTCTGTGTTCTCTAGCAAGTAAGTGCACTATCTGCAGCAGTACAAGCAGAGTGGAATTGCAGTGTTCTTGTAGCTGTTGACTTAACTATTTTTGAGCAAGTTTCTTTTGTGGGCTCAATTTTGTTTCAATCCAGAAAAGGACTGTTTCTGGAAAAAACAGCATTTATGCCACGTTAGGAGGTTTCCTTTGTGCTGCTGTATGCTAAGTCCATAAAATTGCATCATCGTGGTAAATTATATTTTTCTCTAAGAGTGTTATTTGGACCAGTCATTGGTGGTGCTTTTTAGAAACAACCTGTCCTGTAAGAGAAATGTCTTTCACGGGAGGGGCAAGTCATCGGGTGCCTGACTCTTGGGCTTCTAAGGGAGCAAGAGACACACAGGCAGAATCTAAACATCTATTGAGAATTGCAGTCTCAGGCACAAGGGCATGAATTAAAATAAGGCAGTCATGAAACATCTGTTAAATGCTTCAGGAGACTGTGACATTAATTTAAAATTGGTATAAAAAAGAACTGAAGGAATTGTAAAGGGTGGTAATAGACTGCAGGGTGGGATCTCTCTGAACAAATCTGATGCTTTTCTCCTAGACTGACTGACTTTTCTACAAATATTAGTGGAGGATCATGTTGTAACAGTGACCTTCCTTTCTATGTCTCTCCAACAGGAACTCAAGCGACATATACCCGGCCCACAGTGAGCCCCTCCCTGGGGGCTCGGATGGCTGGGGCTCCAGGGGCTGCGACTTACGTCAAAACTACAAGTGGCAGCATCATCACCGTGGTCCCAAAATCCCTGGCCACTCTGGGAGGGAAGATTATCAGCAGTAATATTGTCTCTGGTAGGCATATGAGTACTTTGATATTCAGACTTACTGCAAAAATAACTTTAGGCTTCTTCTAATTGTTCAGTGCATTCCATGCTGAAATAATTAAGACCTTTATTCGAGAATTCAGAAGAAAAATAGCTGAGCATGAAAAGCATGAAGAAGAAGGTAATAGGTACAAGTGAAGGTGAAGTGTTCTGTAAGGATGGCAATAGTTCTTGTGTTTAAGAGGGAAGCCTGGGAGGAAAAGAGAAATGTGGCGTGGGACTTCTGTACTGTACAGAGGGCAGAAAGATCAGAAAACACCACTGGCCCCAGTTTAAAATGTTTTATAACCTTGATCCTGCCCCTCTCTCTTCCACTGCATGTCCAAAGAATCAGTATAAAACTGAACTGTAAATGTTAAATTCAGCTCTGCAGTCTCCACCTTATTTTGGTATTTTATCAGTGTCAGCCTGTCTTTCCCTTACCCCATGTTCTAACTTAGGCTTTCCCTCACAGATTTGTGCAGACCCTGCTGCTTGTCTTTGTGAGTCTGACCAGCTTTCGTTCTCCCTGACAGTTACACACTGGCCCAGGTTGCCCAGGAAAGCTGTGGCTGCCCCATCCCTGGGAGTGTCCAAGGCCAGGTTGGACAGGGCTGGGAGCAGCCTGGGGTAGTGGAAGGGATGTCCCTACCCATGGCAGGGTTGGGAACACGATGACTGCTGAGCTCCCTTCCAACCCAAACCATTCTGTGATTCTATAGCCTCTAAAGACAGGGTCTCTTCAGGACCAGGACCAAGCACACTTATACCACTAACAATGTCTTAGCATATGTTTTGGACTTTTAACTGTACTTACCAAAGACCTGACATGGCACCAGCCAGCTCCAGTGCCTGGAAGGTGCTGCGCAAGCTATCCAGGAAACCCACTCTGGGCTACAGTCCGGTAGAGGTACCTTATTTTGCAGAAATCAAGACCTGAAAAAACTTATATTTAAGGTTGATACAGTAGTTGCTTTGGGAACAAGTAACTTTTTTTAGCCTGTTGTGGGTATGATGAGTTGTTGAGATGATTTCTAGGTCTGCTAGTCAATTTATACACAAGGGCAAGTATCATTGTCCTGAGCGCCAGCTAATGTGGGGAACCTGTGACTGATCCTGATGAGGATAATAATTGTCCTAAAACAACACAAGTTGGGGAAGGATGCTTACTTTTCACCTTCTCTAATTTTTTTGCTAAGGGAGCAGTCTTAGGTGCCTCTGAAGTCAATAGTATGAAATAAATAATGATCCTGTCTCAGCATGTCTTCCCTTTCCCAGAATGAGTAGAATTGTTAATGTGAACTGTGCTATCTCCAGGCATGACTGATGGGTAGAAGGGAGTGAAGGGAATCCTTGGGTTTGCAGCTCTGCTGGGACTTAGCAGCTCTTTCCTCAAGGAGAAAGTGGGAGCTGTTGATCAAAAGCTGTCTGAGTGGATGCTGCAGTGGCAGTCTGAGAACACTGGTGGCTGAGACCAGTGTAGTATTTCTGTAGACTGTGTTGGGCTGCCCAGAATTACCTGTCACTGCAGGTAGATAACAGCCTGGCACAGGGAATGGAACTAATGAGATACTGACAGAGGAACAGAAACAGCCAAGACAGCTCTTCAAAAAAACCCTAAAAAAAGTCCCACACTTCTAAACTTAAATTTTAAGGACTGATTGTAAAAAAATAGTGTGTTTTTCTTTTTCCCTTCTTTCAATCCACTCCTCATCACTTACATTGCAACAGTGCAAGACCAGAAGGAGCTGGTATTCTCTTGACTAGAGATACATCCTTGGTAGGTTCTCCTACAGAATGTCTGTTCAGATAGAGCCTTGAGCTGAGTATTACTGGTGTCCTTACCCCACCCTGACTCCAGCCTTTGGACAGTTCTACATGTTAGCCTGAGAAAGCTGGCTTGGTCTCCTCTGGAGCGTGTGAGAAGGGGCTGCCTGTCCTAAGCCAGGATAAATTATGTTCCCCTGGGCACACCTGCTTTTCCTGCAGGTGAAAGACTTGTAGAGCTGGTATCTGATCTTTCCATGTTGAGTTGGGTGACATGCATTCCCATTCCAGATGCTGCTGGTTTTTTGTTGTGCTGTCAGATTTAAATACAATGACTCCTGTGCAGCTCCCTGACTTTCACAGAGAAAGGGCATACACAAAATGTGATAAACTGCACATTATTTCTTTTCCCACAAAAATTTAGGAACTACAACCAAAATCACCACAATTCCAATGACATCCAAACCCAATGTGATTGTTGTGCAAAAGACTACTGGGAAAGGAACTACCATTCAAGGGCTTCCCGGCAAGAACGTTGTCACGACGCTGTTGAATGCTGGGGTAAGTGAGAGTGCCAGCTGTCAGAGTGTGAGCCAGGTGAGGGCTGTGTGCTGGCTGCTGCATTCCTTCTGCTCAAGGCTCTCTGAGAAGCCAACTGTGCATGAACTCCTTTACAGATCCAGCATGCCTTGGTGTCAGGGGGGCTCGGAAAGCGACTCTGGGTCACAGGATGTGATTCTATGCTTACAGCAAACTGGGAGTGTTTTCAGAGTTAAAGGAAGTAGAAACTTTTGCCTGTTTCCATGCTTAATGATTTTGTAATCCTGGAGTGATTAAGTAGATGAAAATCACTGGAATCTCACCCTATTTGTGCTCTAGTGAGAACCAGGGTCCTGTGTTTATAAACTTGCCTCTCCAACTGTTTGTATTAAAAGGGCAGAAATAAACTGTACCTTCACAGGGGACACACCTTTCAGTGTATGTGGTGTGTGTAACACTGTTCCATTCCTGTACCCGAGCACTGTACTGTGTTGAATTATTTTATGGTTAACCTGACATGTACTAAGAATAAAATCCAGTTTCCAGCATCACCTGAGTTCACCTCTAAGTACTAGTAAATAAAAATGGTGACTGTTCCTACACAGAACTGTGAGATTTAATGCATTAGTCATGTAACATTTTAGGGGCTGCTTGAGTAGCAGAACTACAGAGGGTTTTTTCTAAACCTTTTAGGAATTTTATTTTTTTTTTTTTTTAGATTTTGAACTTTCTTAGTTTTCAGAATTAAAGGTGTATTTTCAGACAAGTGGAAGTTTTATTTTGTTACACAATAGGAGCTACCAGAAGGGGAGAATATTTCTGAATCAAGTATGTTTTGGGGGATTTGCAGCTATTTGATGGCTATTGGTAGGAATATTGGGAGAACTGGCAACTAATGTTGTTACTCATTTGGTTTGTTACTCTGCAGAGCTTAAAAAAAGCATGTTCAATGTCTTTGCTCTTCTTGAGCTATCAGGAGTCTACTCATGTCGGCACTAATTCCATAGTCAAATGATCCCTGTGGAACAGCTGGGAATCTGCATTTTTTTCATGAAGGGAACTTCTAGTTTGGGAAGAGTCCGTGCATAATTAATGTCTTGGTCCTGAGGGTAAAACAAAAATCTACATTTAAATAATTTCTCAGTTCTGGTTTTGCAGGTGTCTTGCCAAAGTTAGTATTAATAGAAATTAGAGGTTTTAAAAAACATTTGTGAAGGATTTGAGAAAAGTTCCAACTTATGTAAACTCTTTGAAGCAACTTCAAAAAACTTCTCAGTGTCTTTTAGTTACTTCTTTTTATTCACACCTTCAGAGCTGTTCAAAAGGTAATGGAAAAGGGGATTTTGGTAGCTTTTTCCATTCAAAGCTGTAGGTTCTTTTGTTCTTGGTCTTCTGATGTATTTTGTCTCAAGTAAGTCTAGTTGCAGCAGCAGGTTTATTCCATGGTGCACACACTCACCTGTAACTGTGTATTTATTTTTTTTTAGAGAAGTGGGTCTCACTGAACAATTTCATTAAGTTAACCTGTAAACTTTGACTTCTCTACAGGGGGAGAAAACTATTCAGGCAGTGCCAGCAGGAGCAAAACCTGCTATCATCACTGCCACAAGACCCATCACAAAAATGATTGTTACACAGCCCAAAGGAATAGGGTCCACGGTCCAGCCAGCCACCAAAATCATCCCAACTAAAATTGTTTATGGGCAGCAAGGGAAAACGCAGGTACAGTGAGGACCCATTTCTGTTTTGGAATGTACCCCTCCATTTTAATGGGAAGTAAATCATTTTTCACTGTGTTGCCTCATTTGTTGCAGGATTGATATGTGTCTGTGGGGAATGAGACTCAGTGGTGTAATGAGGTGGCCTTGACTCCGATTTCTCAGGCACAGTGTTTGCATTTGTTAGCTCTTTGTGGAGGCCTGGAGCAATCCAAAAGGATTTACTAAGCCTGTTCCATAGCTGAAATTGTCTGGTCATGGCTCTAGGTGCCTGTTTAAGTCTTACAGATAATGGTTAGATCATGAGAAGCAAAGATGCACAGTTGGGGCATAGGTCATCCATCACATCCGAGGTTTTACTGAAGTTTATTTTCTGCTCAGTGCCTGTTCAGGTTGTCCCTGCAACCCTGTGTGGTTGGTGGGGCTGAATACAGAGAATCTGGCTCATTTCTGGGTGCTTTCAGTTTCAGCTTCTTCTCTGGCTGCACTTAGTATTTAAAAGAACTAAACTTTTATCAGATGTAACATGCTGTGTCTCATGATTGTTCAAGACTGTATTTATGGTGGAGGTGCTTGTCCTTGTCAGTGCAGTGCATGTCCCAGCTCATTTGTGTAGCTTTCTCTTATCACACCAGAGTTGTATCTGGTCCTGAAAAGTGACTTTTTAGTGGCTTATTGTGTTAAGATTTTGAATTACTGAGTGCGAAGTACATTCTTGTGCATTGCCATTTACTTGGGCTTTGTGGTTTAATGATCAGTTGCTGAACTTAGAGGTAGACTTTTTAACTAAGATATGGCTGTTATGTAGGTGGTGCACGTAGGTCTGTTAGTGGCACCCTCTGCTCTGATTGCTCACCCCTGTTTTCTCGAGTGCTCTTACTGTACACAGAATTTGTCTGTCTGATCAGGTGCTCATCAAGCCCAAGCCAGTGACGTTTCAGGCGACAGTTGTGAGTGAGCAGACGAGGCAGCTGGTGACAGAGACGTTGCAGCAGGCGTCCAGGGTGGCAGAGCCAGCAAACCCAGCTCTGCCAGAGGTGAAGGAAGAGCCACAAACCTACACCGACAGCAGCTCCTCTTCTACAGAGTCCTCCCAGAGCTCTCAAGGTGTGTTGGTGTCACAGAAAACCCCAGTGGGCTGTCCCCCAAGCATCCCAGGTTTCAGATAACTTGGTGTCTGCTTCCAGCACAGTCTGTTTTCACCCAGTCTCTTGCAGCAAAGTGCCACTGTTCCCTTATTTGTCTTCCTTTTGAGCTACTTGCTGTGTGCTTCCAGTTCTGAAAAGTGGAGGCTCGTTTCTTGCTGGGCTCCAATTTGTCACAGGGGTCCCTCTGTGTGGGAATCTGCCAGAGGCAGGTGGGATAGGAGGTTATTTTGGCCGCCCATGCTCTGCCACTGCCTTCCCTGAGTGTGTGGAAGCAGCTCTGCTGCAGGACTGGAAACTGCCACGGGACAGCACAAATTCTGGCCCTTTTGTAGGCACTTTGTGGCCCTTTTTTGTGCATCAGGACATGTATCAGACAGGCAGTCCTGGTGGGAATGCTGCCATGGCTTGAAGCCATGACACAGCTCTGTGTGGAAGAGGAGCATAAATAACAGAGCATAGACAGCACCCAGCTTTTGGTTGGGAGTGACCACAGAGTGTATCACTGCAGCAAATGTCTCAGTGAAACCTTTGTACCTTTTCTCTGTAATTCTGTAACTGTTGGTCTATACTGCCATTTTAAGTACATTTGAAAAAGTTGTGAAGGTTCAACCAACTTACCAAAATGTAGGAGCCATTAATTCAGGATGCTGCATACATGTTGATCACCCAAACTACTAAAACCTTGTGAAAAAAGTTCAAGGCAAATTCAGCATACAAAGAAACCTGCTGAACTTTGATTCTCCAAACAAAATCTTTTACAAAAAACTAAGGTACAGGGTTTTGGGGGACTTTTTGTGGTTTGTTTGGTTGGTTGGTTTTTCTTTTTTTGCTGGAAATTGTTCATAACAGCAGCAGTGTTTTATTTCAAGAGTCAGTTGTAATAAAAACTAGCCTTGCAGAATCAGAGTGTGCCTCCTTGGCATGGTCAAAACTCTGATCAATAATGAATAAGTTGGCATAATTTTGAACTATAGCCCTGCTTTAAAGCAAGAAATTGGACAGGAGATCTCCAACCCAAAATGGTTCTGTCATGACTTGAACTGGCACAGGGTGCCCAGAGAAGCTGTGGCTGCCCCATCCCTGAAGTGTCCAAGGCCAGGTTGGATGGGGCTTGGAGCACCCTGGGCTAGTGGGAGGTGTCCCTGCCCATGGCAGGAGGTGGCACTGTACAGGCTTTAAGGTCCCTTCCAACCCAAACCTTTCCATGATTCTGTGAAGTGTCTTTGTTCTTTTGCAAACAGATTCCCAGCCTGTAGTCCATGTGATTGCTTCAAGAAGTCAGGATTGGTCAGAACATGAAATTGCTGTGGACACAAGCCCTACAATAATTTACCAGGATGTATCCAGTGAATCTCAGTCAGCTACTTCCACAATCAAAGCTTTGCTGGAACTTCAGCAGACAACAGGTCTGGAAACCCATGAGATTGTCTAGGATAACTTTAATGGTTATTTTTGCTTATGCAGCCCTTTGTAATAAGTTTTGTACTTGAAAAGCACCCATCTTGAGGCAGCTTGATTCCTTTTTTCTTATCCTGTATCAGCATATTTGCATCTGTTTGTTTGCATCTGTTCTATAGTGTTCATTATCTGTTTAATTAAACTGGTGCATTTATATTGGAGGTTTCTTTTCTTATGGAGGTTTGTATGTTCGAGGTTGATTTAATGTTTTTCTTCCAAAGCAGTGAAGGAGAAGTTAGAATCAAAGCCAAGGCAGCCCACCATTGACTTGAGCCAGATGGCTGTCCCAATCCAGATGACTCAAGAAAAGAGGCATTCCCCAGAAAGTCCTTCAATTGCTGTTGTAGAGTCGGAATTAGTGGCTGAATATATCACCACTGGTAAGTGTGTGACTAAGGCAGTGTGATGGCAGGTTTGCAGCTGAAGTCTAAGGCCTTAATTTTGGAGTTTTCTTAAAACAGGTTTCACTTTTAGGTTTTCACTGTAATATTCTGTGGAAGAAATGAGTCTTTTCTTCCACTCTTGAGACACTGTGCAGGGGACAGAGATTGTATCTGCTCTTCTGGGGCACAGGGGAACATGTTTCTGTCTGAAACAAAGGGTTGTTGCTTCCAGATATCCCAATTGAATAGATTTTCTGTTCCTGGATAGAGAAGACAGACTGTCCCACTTGTCCTAAAGGACAATGTCCAGTGAAGACAAAGTGGAAAATGAAGTTACAGGAACTGTATCCTATTTTTGGTACATATTGAGAGGAGTCAGACCTTGAGTTGGTTAAAACCTATTCAGTCCTGAGTTAAAGCTAGGTGTGCATTTAGCACATTAGCTGATGTGGTCCCCAGTTTCTTCATTTGCCAGAAAGCTTTGAACGGATAAATTTGCACTTTTCAAATAAATAATTCAAATTCTGGTTGGAATTCAGCACATCACTCTTTAAACCCTTGACTCCTCCTATCTGGACATCCATATTGTGTAAGTCCTTGTCTCTCTGATGCTCCCTACTACTCCAGAACATCAGGTGTGAGCCACTCCATGAAGGGATCAAATTGCCTGTTTTCGTTTTAATTTCTTAAGTCCACACTGCTGGGCTCCCTGCTTTCTTTGGAAAAGGAAAGCAAAAGCCTGTTGAAAATCCACATTGAAAAGAGGCATAAAACTTAATTATGTTAAATTGTTTAGGTACATATCTGTACCTCCAGTGGTTTTAGTGCTGAATGTCTAATCTGATATTTGCATTTTGCTCTGTACCTCCTCCCCTCACTTCCGTCCCTGTATGGCCTAAATTTGTGTGAAGCTGGATTCGGGGAGGATGTTATTGTTACCCTTTTAAATAACACTTACTGTGTCTCCTTCAATTCTCAATGTTTGAGTCATGCTCCCTCCAATCTCTTTTAAAACAAGCTCCAAAGCACAACAAATAAAGTGCTCTCCAATTACCAAGCAGTTTTCTTCACTGACAGATACTCTGTATTGAGCTTCTGGCCAAGGTTCCAGTTTTTGATGGGTCTTGCTGTGAGAGCTGATGTAAAACAGGGCCTTTTGCAGGGAGGATGGGAAATTTCAGTCAGAATTTGTCCTTTTCTGCAGCTTAGAAGCCATACCAGGTATAAAAGCTGAAAATTTCCTGGAGATGCAGTTATTGTTTGAAATCCTGGGAGTTTTGTAAACATTGCTTTGAAATCTGGGATCTGCCAGAGGAGTGCCGTGGGTTGAGTAGCAGCAGGTTCTGCTGCAGCACAAAGCTGGTTGTTTTGCTCTTAGATTTTTGTCCCTTCCCCCAGTGTATGTGAACACTGCCAGGGAAGGCAGGTAGTTGAGTGTTTCCCTCTCTTTAATTTGTGCTTCTCTGGAGTTATCAGAAACCCACATAGCTGTGTTTTCTGCTAAAAGCTCAGTAGTAATACAGCAAATAGCCCGTGGTGTGTTGTGAAATGTCCTGCATGCCCCTGGAGCACAGGATAGGCACGCTGGGATCTCTGGGGGAGCTGGGGTTCAGCATGCGCTGCCTCGTGAGGAGAAGGGAGCAGCTCACACATCTCAGTGTCACCGTTTCTTGTCTGTCTGCAGACTCAGGAAGACAACACTGTATTGGTTCACATTCGGAAGAGTATCTACACAACCATATAGGTTAGAAACTTTATTTTTAAGTTAAGTTTTCAATTGTGTAGGAACTGTTGGGAGATACCCAGGGTGAGTCTGGCACAGCATGCAGGCTGGTATTGATGTAATCCAGCTCCTTTCTTGGAGTGAGAAAGTAGATTTACCATATTAATTCAAAATGTGACCTTTCTTTTAGCATCCAGGAAGGTCCCTAGAAATTTTTTTAAGTTATGTTATAACTGAACTTAAACTTTGCTTGTTCTCCTTCAATTATTAAATATTTTGTCACTAAAAAAGTAATTAAAGCAAATATTTGCATATTAGTATGGGCAGGTATAAAGTAATTTGAATTCCTATTTAATCAGTGACTGCAATACAGAATGGTTGGTTTGGGTTTTTTCTCAGCAGCACAAGGTTTTTTGTTGATCCACTAGTTAATTACAGAGCCATCACCACAGCTCTGTAACTCATGCTGGCTCTGTTCTCAAAAGTAGCACAGACCCATGGCAAGGTCTCCATTTTTGGCTCTATCATTTCTGATCAGCCTCACTAGCTTTCATAACAGCCAAACATTTTCTACGTGCTAATCTTCCAAATTTAGCCTGTGCTCTGGAGAGCCTTTTGTGCAGTTTATCAGTGGTAGAAATTCGGTGAGCAAAGCTTGCTGTTCTTAATTGCAGTCAATCGTGGAGGTGCTTTTAACAGTGTAAAACCAGAATAACTTGCGTTCTACACGTTATTCTGGTGCTGTATAAAGAACCTGGCTAAAAGTCAAGTACCAGCTCTGCTTGCAGAGTTGGTGCCTTGGGAGAGGGAGGCCAGAGGAGGTTTGGCCCAAGCGTGGTTACTCAGGAAACAGAGACAAAAGCACACCCCGGAGCTGCTCCGCGAGGAGGTTTCTCAGAATAGCTGTGCCCTTTGAGGCTGAAGCAAACAGAAAGCCCTTGTTCATACCGAGACCTCCCTCGCTCCGGCGTGCTTTCGGGCGAGGCTTAACTGCAGGGCGAGCAGGTGAAGCCCCCGCAGTGAGCTGTGCAGGAGTGGCACTGACCTCTTTCCTTGCAGTGAGCCACCGGGCGCCGCCGCCAGTGCCGCCGCCGCGGACCCTGCTGCAGCACGTGGCGCAGTCGCAGACAGCAACGCAGACCTCGGTGGTGGTGAAATCCATCCCCGCCTCCTCCACCGGCGCCATTACCCATATCATGCAGCAGGTTGGACCCTTTCTTCTCCCAGCAGTCTGTAAACTAGCAGGAGGTTCTGTAAATCGTAGGCTTGCCCTGAGGGAATGGCATGTTGGTGCCACTGAAAATGCAAATTAATAAGTGCAGTATTACCTTAATGGCCTTAAGCTGAAGGAGGACAGGTTTAGATTGGATATTAGGAGACATCCTTTACTGTAAGGGTGCTGAGGCCCTGGCACAGCTTGGCCAGAGAAGCTGTGGCTGCCCCATCTCTGGGAGTGTCCAAGGTCGGGGGGACAGGTCTTGGAGCAAGCTGGGCTAGTGGAAGGTGTCCCTGCCCATGGCAGGGGGTGGAACCTGGCAGGCTTTGAGGTCCTTTCCAGTCCAAACCATTCTGTGATTGTGTCTTGATGGTGAGGGTGGTGGTTGTGTTGCAAGGGCCTGGGCCCTTCATGATGTTGGTGGTAGTGCAGGGGAAGAGGGCTGAACAGAATCTGGGCAGTACACAGAGCACACAGGGCTGTTTCCATTTGAGGGCTTCCCACGGTGAAAAGGCAGGCTTCTCTGAATCAGAAAGTCTGATTGTATTTAGATCAGCACCATGAGGATCCCAAACACTTCGAACAACCAGTGCAGCTTGTGGTGAAATCTCACTGAAGGCACTGGGATGCTTTTGATGTCTGGGCACTTCAGCTGTGCTCCAGACAGCTCTGTGGGAGGGTTCTAAACCCCTGGCTGGGAGTGGGTTTCCATGGCTGTTGGAGGAGGTTGCCTTACCTTGTCGAGGCTATTTTGTCAGTGCCTTTACACATGGTGCACAAAGTATAGGAGTGTAAGTTACCCCCTCAGTCCCTCAGAAAATCAGATGTTTGTGCGATGCACAAGAAAAATTGCAATGCAATTTTGAGAAAGGAAGGAGAAGAGAGGATCTCTCTGTAAGTAAGGTAGACTGTAGGTATATGGCGACCTGCAGAGGAAACCATGGAGAAGATGACTAAGCTTTTAAGAGGGAGAAAAAAATTGTGGGGAGACTCCAGCTTTAACATGGAGCTGCTGGTTCAGCCACCCTCTTCTCCCTGCTGCTTCATATCCAACTGCCAGGCAATTCTGGGGGGCTTTGAACCTCTGTCTGACTCAAGTGAAGTCTATGAAATCCCCCTGAGGATTAGGTGTGCAGTTAATGTTCTCAGTAGAGATGTATCACAGTTTAACATGATAACCTATTCATTGCTTATGTGTTGTGGAATCTCCATGTAAGAATATTTTTTTTTTATATATGAATTGCAAGCCTGTAACGGTAACTTACTAGTTAAAGTAGTCCATTTAAAACACTAAAACTAATTCTAGGCTGTGTATTCTTACATTTCTCTTCACTAATCTTCACTTACTTGCTCTGGTTTCTTCTTAAGGCCTTAAGCAGTCACACTGCGTTTACGAAACACAGTGAACAACTTGGAACTGAGGAGGGAGAAGTGGAAGAGATGGACACCTTAGATCCTCAGACTGGCCTGTTCTACAGATCTGCCCTGACACAATCGCAGGCACAAAAGCAGCAAAAACTGAGTCAGCCACAGCTGGAACAGACTCAACTGCAAGTGAAAACTCTGCAGTGTTTCCAGACTAAGCAGAAGCAGACAATCCACCTGCAGGCCGATCAGATCCAGCACAAACTCCCGCAAATGCCCCAGCTTTCCATAAGGCATCAAAAGCTAACCCCCCTGCAGCAAGAGCAAGCACAGAGCAAACCAGATGCACAGCACCCCCCCCACCACATGATGGCCAAAGAGAGGCAACTCCCCACCTTAGTGGCACAGCCACAGCAAACTGTAGTGCAGGTGCTGGCAGTAAAAACCACGCAGCAGCTGCCCAAACTGCAACAGGCACCAACGGCACAAAAAATCTACGTGCAACCCCAGCCCCCCCCGAGCCAAATGCAGCTCCCTGCCTCTTCAGAGAAGCAGCCAGCAAGCCAGGTAACGGAATATTGATAGCATGCACATCCTGCTGTTCAGGCCAAATAACCCAGCCAGCCCTGGGCTGGAGCAGTGTTTTGTCCTGGCACGACAGAGCTCCTCATTCCACTGGTGTTAATTATCAGAAGGTTGGCACTAGGAGAGAGAAGCACATGTTACAGGGGAAAGGTCCAGAGAGCTCACAGACATGTTTTGTTGGACAGTTCTTACTAATTTCAGCCACCACTGGTGCATGGAATTTGTCCCTAGTTATTTTCTTTTAATTTGTAGGCATGACACATTATTAATTTCCATTCCCATAGCACTTTTTATTTCTGTGGAAATAAAGATGGATACACTGCAGTCTCCTAAGGCTCTCCATTGTTCCTCTTCTTTGTAGTTTACATCTTCCTGAACCTATATGGCTTTCATGTACAGGAGTAATTTGATTTTCCTTGGGAGGGAAAAATGTAAAGACTGAGGAACATGGAAAAAAGTGTATTTTAACTAACTCCAGAAAGGTACAATTTTATTTTATTTTGGGCCCTTTCAGGAATACATGTGAAAACTAGAGGCTTTAGCAGACATCCCATGGGGCTGTCAATCCCAAAGGAAAATGAAGGAAAATGAGGCTGCTGTGGTATTATACTGCTCCAGTCCTTATCCAGCAGCCAAAAAGCTGCTTTTCCCCAGGCTTCAATTAACTCTTGCCCTATCGTTGCTAATTCCTTTGTTAAAACACTTGAGTTTCAACTGTCTTCCTAACAGCAAGTATGTTGTTCGTGCCATTCTGTCCTTGGAAATACTGATTAGGTTTTCAATAAGAAAGAGATTAACTGTAATATGCACAACAAAAATTTGATTTTTCAGGTGCAACATCCAACTCTAATGCAAGTATCCACTGTTACAGAGATAACTTTGGAGGGGCGTCAGCCTCTTTTTGTTGCAGAGGTAGCAGGTGGCAGTTCTGTGCCCCAGCTGGCACTGCTGGTTACCAGCCTATTTCCCATGCAGGCACCCCCGGAGGCAGCAGTAGCAGATATTTTGAGAGTGTCTATGGTGGAAGCTCAGATTGATGCAAACATAGAACACACGGTAGTGGATCCCCCAAACAAGGCCACGTCCACTAGTAAAGTCTCTAGTGAAGCAGAGTCGTCACCTTGTCCCCAGGTGCCACGGGTGGCTGCTCTAGGGACGACGGCAACTTCCATCCCCCAGCAACAGCCACGGACAGAGCCCAGCCCAGATCCTCCAGCTGCTGCTCCTGCTGGGACAGAGAGGAAACCTGATGCACAAGGAGTGCCTCCACCAAACCAGTTTGTACACATTCAGAATCTCTCACAAAAGAAAGTTGAAGAGAGCTCCTCGGAAATTGTTGTCCAGGTAAGAGAAGAGCAGAGCGTGTAAGGCTGAAGGTTGAGCTGAGCAAACTCGTGTCTAATGTGATGGTAGTGGCTGAATGGTGTTTGAGTATTTGGGGGCTTACTCCCCATTTTCGGGTTCTTTTTCTGCTTTACACTTGTAATGGGTTGCTACTTCAAAGTGTGTCATTGTTCATAACCTGAACTGGAGTTTCTCCAGCCCTGTATCATCCACTGTGTCCTCAGTGTCTTCCTCTTTCTGTTAAAACAACCAAGCTCACCTCATGTTACAAAGTGCTTTCATCTGAAATGCTTAAAAATGTGACTAACACTTAGTATGGAATTATAGTCTAGAATCTTCTGTAACATCTATTAATGTTACCTCTGGGTATAAAATTAGCACGAAAAATGGAATTAGTGGAGTTTTACTTACTGTGAAAGTTGAGCAGATAAGGTCTGAGTTCAAAAGAAAGCTTTTTAACTTCACTTAGAACCAGACTTGCCACTTCTGAGATAAAATGATTATTGATCTCCAGACTAAATGCCTTGAGTTATTGCCTGACCGACATTTGGTATTTTCATTGGTTGTGCTGTCTTAAATAGGATGTTTTATGTTGTAATAAGTTGTCAGAATGTCACCTGAGGAAATATTGAAGTCTTCTGAGTGGTGTAATATGGATATAAATAATAATTGTCATGGTCTATGTTCACACAAATTATAGTGGGGATTGAAATGGTTGTATTATGTATCCTGTTTGTGTTACAGTGAAAATGCTTCTGATGTGGGAAACAATTTGTGTTTGTACAGAGGTCTCAAAAATTTCATGCTACTTTGTAAAGTTTTCACTGGGGCTAACTTCTCTTTTGTAGGAATCATCAATTTTGTAACTCATTTTTAGTCCTCCTTTCCCTAAATAGGCAAAGGTAGATTTCTGTTTTACTTCAGACCCGTGTATTTTGAGAACCTGTTTATCCTTGTGGCATGCTATGAGCTGTTTCAAGATTCAAATACTGCCCAGAATTTCAGTTGTGTAAAGTTGTAGATTTCACTTCTAGAACCTGTGAAAGTATAAACAGAAATAAAGAGCTTAGATACAAATAATAACAATAGCTTAGAAATAAACAGCTGGTGTGTTTCCACAACCTCTGTGCTGCTGCAGCGCTGGAGCTTGTATTGAGTTGTATATAAAAACTGTAGTTAGTCCTCCCAGAGTGCCTGGACAATGCTCACGTGGGATTCCTGGGGTTGTCCTGTGCAGGACTTGGACTTGGTGATCCTTGTGAGTCACTTCTAACTCAGAATATCCTTATATCGGAATGTCTTGTCTGAAAAACATACAGCTGAAGAAAATACTTTCTGCTTTGGGTTTGGGGGGTGGTGGATGATGGGCATTGGTTATGCTGTCAGAGGTCTTTAGGGAGGATCAAAGGCCAGGGTCAGTGCCTGAAGAGGAAGATCATTCAAATCTTGCCTTTCACAACCCAGTGAAAGGGTGTTTTGAAGCCTTAGCTGGGGAAAACTGCCCTTGGAACCCAGATATCCCTTTCCCATGAGTTCCTGTGCTCGTGCAGGTGCCTTTGCCTGTCCAAACCCTTCGCTAAACTGAGATGTTTTCTTTCTTTCAGACTATCCCTCACTATTCCATCCCCTGTCACTCCAGCTCCAATGTGGTGGTGGAACCCAGCGGGCTCCTGGAGCTCAACAACTTCACCAGTCAGCGCCTGGACGACGAGGAGACGGCGATGGAGCAGGACGGGGACAGTGGCACTGAGGATGGCACTGAGCCCAGCCCCTCCCGCAGCTCTGCCGACCAGTCCTAAGGAGCTGGGACACTGGAGTGCACTTTAAAATATCTTGGGATTCCCAGTATCCAAGATGCCCTTGTATTGTGATGTCCTAGAGCACTTTGCCTATTAGAGTTGTTCGTTGGACCCTTGAAGCATTGGTGTGTTTTAACAAAACAGTATTCCAAAAGCTGCATCTTCAGAATAGTTCCCAAAAAAGAGAGAAGAAAATGTGTAGTTCCCAAGATTTAGTAAACCTGTGACAGTGGAATGTACTCCTGCTGAAAAACAAATCTGCAGAAATTCTCCAGCTCACGCTGTGGAAGCCCTTCCCCAGACATGGAAACAGCTCTCACTGAAAAGGGATCATGACTTTGCTGTGTCTTTTTGTTCAGCAAAACATCACCCAAAACAAAAAACAAAAAAAAGGAAAAGGACATTTAACAAATATTTGTATTTTCAAATAGCATGTGAGAGAAAAAGTGTCTCTGACAGTGCTGAAAAAGCCCCAGGAATTTTGGAATTGGTCAGCTTTATTGCACTCGTGCTCACTTAGAAGATTTGTTTTTCATAAGCCTAAAAATATATTTTTTTTAAATTCTTGTTGGTGAATGTTTGGAAAAAAAGCAAAATCACTAACTGGTAGCAAAGTTGATTTGCTAGTGGATTTTGTTTTCATGCTTTACAAGAAGTAGGGTGATGGTATATGAAGCATTTCTTTGTGCCATAAGTGCACAAAATGCTCATCTCTAGTTAATCTTCGATTATTTATTTAAGTGAGGCCAAGTTGTTGAAAAAGTTCCTGTGAAACAGGAACAACAGGCAGTTGTGTTAATTGTGATACAAACTGGGGAGAGGGAGTATCTTTTGCTATAGGTCAGTTTTTCAAAATTGGGGATAAGTGGTTCAACGTCTTTCCAAGTTGAACTTGGGAATTCAGGCTTTTTAAAACCTGTATTTTGCTCTTACATGCTGTTCTTGAAGTTCACCCTTTGGGGAGTTTAAAAGCTTAAATGGACATACAGTGGTAGGTTTCCAAAATGAGCCTTATGCCTTGGCTTGTTGAAGCAATACTTGGGGGTTTTGTCATAGTTACAGGTCACAGAGAGAGGTTTGGGTTCCGATGAGACAAGAGAACCAGTTTTAATACATTCTGGTAACTGAGACTTTTTTTTTTTCCCAAATGTGTATAAAACCACGTTTTTAACTGTTTTGTATAGATTTCATTATAAATAACTAAGCATTTTACGACTTTGCCATATCATTTCATTGTATATACATCTCTAAGCCTAACTGCCCACAGTTTGGTGCTGAAGTACTACTGTAAGTAGATCTCTTCCAAAGTCTAATACACTTCTTTGCCTCAGTCTTTTTTTTTTTTTTTCCCAAGCTGTGATTTTACTGTTGATAAGGTTAAGTTCCAACTGGAGTAACTCAAACTGAAAAATACAAACCCTAAAACCCGTTTATCTTACTCGTCCTGAGTATCCCCCTGTGTTAGAACTCGCAATAACCCCTAGATGGGGCTCTTGGTTTTCCTCTGACTTCAGTTATCTTACCCTTTTAAGTCACTGTGACTTTCATATGCCTTTTTTTTTTCCCCCTTCTGTTTTCTTTTTACATCAGCATTAGTTCCTACAAAATGCAGTTTATTATGGTGGAGAAGTGCCCTGACAACTTCAGCCTGCCAAATACTGGAATAATGGGTTATGAAACTAATTATGTTGGTGTTATCTTTATGTTGAAATAGGAGTTGGTTTGGTTTCTGCTGTCCAGGAATGGTCTGTAGTTTTCCATACCCAGCTGTGAGAAGCCCAAGGCAGATGATACACACAATTCTTCTGGCTTGTATCAGATTTTCATTGTCAGCTGGGCTCTTGCAGTGCTTTGAGTGTCCCTGACAAATGCAGGACTGGAGGGCCATGAAAGTATAAGAGAGCAAGATTTTTCTGAAGTGTTTATGCCCAAGAACGTCCCTTACGTTACAGTTTCAGTTCTGGTGATGGTGTGTGCTCTCCCCAGCCAAAACCAGGTACAAGGCATGGCCTGAGGTGAATTAACACCTCCTGCACTCACTGGCATGTTGAGTTCTGGTCCAGTTAATTCTGATGGTTTCCATCAGACTTTGCCTCTTTGGCAGTGTCTGGAGCACAGATAGGAACAACTGCAGTGAACTATTGGGCAGCTCCTTGAGGGCAGCAAATCTGTGTTAAACACCTGGGAGCTTCTCCTGTTGCTCTGAGAAGTGACTGGGTTTGGGTTGGCAGGTGGGAGCATGTCGTGGGGATGTCTGGGGCTGGTGGCAGAAATTTAGAAGAAAGGACTTTGGTAATCAGTGTGTTGATTCTTGAAATTCCTCTCTTGCTGCTTCCCAAACTGGAGCAGATTTTTGGGGATTTTGTTTATAGATTTTGCCTGTTCCAGCACTTCACCATATGAATACCTTTAATAATAAGGAATATGCAAGAGGACCTAAAATGTAGGGTCAGTGTGTTAATTTTTTTTCCCCAGTTACTTGATTTTTGATAATGACTGTAAGAAGACTTGCTTGGAGCATTTGGCCTTCTCTCTTTCCATGCACTCCAGGCATCACTGCCTGGATTGTCCTGCCTGGCACATGTGCAGCTTTCCCTGCCTGCCCCTGAGGTACTGACTTCATCCTCCTGCAGCCACGAGCCAACCCCTCACAGCCCTATAAATACCCCTGAGCTGCTAAAAATACAACATACTGTGTAAGGTAACATTTCCATATCCCATCCCCCTGATGAGATGCATCTTCATTCCTGAAATGAATCCCATGTCCCTCCTCGGAAGAGAAGAAAGAGTAGGGGTGGTAGTGATAATTTTTGGTATTGGGAATTTGAAGAGAACACATTTATTTAGAGAAATGGGATTTTTAAAAAAATAAAAAATTTCAACCAAAACCTACATAAGGTCTTATAAAAAACCAAAACTCATGGAAACTTTTAAGTCTGTACTTGTGTTTCTAATGCAGAAATAATTCCTGAAGTCCAAGTGTTTCCCAGGAGAAGGTGGTTCTGCATCCCCACAGGTGCAGTGCAAAGGCAGGTGATTTCAGCTCTGCAATGTTAAATCCAGAGATGACTGATCGTAATCTGAGATGATGAAATAGAAAAATCACACTGCTTTGGCGTCTGCCTGGAAAAAAGTATGTTTAGCCTCTGTGTGTCTGGGCTCAGGGCTTTCTCCTTTCCTGAGGTTTGGTGTAAACCATGAGGAATGTTTGCCAACAGCCTGTGCAAAGTTTCCTTCTGAGTTGCTGAAGTGCTGTAAATAGGAAAGTGGGTACCTGGGAACTTGCCCATATTTCTAATCAAAAGGGTCTTCGAATTATTTGGTGCAGCAAAGATATTAAGAACTTTTTAAGCACTTTGGACTGAAGAATAACCACATGGTCTTGAAAAATCTTTTAAGCCCAGGAGTGCCCACAGCACGGGGTTGAAACAAGATGATCTTTAAGGTCCTTTCCAACCCAAGCCATTCTGTAATGATAATAAATACTGCTCCAGATCAGGTCCTGCTCAGAACTTCCTATGGTTTTAGTTTTGCCCAGTGCTTGGCCTCTTTTGAAAAGCATATATTTTTTATTATTGTTTTTAATGGTATCTCATTCTTTTTGTCAGTTTTCCATCTCTACCTTCCCTGGACGGGAAGGGAAGTTCCTCACAAGAAGCTGCTCAGTGCCCAAGACCTGAACACAGCAAAGGGCTGGGAAGGGTCCTTCATGCCTACACATGATCTCTGAGGTTGGCAGAAACCTCTGGAGATCATCTGCTCCAACCCTCTTGCTCCAAGCAGAGCCAGCTGAGTTTTTGGAAGTCTCCCATGATGGAAACTCAACAACCTGTTCCACTGTTTGAGCACCTGCATGTTCTTTATTCTTTTTTCCTTCTTTCTGCTGTGTTTTCTGGTTTTGCCCTTGGTTTATTTTGGACATGAAATAGAAACACTGTATTGGCCTGAGGAGAGGTTCACAGCAGCATGAGAACAGACCACAAGGAAGCAGCACAAATTCAGTGGGAACAGAGTGTTGCAGCTGCAGCATTTCCAGCAACAGGGGTTTTTGTTTTCCTCTCTCAATTTTAACTTGTGCTTTCTCCCTGCAGCTTCTCCTGGACTGCAGAGACACGAGGCACTAACAAAACACTGCTGTCAGCTCTCACTCCCTAGTAGTGCTTAATATTAAAAAGTAAATTGCTTTGCCAAAGTACTAGAACTTGAACATAATGGGAGTGAAGAACCACTGCTGTCTGGGAAAGACTGGCTTGTTTAACTGGGTGCTTCGTTTCTGAAATGTGAGCCCCTGATGTTGCATGGTTTTGTTTCATGGGTGCTGAAGGACTGAGCTGGCAGAAAACACGTGTGAGTTTGGAATGAAACACAATTCCACCCTGTCCACCTCAAAAACAAGTCATTATTGACGTAAAAGACAAATCAAAGGGCAGGTGCCTTTGCTGGATGTCACCTGCATGCAGCTCTCTAGGAATGAAGCCAGGCTTCTCCAGCCATGCTGGGAGGCCCCTCTTGTTTTGCAGGAGCATAAACAATCCTGTGCAGATGTTTCACAGTGAACCTCAGCTGGAACAGCCCAAACTGCATCCTGCTGTAAACAGCCTCCTGGGAAGAACAATCACTCCATCACTTTTTTTATGCTGCAGCTTGGGCTTGATGCAGGCTGGGCTTCTCCATGATGTCTTGACAAAGGAAATACCTCAAAAAAAATAAAATTCAAGTTGCTACGAGAAAACCCCCAAATTCTTTAATCTGGTTGTGCCATGTACCATGACATTATAAATACGAATTCTTCACTATGGGGTTGGAACTGGATGATCTTTAAGGTCCTTTCCAACCCAAATGGCTCTATGACTGAGTCAACTGGAACAGAAAAATTATGTTTCTTACCAATCTGCATTTGATACTGTTCTGCTCTTCCTGTGTCTCCCGTGCTCTGCTTTTACACAGGTGGACTTTTGTCATTAAGCCTTTAAGCACAAGAGCCTTTTGCTGAAGCAGGAGAGGCCGTGCTGGGCCCGGGTGACTGGGACATCACCCAGCAATGCTCCTCCTTGTACTGGTACTGAACAGCCAGTCTGAAAACCACAAGGGAGTGTTTCTGTGGTGGGGAAAATGCATGACCCTCACCAAGCTGCTCAGATGGTGGGAAGCAGAGCTGAAAAACGGTGACTCCCAGGTGAAGAAGCAGCATGCAGGAATCCTTTCCATGTAGCCTGAGGACAAACCCCACGTGTAGTGCCCCAACCTCCTCCCTCTCACCAGGGCCCGTCCCGCTGTCTCTCCTGAGCTGCCCCAGCTTTGCCTCAGCCTGGCACAGACACAATAATGGGGTTTTTCCCAATGTTCCGAAACCAAGGCGGGGGGGGGAGGGGGGTTTGACATTCTCTGTGATGTGGCAGGGGGACATGGTTTCGTGGTGAACGCCGTGGTGCTGGGTTGACAGCTGCACTCTGATCTCTGGGTTTTTTTTCCAGCCTTAATGATTCTGTGATTAGTGTTTCTCTTATCCTCAGGCCTGTCCTCCCAAATACACCCCAGCAGGTTACTGATCGGTTCCCTCTGGGGTGAAGAGGTAGATGAGGGCTCACAGCACAGGGTTAGATGGTCTCTCTGACCCCAGGCTAACAAATCACTTCTCTGCTCTTTGCTTTGGCTCCCTGAGCCTTTGGCCATTCCCTGCTCCACAGGGTAGTGTAAAGATAAAACCCATTTGGGATTCTGAGTTGCTTGGATACTGTGTGGACTGAGGGTGAAATAAAAAACATATAAATAGAAAAATGCATCTTCTGGAGTCTCCCCTCTGGTCTCCAACCCTCCTCCTGTAATTAACCAACTGCTGTGTCTTTCCTTGGGCTGGTTTGCCATCCCAAGCTGCTGCTCATCTGATGTCCTAGCTCAGCAGTTCTCCACAGGGCCCTGCAACTTCTCTCCCTAACTGGTGGCTTTTAATTGGCAAATCATCACTTTCTTCCAGCATGATTCCTCCTTCCCCTGCAATGTCCCCGGGTGGTGCCTGAAGAATAAGACCCAGGTGACATCCTGTTCCAGGGTTTTCCCCACACGGGCTGGTCCTCTGAGGAAGCCTGTGGTTTGATAATGAGTTGTGCCTATTTTTAACCTTATTTTACTATTAGTTTATATGTTATTTATATAGAGAGATTACCTGTCTATCTATAACCTTTATTACTTGAGTCCAGTTAGACTAAGGAATCCATAGAAGTCCCAGCCATGACTGCACAGACACAGCCATGCAGTGATGTCCGAGGTGTTTTGCAGGGTTAGGTTGAGGTGATTTGCCTGGGGTCAAAGGGAATCTACATCCATCAGCCCGTCCTGATGGTAGTAGAGCTACACCAGTTGAAACCTGCTTTTGAGCTTTGATTCCAGTTAATTATATGCTGCAATTTGTTTTTCAAATGAGAAGGAAATTACTCATTTCCCCAGGTTTGCAGCCCTTCTGGCAAGTTTATATATAAATGCATATATATCTTAAATGGTGAGTATCAGCTAATGTTTAGTTAATTGTGCCTTCTGAAAACACACAGCAGCAGCAGCTCCTTCCTTCCCCCCGGAACCATAACTGTGATGCTGAGATGCTCTGAGGAGCACCCACAGCATCTGGGCCTCAGAAGCTGCTGGTAACACCATTTTCCTCCCTCCTCAGCACCAAAGCTGTGCTTGCAAAGCCAGAGTCACTTTCACTTGGGTGGAATATGGGGATGTTGGGAACAGACACACCTTCTAACGTCCATTTCCAGGGAAAAGCAATTCAGGTGCTGAGTTTACATGCAAGACAAGGCCATTGCTGTCATGTGTTCTGCTAAACTGTTGGCTGAGGGTGGCAGGGCAAGCCCTGAGTGTATGCAGGGATGTAGCTTTTGGGGCTGGAACTTGCTTCACTCGGGCTAATATTTTGAGCTGCCTTTCCCTCTGTTCCCAAATGATCTTCCCACTGTATGAAAAGTCAGGAGGTACCACCTCTGTGGCTATAACAGAACTGAAGGTCATTTCTTTATATCTTTATACAAAGCAAAATCTCACTTGAAAATCATAGAATCATGGAATGGTTTAGGTTGGAAGCAACGTTAAAGACCATCCCATTCCAACACCTCCCACCAGCCCAGGCTGCTCCAAGCCCCGTCCAACCCAGCCTTGGACACTTCCAGGGATGGGGCAGCCACAGCTTCTCTGCCCAACCTGTGCCAGGGCCTGCCCCCCCTCCCAGCCAGCAATTCCTTCCTAATACCCAATCTAAATCTACCCTCCTTCATCTTAAAGTCAAATCCATGTCTTCGTGGTGCTTTGTTTTAGGATTTAAATGGTTAACTTCACATCTTAGCTGGTCCTTCTCATCCTCTTGTAGCTGATTATAAATACACTGCAGTGAATTCCATTTAGTAGATAACCTTTGCAGGGTAGCTTGAATGTGAACAGTATTTTATAGATTACAGATAAGACATACTCCCTGCCTAGGAGACTTTGAAATCTGATGGAGTTGAGTCAAACACATGGCAGAACATGAGAAAATATTTCATCACAAGGATTATCTGAGGTTGCCAGGGATTAGAAAAGAGGAGCACTGCTTGGAGAGCTGAGTTTTAAGCAGAGCTTTGAAGAAAAGAGGACATTTGACAGATGAACACATGGAAAGGGCAAAGGCACAAGGCCAGGAACGTGAAGAGATAAATTAGATGAGGAGACAGAGATAAGCCATTGCACTGTGAAATAATAGTCTGGATCTTGGTCCCAGCAAGAGAACTCCAGCGTGGAGGTTGGGGAGCAGTGCAGGTAGAAAAGGAGAGGCCTTAAGACAGCTGTTTGTAACTCCAGTTGTGTGATTGGAGACTGTGGGAGGGGTTGGTCCCCAAGAGGGAAGTGTGGACTTGGGAATGAAAGAAAAGAGTAAGTGATGTGCTGCAGCAGGGACAGGAGAGGGGGGAAAAGAGTCAAAGGTCCGGGAGTCAAAGGAAGGTGGACAGGTGGGGTCTGGGAGGCAAATGTGTTCATTTCTGGGGAAAAAAAGTGTATTTGAAATTCGGCTCCTGGCAGTGAGAGCCCTGTGGCTATGTCAAGATAGAGGGGGAAGAGAGGTCAGAGCCCAGTGCAAAGGGTCAGCTTTGTGCTGTGTGGCAGGAGCTGCAGAGGTGAAATACTTGAGGAGAGGACACAGAGGACCAAAACCTACCCAGAGAGGGTGTGAGAAACCCCCTGCTTTAGCAACAGAAATGTGGAGAGAACGAGCTGTCTCCAGCAGCACAAACCTAACAGAGCAGAGTTACCAGGAGGTGGGTGGAATAAAGACAGAAATAAAGGAACCCGTTAAAAAAAAAAAAAAAAGTTAGAAAGACAGCTTTTTTTGTTTTTCCCTTTTTTTTTTTTTCTGTCCGTGCTTTGTGAAACAATTCCCAGAACAAAAAATTGAGGGTAGAAAAATAACAGCCTTCCACAAGCCAGAATTTGATTATGAGTGGAAAAACAAACTCCTCTAACAGCAGCTGCTGTTTTATATGTTGGCCATAAAACATGTAGTATTATGAAACTTGGAATAATATTTAGCAACTACAGTAATCTAGTTAATTTTTGTAATATGTTTTTGCTTACATCCTGTTTATAAGATGTCCCTGAGCATCTGCAATATTGCCAAGATGTATTGTCATGGCAAGGTGATTAGAGGAGAGTGGTTGGTTGGGGTGGTGGTGATTAATTAGAGTCTGATTTTAGAGTCTAGAAAATAAGTGGAGCATATTAACACTTTGGTTGATAGAACTTCAGCTAGTCCAAGCTGACCTGGGTCATTTGAAGACTAAGCTCTGGTCTGCCTTTCTGTTCTTGGTTTTAATCAAAATTGTGTAATATTGCAATACCTTGTAATTTATTTACCTATCTGCTCTATGGGTCTTGCCATAATTTATCCTGTGTTTTACTTCAGTGACGTTACGCAAACCATATAAATCAAGCCTGGAATTCGAGTGTTTCTAAAAAAATTTGGTATTTACCCTGAGAGGTTCCAACCCAGGAAGTCTGAACGAAATAGGGAATCAGGACAGGGCTGCGGAAAGACTCCGAGTTCAGCACAGATTTAGTGGGTTATGAAGCTTTCCTCGGCAAACATTCCCATGCAAGGATGTCCTAGAAGATACCTGTGCGTGGCTGAGGAATCTCATGCTGCCTGTGGGATTTGGGGCTGGGCCAAGTGCTTGCACAACTGCTTGAAGGATTGCAGGCTTCCCATGGAAGCAGGAGGGAAAGACTCCCTTCCTTACCAGCCTGATGTGCTGGGGGCAGCCAGGGGTAAGTCACCAAGGAGTTCAGCCAGGTGGGCAGACTTGGAGCTGTTTCCAGGCTGGCATAGCTGATCCCATCCCTTCTTGCAGCAAAAGCAGCAGGACCAAAGCAGGAGCAGGGGCTCAGTCCATGCCTCAGTGGCTGCATTTCACAGGGACAGCCTGCGTGGCCAGAGTCCCCTCCACTCATCCTGCACACAGACAAGGGGCTTCCCCTCCCAAGACCCATTTGGCAGCTCCAGCTTTCTGAGCAAAGAAGAGCAGGGGGATGTAGGGGGTGTGGAAACCCCCGCCCTGCTCAGGGTGTGCAGTAGCAGCAGCAGGGAGTGTCTGTGACTGCAGGCAAACAACTTGTTCCCCTGGGTTGTGAGGGTGTAGCAGGAGCAGCTCCAAAACCAATAACGCCAGAAACAGAACAGCAATTAGCGCACAGGGGCAATTAAACCTCCCTGCTTAAAATACCAGCTCAGAGCGCGTATTTACCTACTCGTGCTTCCTACTAAAAATAAACAGGTTAAAGTCACAAACCTACTGTGTGAGTAGGTGGGGGGAAAACCCACATGTGAAAGCGTAGCATTTGGTAGAAATTCCTCTGTGCAGCATGTCCAGGGTCCCTTCCCATCTCACCCTCCTTGCAGCAGCTTGGATTGAGTTGCTGGACAATTCTTGCCAACAAATACCAGGAGAGCGAGTCTGTTTTGTGTCTATGTTTTTATCAATTATCCATAGCCACTGCAGCCACATTTCCAGGCAGAAGTTATCAGAAATTCTTCCCTTTTTTTTTGGCTTTTTGTTTGCTGCTCTGCTTTTCCATTGTTTGGTTGTTTGCCAAAGACACCGGGGCACCAGGGTGGGACTCAGATCCCAAGTTTGTAGTGAAGCATGTTGGCATTTCTGTGATTCCTTTCCCTGAAGGCATGAGTACTGTTCCTGTTAGGCTCAGGAAATTAATTTGGACACTCCTTTTCTTCTGGGTTGAAGTTGTACATGAACTGTCCCATCAAAGAGCCACGGTTATTTCTGCCTCCTGAGTGTGCCAGAGCTAAATCCTTCTCTCTCAGGCTGTGCCTACACCAAACTGGTGCCCGTGGCTGCTCTGCAGCACTGACACCAACTGGCCCATGACAGCCCTTTCCACCCCACTGGAGCCTGTTTGGCACCAAAACACAGTGTTTGAGCACCTCTTGCTCTTCCCCAGACTGGCACTCCAGGAGGGGGCTGGTTCACCCAGGACAGTCCAAGTCCTCACAGTGTTTAGTTTACTGGAATAGGTGATACTTGAAAGACTGTATTGGGTTGGTTATTAATTTTCACAAGGTATTTGCTTATCTTGCAGAGTTTTTTTATACTCCACACTTTCTTTAGAAATTGGACAGTCCCTTTTATTGTTTTTATTGTTTAGATATATTGGCTCCAAATTAATCCTTCATACAATCCTTCAAGGTCCTTGAAACTTCATAAGGACCAAGCTGCATCTTCCCATCCCACTTTAAACTGAACATATTGTGGAGGATCCATCTATCATTCCTGGTCTTTTATGCATCAGTAGATGTGGCTTTGCAAACCATGTCTTGAGAAACTCTGACACAGGGCACAGTCTCCTGTAGGAACATAACAATGCACTTTCCATCTTTGATTTTTCCCTAATGGAAGGGTTTTGGCAAGGAGAGGGTAAAGAACTTGTCTCTCGTTGCTTTCCTTGTGCAGGTGTCTCTGTGTGTGTACAATGCCAAGAGCAGCAGCAGCACAAAGGGCTGACAGAGGAACTGGTGCTGCAGGAGCCACGAGCACACGTTCCCCACACAGCCAGCCGGGTTTTCCTGCTGGGGAAACCAGCCCAGGAAGAGGAGGAATTGCAGCTGGGTCCCTTTCCAACACACACCTGGCAGCTCAGAAGTGCTGCTTGTTCCTGCTGTTTGCTGTTCCCCCGGTGCCCATCTCATACTGCAGGCATTTCGGGATGCACATAATGAGGGACCTCCCTTTTCCTTCCACACTCTTTTCCACAAGTATGGGTTTGGGGAACAAGCTCAGGCATCCAGGCACTAACTCAGTGCATTCTGTTGGATCTCTGCTTCATTCAGGGTGTTAATTCTTCTGCTTTTGTCCCCAAGGAGGTTCTTAGAAATGATACCTTGGTGCACCCACACAACCTGCACAGAGCAGCAACTGGCTGAAAGCCCAAGTTGTGGAGCACAAATTGTTGCTGTCAGTGTCTCCTGGATGAAGGTTATGGCTCTCCTTCACTTGCCTTGAATGTTTTGTGGTTGTTCTGTGCTCTTTTCTTAATAACTCCATACAGAACTGCTGTTAGAATTTCTTTTTTTTTTTTTTATATTTTTTCTTTATGAGAAGAGAAATTCTTCGTGGTTTGTTTTGCCAGCAGCAAGAAAATAGGTAACAGACCTCTTAGTTAAAAACTAAAATGAAAAATCCATCATGCAGCAAAAAGACCTTTGAATAATATCTTCCAGACTAACTCCAAGACAGGCAAGTAAGTCCCCTATTTCTTAAGTGACGCACAGCCCTGAACATCTGTCCCAAAATATTCAAGCTCCAGACTGCCAGCAAAAGGAGGACTTGAGGGCTTGACCTTCCTGAAAAAACTGTACATGGCCAAAAAAGACTTTGGCTAAAAGGCTGACTGGGGAATGGAGGAAGGTTCATCCCAGAGCAGAAAGTGATGCCAGTAGTTTGTTCAGATGTAACATTTTAGCTGGAGATTTATTGAGAGTTTCTTGTTTGTTTGTTTTGTTTTGCTATTGCTTCTCTTTGCAAAGCTGAAACTTGTCCAGTAACACTCTGTTTCAATCTTTTATATGGATTGCTAGACACTTATGAGCATCAGACAAACAAACAAGCAGAGTAAGTTAAGAGTCATCTAGTTTGTAATGCAAGGAGGTGGGCTGGGGACCTCTTGACAGACTTTCAGCTGAGATGAAACAGAACAAAAAGTAAAGAGTTGTTTTCCTTAGTTGCTGCCAGCATTTTTATATTTCCACTGGCTTCACAGGGCACCAAATGGACACTAAATTAGGACAATACAATTTCCAACACAATGCATAATGCATGACTCCCCTGACCAGGCTGTGTTTGTGTGGAGGGCATTGTACCTCACGGGTGAAGCTCTGAGCTTGTTCATAAATCCTGGCATTACTTCAGCTGTCATCGTGGAAGAGAAAGATAAACAGAGCTAATAGAGTAACAAAGCTTCAAAGATCTTCCTCAGACTTCAGCCGGTCTGTAATTTGCAGAGTGATTTACCAGGAGCTGCACGAGCAGAGCACGAGGAACACGGGGCTCTGCAGCCCCTTGTGGGGCTTCATGGGAGGTGTGATGGGCAGGCAGAGCCCTCTCTGTGTGTCTGAGTTCATGTGTGTCCAAAGGCAGCCCTGAGCCTGTGCTGCAGCAAAAGAGGCTGTCACTGGGCTCAGGACCAGGACCAACAACCCCAGAGGGGCAGTGACTGACTGTGCAAACCCAAACTCTCTGTCCTAGTCCAGCCCAAATGTAGCCAAGTGCAACCCACACCTCTGACCCTGTGAAGTCTCTATTATTTATATCTAACGGGATTAACTTCAATATAGGACACAAACCTAAGCTAAATTTTATAAATTCTATGCTTTCATTTTGCCTAATCCACACTCACCTCTCGCCTGACGGAGGGAATGGGTTTCCTTATCCAAAACCTGTAAAGTACCCGGGAGGACTCACAGTATCTGTGATGATGCCCCCATGTGATTATACCAAGTTTATGCTCATTCCTGCTTTACAGCAATGGAGGGAATTTCTTCAGGGACTTCAGTTTACAGAACACCCCAGCTGGCACCTCTTGTCCACACTAAAATTTGGAGGGAAGACAAAGATGCTGAAGAACAACAGCAAGATGATTGTTCATGATACTTAGCATGATACTTTTATCCTCTCAGAGCAATGCTGGGAAGGCCAAAAGCTGCTTTTCCAGGGAATTTGGAGTGGTTCACAGCTGGAGGGGATTGACTCACAGATAGAAACTGAAGGGCGTTTAGTCTGAAACAAAATAATAATAAAAGTCTTTGGCCTTTTTTGAGAGGCAAATTAATTTCTTCTCAGGCTGAGTGGAATAAGTGGGTTGGAATAATCATAAGCTATGACTGTTAATTATATTAATCAGTGTATTGGGGCAGTCAGGAAATACTGGGTCTGCCTCAGTCACATAAATGGGGGGGAAAATTGCATCAGGATCCTTGTTAGTCAGCAGAGGGACAGAGTCAGTGATGTATCATCCTACTGCCCATTTTCTTTCTAGGGGATTGGTTTGGGGCAGCTGTTAAACTCAATTTTGCACAATACAAGTAGAAAAAGATACTCAATTTGTCCCTGAACTCGGTTGTCTGAGTCTCACATTGGGCTGCATTTTCTGGGGCAAAACCCACATGGATTGTGTGTCAGACATGGCTTTTGATAGCCCAGCTGCTGTCAGGGCTGTCTCAGCTGTGATTAGCTGCTGGGGACTTGTGGCCTGAGAAGGCTTAGCAGGATTTCAAGCTGATCTGTGATGGTAATTTCTGAGAAGGGCCAGGCACACTCTGCGTGGGCAGAGCCCTGTGTGAGCCTGAGCCCGTCTCAGTGGGCAGGAACCCCCACCTGTGGGTCTGCAGGGGTGTGATGCAATGTTTCCCCAGCACCAAGCCCCCCACTCCATCGTCTGCCTCCATTTCTACGTTTCCTCTGCTCTGGCCTGACATCACCTCCTGCTTTCACTCCTACCTGGCGACCTTTGCGCCCTCAAAGCAGCTTTCATTTCAGTGACTTTTACCAGTGCTTGTTTTCTAACCCGGTGTGAGAACGTCTCGTGTCTGTGTCTGGTGGAAAACAGTCCTCGCTCACAAAAATAAAGGGGCTAAAGTGTAAAACTGCAGCATCACACACAGCTAAACTGTTTCTGAAGGTCACAGAGTTGCAGGTCTGAAGGCAAGGAACACTAAACTCTTCACTCCTAAAACCTGTAAGGGATGTCTGAAGCCTTGAGCATGGAATGGATTCGCATCAAGCTCTGCAGAGAGGTCAGATTTCTTAAGCTGTTGTTCCAAATTTGGCTGAAATTCCCCCATAGGCAGAGGTCTTCTGCTATCCCCCTCCAGTCCCTGGGGGGACTGGACATCTGGGATGTGTCTGCAGTGAGCAGTAGTTTCTTATTAAGAAATTGTGGCTGCCAAGATAAATCACCCTGTGCAAGTCTTTGGAATAATAACAATAAAATGATTCCTTTTCACCACATTTCCCAGGGGTGTGCTCCCCCCACAAGGTCAGAAGAGAGAAAAGTCACCTGAGGGACCCACTGACACTTTCACCTCAAACTGGCCAAGATTGCTCAAAGCCAGGCCAGACACATTGGTTGCACAAACTCAAACAGCTTGCAAGCCAGACTTTTGCCTGCTTTTCCTCTGTTTAGGAATTTCCTTCATGCTCCACATCCAGCTCATTTTGCTGCTGGCTGTTTTGGGGGCACTCTCGTCCCTTGGGGGGCCGAGTGGTCTGTGTGGCCATTGGCACAAAAGCACTTCAATCTGCAGGACTCAATGCGATGGTTTGATCCCGACTGTCTTCCTGCTGCAGCCACACAGTATATTCCCATCTCGTCCTCATGGGTAAGGGACCTCAGCGGTGTTTTGGGGTAAAACCTGGGTGCAGAGGGGATGGGATGGGGGGCAGCCTCAGGACGCACCCTCTGAGCCCCTGATGTGCTCAGGGACAGCAGACCATGTCTGCACTTGGTGCACAGCCTCGGGGTTGTTTGGGTTTGCTCTGAGGAGGAGCCAGGGAAGGCACGAGATGGTTTGGAGGTGACGACCTGCAATTTTCACTCCACTTGATGCTGGTGAGGAGAGCAGAGGTGGGACGTGCAGGTTCCTCAGGAGCCCTGGCGAGTGAGGGGATACTCTGCCACGGTCTATGCATCTTGGGATGCCTTAGAGGCAAGCACAGCTTTCCCCCCCTGCAGCTGCCCTGGCTGTGCCCCCCGGCCATGCTGTGACCCCTCTGTGTGCAGGAGAACCCTTGATGGNTCTTTTGAGTTTAGTTTGTAGGCTTATTGCCAAATACCTTCATCACCTTTTTTTGTTTTTACAGCTGGGGACTTTCCACGCGACAGGTTGTTTGGGAAAAGTGATGCAAATTGTAAATCATGTCTTAATTTGACTTTAAATATCTAAGCTTCGGACAGCATGTCATCTTACTGAAGATAATACACATGCTCAGAAACTCAGCAGGTGTCCTTTGAAAACTTACCCCAGCTATAAAAGTCCCTTTTATTTTTAGAAATGGTTTTTAAAATGTATAGCTGATCCTAAAATGAGATAATTAAATTTATGCATCAGATAATGGTAATCTGATAAATAATTAAAATCACAAGCATTTGATAGTTCATTGCACTAGAACTTTTACATTCTGTAGATATTCAAGAGAAGAAAAACCACAGAATTTTCTTTGTTTTTGAACCATATTCTTAAATCAGGCCTCAAAACCTATATTTAGACACTTCAAGGCTGATACTATTTCAAAGGTGCTGAGCACCTCTGCTTTCCATTGGCACAGAAAACTTCTCGACACTTCTCTGAATGAGATCACACTTCTCAGAAAACCTAAATATGGTTGTAGGCACACAGTTTTGACTCACTTACCTGAAAATTTCACTCAGTAAAACCCCAGCTCTAAACTACAGGCAAACTAAACCGAGTCTCTGAACTAAAGCAGGTATCATTTGTCCCAGGTCTCAGATCCACGGGGGATTTGTCAGAGCCCTGTTCCCCCTGCCAGGGAGAAGCTGCAAGAGCAGCCCACCTTGTCCACTGCTGTTTGGGACTCCGAGGTGGGAACGGAGAGTCACACAAAGCATAAATTGCAGGGTATTTTGGGTCAGGTTCTCCACTCTTCCAGGCTTTGTGCAGCGTGTTGCAGGATGTGAAGGCACTCACATCACCTGCGTGCCCTGGGCATGAAGGATGAGCCTGATCCCCCCCAGGTGCCCTGGGGGCTCTGCAGTGATGGGCAATGGTCCACAACGTGCTGACTTCCTGTTACTACAGAGATGTAATTATGACAAATAACAGGGTCTGAGTCAGATAAAGCTGCCAGGCCAGAGTACCAGTTGCATCTGTATATTTTATTAATTTATTTTGTTTTACTTTACCTTAACCTACGAGTTTAAGAAGGGCTTTGGACTTTGCTGCAATTGCTAACTGGCTGCCAGGTCTTGGTCAAGCCACAGGAGATGTGATTCCTCACACATGGCTTTAGCTGTCTGTGCCTGACTTCCCTTACAGAGAGGAGAGCAGGGGGGCACTTTCAGGCCTTGGTGTCTTTTAGACACAAGAAGGGGAGTCACACTCTGGGAATGCCTTCCCTGGGGTTCAAGGAGAGCCCAGAGTGAGTGAAACCCAAGGATGCTTTAGGTCAGACTGATCCCAGCTTTACCTATGCCTCTGTTCCCCACCTTCACGCCTGGGACAGTGTGGTCACTTGGTTGATGTTGATGCTCTTTGAGTGCAGGGAGTAACTTACACCCCACAGGGGGTGGTTTTCACTGTCCAGGCCCTGGGCTGTCCAGAGGTAGTGTGCAATGTGTTAGATATGGTTATTTATTAGTTAATTTGTGGCAGGGCTCAAGAAACCAGAAGGAAGCCACAGGAATATACATCTAAGAGGTTCCAGTGCTATTTGGACTCCGATTTCATGAAATCATAGAATAGGTTGGGTTGGGAAGGACCTTAAAGACCATATGGTTCCAACTCCCTGCCATGGGCAGGGACACCTTCCACTAGACCAGCCCTGTCCAACCTGCTCCCAGCAAAAAGGTCACCTGGCCATGACACCAGAAAGGCGAAATCAATACAGGTCAAGCCCATGCAGAGGAGAATCACTGCAAGTGAATTACTGACCACAATAAAATGATGACAAATCATTACAGAAGGTTCAGGTGACGTTTGCCTGTAGAGTGCTCATGACCCAAAATAAAGAGTTGAGATAGTGCTGTGCTCATTCACTCCCCAGGAATTTCCCTTCATGCAGCATCAGTCATGACTAAGATTCTTTTCCGACTCGTCTGTGCTGTCACGGAGTAAATGAAAACAATCTTGACTGTGTGGGGCAATAGTTGTTTGCATCAGGGCTTTGGTGTTTTTCCTGGAACATGAAGGTGATCAGATTGTGAGTGGGGGAAAAGAGTTATGTAAGTGAATAAAGCACAAATACACGTTCTCCCCAACCATGCCAGGATTGCTGCCTGTTGCTGTGGAACAGCTGGAGAGGTTGGCAAAAGAATTTACACACCTGCAGCATCCCCAGCCTGCTGGTGGCAATACCTTCTGCTCTTGCTCAGGGCACCTTGATCTCTTACCACAGACTTCAGGACCTCAGGAGTCTGATGTTCTCTGCCCCAGCCCCAGACAAGAGCAAACACAGGAATCCAGTATTTATTGCAGTTTATCTGCCATAACCTACATCCTTTCAGCACTTCTGAAGACGTCTCTGCACCCAAATAGCTCACATCACTGGGCATTCCTCACTGATAATACAATTTATCTCCCCCAAAATGTCATTTTTGTTTAGGTTCTGGTAGTGTCTCCTCAGGGCTGTGTGAGATGTTCTACAATCATGGGCTAAACAGGCATAGCTGGCGTAAGTGGTTAAAAATAGTAGGATTATTCTTCTGTGTACAGTGTGGGAACTGAAGCACAGAGAAAAATCTCACAAGAGGGACATAGCCAGGAACTGAAACATGTCATCCAGACCCACATATGCTTTTCTTAGAGGGCTGGGACACAGCATATGCATCAGCTGTACATGGGATCTGAGCTTTTAGGCTCAAAACAAAAAAGATAGGACAAGAATAATGTGGAAAGAGGCCTGAGGTAAAAAACCAGACTATTTCTGGAGCAGCCTGGCCTAGTGGAAAGTGCCCCTGCCCATGACAGTGGGGTTGGGATAAGATGAGCTTTGAGATCCCTTTCCAGCCCAAACTGTTCTGTGACTTTATGACTCTGTGATTCTATAAATGCACTACTTGGAGCTCCATTTCCCTCACACACAGGCCCAGTCACTAGAGCAAGGGCTGGAAAACCAAGCACTTGTTGGATGTCCTAACAGCTCACCTTTTCATTTTATTTTTTTTTATGAATTATTTTGTATCAGCAAACAAGTTTGCTCTGTGATACTAAACACTAAGTTTTTCATGCATCACTGAGGTAAATCTGTGGTGGTGTTATCTTCAGAACAGAATACTCAAATTCTTAATTGACATTCTGAGTCCTTTATAGACCTCGGTTGGTAAGGAAATGGAAATAGAGCCTGCACAAGAAATATGACAGTCAGATTTGAGCTGAAACTCTGGGAAGAAGCATCTGGCTTGGTATGCCTGTAATTCATTAATCACCACTTGAGCAGACACCTAGAACTTTTTTGTCATTGAAGTCACCAAAACAGTGAGTACTCGCTCAGTGTTCCAGATTTATCAAAGCTCAGAGGCACGTGTTAAATCCCCTGCACTTCAAATGGAATTTAAGCTCTTTGCTTACTAAAAATGGGCTCTTTGAACAGGATGTGCTCTGTAAGCCGTGGAGCAGATGATCAGAAAGTATATAAAATACTCCCTCCTGTCCTGAGCTTCTCACTGAAAATCCCAGTGCCCCTTTCCTAGCGAGGTCAGCACCCACAGCCCAGATTGCAGGGTCTAACCGTGCTGGAGAAAAGCCATTTCCTCTGGGCCATCCTCTGGGGACCATCCAGCACATCCAAAGCACGATGGCAAGGCTCTCCCAGGTTCCTTCCCCAGTTCCAGGACCCTCTGCAGGGAGGCAGTGCCCTCTCACCCTCACCAAGTGTTCCAGAAGCCACATTCCAGGAGCTGTCCACAGCGTGAGCCAAATGTTTCATCAGAGACCTGAAGTTTGAAACACAGAGGAACAAAAAGGCATGCTGTGGTGCTGACCTTTCCAAATTCCCAGCAGACCACAGAGATGATGTGTGTTCACTCCATAGATATGTTCATTACTGCAAGAAAAATTCGGTGTACGAGTGAATAAGCAAAACATGGTGACCTTCTAGGAAAGAGATGTGAAAGTCTCAGAGGGTTGCCATGGCCACGATGAGACCAGATGCTGAAGGATGGAATTTGTAAGTCCAAATGATCAGACAAATTTGAGGTATTTTCTTTTTGCTAAGACAGGCAAAGCAGCCAGGCTGTGGGCTGATGGATCCTGGAAATTTTATCCATCTTGGACTTCAGATATCCAGCCCGGTCTGCAACTGGGCAGTAATAAAGGACCTGCATGGAAGCCTTCTGGGAGATATAACTAGGTGTCAAAATGCACTGAAAACTTTAGCTACCTTGTCCCATACCTTTCTCTCTGACTGCAGGAAGCAGGAGCACTCTCACCATAATCCTCGAGTTTATCTCCCTGAATAATTCCCAACTGACTCATCAAGAGTAAAGAAAAGCTAATTTATCTCTACAACACGTGTCCTTGCCACTACAGCATAAAACACCATCTGGGGCTGCAGCACGGAGCTGATGAATCCAAACACTTCTTCTGAGAAGACACAAACACCAAATATGAATATACAGTGCCAACAGCAGTGTGTTGGAAACAGAGGAATAGGATGTCCCTGCCCCAAGGCCAGGGCTCACTCCTTAGGACGAACACCTCCAGTAAAGTACTTGTGACTTTTGACACTTGCCAAAGGTTCTAGAGACCAGGAAAATGCCTTTCTTGATCCCAAGACCCTCTTTCAAAGGCAGCTGGCACCGTGACGTTTGTGTGAGTTTATGTCTTGCCTCTCAAGTCCCTGCAGGGGAAAGCTAAAAACGTGGCTAGTCCTTATCCTTGGAGCAGGACGTGGCTTTTGTGCAGTGTGGCCATGTCTGATTTGTCAGCAGCCATGGGATCATGTTTATTATTCCATGCTGCCGTGGAATCTTCCTGCCCCAGACATGGAGATGGAGATAAGTACATCCCAAACCTTGTGTGTCAAGGCAGCTGCAGAGCAGCAGTTTTCTGTCTCAAGAGGGCACGGTGAAAAAGACCTTTGCAGTGAATTACACTCTTACTTGGGAGAGAAAGGAATGCACAGAATGGTTTAGCTGAGCTGGATATAGCCCAGGGCTGTGTGCCAAGAGACAGCAGATAGTCAGATCCCACTGAGCCCCACCCAGCTGGGAAGACACAGGGCAAGTGGCTGAAAAAGCAGAGATGGAAAATGCCAAGAGTCGGGGAGACCAAGAACAGGGAGCAGGGACAGCACCTGAAACAACACTTGTGAGGAGTTTCTCTCCCAAAAGAAGACAAAAGGTGCTCAGATTTCCCACAGCAAAAGAGTTTGGGCAAGTAGGAGTAAAGCTTGGGAGTCCCCAGAACAGGAGCTGCAAGGGCTGGAAGCAGCTGCATGCACACTTTGTGCCTCACAGTGTGTTTCTGCAGAGCCATGAAGGGGGATATGAAGAGCATCACCTGTGCCCACCCATAGCTGGTCTGTGTTGGAGGAAGGAGGGATTTGGAAAGGTCCTGGTGGGGAGTCACAGAACAGGCTGTGACGATGCTTGTTCCTCATGGAGGGGCAGAAAATGCTGACGGCCAAAAGGGCAGTGACAAAAAGCTGCATTAAAGTCTGTAGGGCTGGCAGAAGGTGTTTGGATCAGCCTTTGTTAGGATGCAAGACCTACAGGCTCACGTAGGGAAGAGCACGTGAAGTCCAGGCTCCAGTTCTGAATTCCCACCAGGACAGAGATGTCCATTTTTCTATCCCTGACTTTCAGGTTCTGCTTCTTTCCACCCACTGACTTCCCATGGCCAGCCCTTGCTTAATTTAGGGGATCTGTTGGTCCCTAGCCATCAACAACAAACAGTCCCCAGCCATCCTGCAGCCCTGTGGTGCCCAGGGTGCCGTGTTTCTGGCCACTTCTGCAGGCACTGTGTGAGGGACCAGCACACTCATGGCCTTAGAGCTGAAGCCCCAAAAGTATTGACTTGTCCCACGTGTCTTAGAAAATCTGTCCTGTAATCTAATGGCATAAACTCCAGCTTGGATGAAATCCCCAGTAGAACTGTTTAACTGAATAGATTGATCACTTAAAATGCCTTAAAATTCCTGTCTCACAATCTTTGTAATTAATGAACACCCAAAGACCATATTTTACAGAGACTTAGAATAGAAAAGGCTTTAAGGACCGTGAATCTGGTTTTTGTTCATTGTGATATGGATTTGAAGGGAGTATTTTTTTTTCCCTTATAAGCAGGAACACGTTAGACATGAAAAATACAGCAGAGTGCATGAAAAGGGAGAGCAGATAACACAGCAAATGTGTTCCTGTGGTCAAAGCACCAGACTGAAGCTCAAGGGCTCAGATTTTGTCCCCAGCTCTGCCACAGAGTAGTCTGTGATCTTGGCTAAGAGGCTTTGCCAGACCTGGACTAAACACATTAGTAACTGTCTGTCCCTGCTGAGGGGGCCATGACAGGCAGAGCTGCGACTCAGCCCCTGTCTAGACCTGGGGGGGCTGCATCCCTGCTCGCTGGCACTGGCAGGGTTTTGATCAGACTTTGTGTCAGAGCCCTACAGAGGAGTTTTAGGTTGATCCCACAGAGGGCTCTGAGCCTGAGCTGGACACATCCTGCACCAGGGGCAGCCTCAGGGCAGTGTCCATCTTTGGACAGGTCCTTCTTCATGCAGGTGAGCCAGGATCTTGTTCTTGCTCCAAGGGATACAAGGAAGAAATTTGACTTGATACCCTGACATATCCAAGGCTTCTCTGACTTTCCCTGGCAAGATCCTTACTGTCATGGGACGGAAAACGTTCTCTGAATGTCTCCCATTCAGATTTTTAAGGAGTGTTCTTGCCCTGAGGTATAAATTCAAGGTGCCTTCACTGCACCTCGATGTTCTGCTCTGTGTGAGGACCTGCAGTCATGAGCAGGAGGAAAGTTTTCTTTGCTACAGCAACTTTCACACACACACCATGATGAGCATTTTGGGGGAGCCACCACCGACATTCCCAGACCACAGAAAATTCTGGTCATTTGGTGGCTCCAGGGAGGACTGTGTGATATAAAAGGAGAAAGGGTGGGGCTGGGGAGATCCCAGGGGACAGACAGTAGCCTGTTCCCACACAAGGGCTGGAGGGAGTGGTGCTGGTCCCAGCCCTTTGCTCAGGGTAAGCCAAGGGCATGTTCACAGGAGCCAAGGACATGAATGAAACTGGGTGGTTGGGGCAAGAGCCATTCCCAGAGTGGCATCAGTCACAGATGAAATCCTAATGGGACCAGAGTGCTGAGAACTTCGTGGACTGCAAATCCCATACCAGTGATCCAGGCACTGGGGCAGAGAACAAAAATCCCCCCAAATCATAAACTGAAGCATTAGTCACTCTATAGAAATGGAAGCTGACAAAGCAGCAGCTGCCTTGGTCAGAGCTGGTTCCTATTTGCATGGCCTCACATAGAGAAATTTTGAATCAGAAATTCAGTGGAGCCAGGAGGGAATGAGACATGGAGCCACCCCAAGAGATAAAAGGGAGAATGTTTCAGGATGTTAACAGCCCAGAATCTCCCGGGCAGCACAGATGAGTATTGACTTAGAGCAAGAGGACAATGGCCAGAGATGACACAGAGCAAGAGAGGCTGAAGCTGCGTTAGTTTTGCTGTCTGCTCTGGGCTTTCCATGTAAGTGCATTGGAGGGTCAATGAATAGGCATTTCCTGGCTGAATCCTCCTTGTTCAGCCACTGCTGGTTTTAGTTTAGTGTAGAATTTACATTAATTACTTGCAGAGCATCACAGATGGATCACAGAGCTGCAGGAAGCAAAGCATGGGATGAGAACTTGGGAAACTGGCAGCCGACTCCTTCCTGCCCTGCCCCACCTCGTAAAGCTTTGGGCCAGACTGGCTCTGGGACTTTGCTCCTCTGCAACAGAGGCAAAAACATCATTTGGTGGCCCTAAGTCTGCCATTCCTAGAAACGATGTATAATTGTTCTCTGTGCCATGGAGTACCTGTTTGGAGAGATATTTACTGTGTCTGTCTTGTGTAATCTCTTGTGAGGCTGAACAGTCATATATTCCTGAAAAAATAATAACCAAACATTTTTCCTTCTAATCCTTTTAAAACTCTTCTAATTCTGCGATATTCTTGGTGAGGAGTAAAGCTTGGAGAGGAAAAGAACTTTCAAAACTTGTATACTCTGTGGTTTCTTAAGTGACATCATCCTGCAGTTCTCCATCCCTCCCCAAGTAATGACTTCCCCATAATAGCTTTTCCTGAAAGTTTTTCAGCCACAACTAAGTTTTCTGTGGACATTTTCATAGAACTTATTTTTTGTTACACCAACATTTCTTTCCTGAGTCCCAGAGGGTGTTTCAGAGACCTTCTTTTCGAGGAAAAAGGGGTTGTTAATGTTAATCTACACAAGGCAGTCTTTCCTGCCTTTGTCTTTCATCCCTCAGCCCTCCCTTCTGCAGCATTTGGTGTGTAATGGGATACAACCCAGGTTTGTGGCAGTTTCCTTTCTAGAAACACCAGTTTATTGATACCTGAGAGTCCTTCTATTACATATTCCTGCCTCTGGCAGTGGTGAGCAGTGACTGCTTAGAGAGGGGTGTGGGAGAGATTTTCTTCCCCAGCAAACTCTCCTTTGCTGGCAGCATCTGGCTTGGGGAGCAGGTTCTGGGACCGTCATCTCACCCCTTCCTGAGTAAAATGCGAGTCCCAGAGAAAGCCCTTCCCAGCAGGCAGGGAGCCTGACCATTTCTTCATTGCATCCCTGGAAAGAATTCAGTTGTAACCATTTCCTAAGTGTGGAAATAAACACTCTGCGTGGGTTGCAAGAACCTCCTACCATGTCCTGACTTACAGACCAAGAAAATGGTCTTCCTGCTAGGTAGGACTTAAACAAAAGTAGTATCTGGTTTTAGCCCTCCTAAACTTCTTAAAAGTCTCAGAAAAGTGAATAAAGAAAAATAAACAATGCCCCAGTCATTCAAAACTGTTTCCTGTCTCTTCCCATCCCTGGTCCTGCGTGGAACAGCTGGGAGCAGCTTGTTGGGGACACCAGCTTATGGTGAGCCCCAAATCCCTTGCAGAGAGTGAGGAACAGCTGAAAACACGGGCATTTCCAAGCACAGCCACCCGTGTTATCACACAGCAAACAAGGGGAACACTGAATGAGAAAGCTGCTTCCTTCTGGGGATACCCTCTGAAATCTGAATACCCAAATGGAGCTGGGGAAGCTCTTTCTGGGTATTGTGACAGATTAATTTATTAATAATCTTTTTCTAGCAAAAAAAGTCCCTAAAAAATTCTAAAACTTAAAAAATTGGGGGGTTTAGCCTGAAGACTGTGTCCAGCAATCCAGGGAAACTTGTCATTCCCATCCTCTCTGTATGGATAGCTCACTTCCAGCTGAGTTTGGGAGCAATGTACTTTATTCACCACAGTCACAGGGCCCGCTTTGCCAACATAAAGCTTGACTTGAATCACCTCAAACTGCACTATCACAGCCATGTCAAGGGGCTGATAATACTTTTGTGCATCAGGGCTGCACTTTGAACTTTGTGGGGTGCCAGTCACCCCAGAGCAGTGGGACTTGGGCAGAACTGACCCACCCATCCCCTCAGAGGTATGGCCTTCTCAGGAACCCCAGCAGATACCAGGGCATGCCTGTCCCACGCTGATATGAAGGCCAACAGACAGTTGGATTATGTGAGCCAAGGGAGGCAAAGTTTTGGCTGTGGTAGGGCTGTTTCAGAGCGATTGGAACACAAACCAGCCCCAAATCTGCCTTCTGGATGACTAATGGGGCCGAGCCTTTACTGAACATCAGATGGTGTCTCATCTACAGCCAGACTCTACTATCATGCTCCACTGGTGCTAAAAATTAATAGTGTGATAATCCCCTCTCCAGGGGAGAAGTCCTTTTCAGTATAAAAGGTGCACCTCAAACTTTTTGAAACGCCAGGAGTTCTGCAAACACTCGAAATGATAAAGCCCAGTTTCCTACTGAGCTGTGGCTCCTGGTTGGTTGCCTTTGGTTCCTCTAAAGCCTGTGAACTCCAACTCACATTTTTCCTGCTGTGGGGTCATTTGTAATGTTCTCTCTTTTACTCTTTCCCCCCATTCTCAGATGAGCATTTGGAGGATGCCTTTCCCACCCCTCTGATGGGAATGTGACCCAGCTGAGACGTGGGATAGACACAAACACCCACTCATGACCCACTGAAGCCTTTTTGGGGGGGATTATGCATTGTCAGAATGACTTACACCCAAATACAAAGGAATTAGAGAAAGTTCATCATTTCCAGGGCTTTGGGGCCAAACAGCTACACTAAATGGTCTCTGCATAAAGCCTTTATCTTCTTTTTTTTTTTTTTTAAGGCATTATCTTATAGAACAAATAAACTGGGATTCAAGAACTCAGCATCCAGTATCTAATCTCCTGTTTCACTTTGTGTTGCTTAATTAATTCTGTGCTTAAGTTCTCTCTGGGCAAAATATAAACAACAATAGTTCACTCTTTCACATTATTGTAGCTATTAAATATTTGTGGAGTCACTCAGATACCACAGTGGTGAGAGCTATGGAAAAATCTATACATAAATCAGAACTGTTTATGTTTCTGCTGATAGCAGAGATATCACAGAGGTTTTCTCATATAAGTGGAAGGGGGGGGTTATTGAGTGGGGTTTTTTGGGGGGGGAGGTTGTTGGTTATTTTTGGTTGTTGATGCTGGTCATTTTTATTTGTTTTGGTTTGGGTTCTGGTTGGTTGATTGGTTGTTTTTTTGCGTGTTCTTTGTTTTTAATTCCCCGAGTGGAGTAGGTGCTGCCTCTGTGCATTACACCCAGAAGAAAAAAAGTGTGCTCGGCGACATCATAGCACAAAAAAGGGGAACAAATACTTCTGAGCAGCTGTGTCGCTCCTCACATCTTCAAAGGCCTTCCCAAAGATCTGCCAGGAAGCTGACTTTCCACGCCGACATTCAGATTCCCAGGGTATTGTTTCTATTTTGGAGAATTGTTTGTTATGACAGCACGACCTTCCTGACAGAGGAGCTTCAACATTTGAGAACCCATCTCTAGCAGAACTACATCTGAAACTGCATTTTTTAGTGTCTTATCTGAAGTGTATCTAAAGGCATGTATCAATAACCCCATCGTTTCTCACAGACTGACAAGGAGTTGTCCATATAGGGAAGAATGAACCGAGTCTTTCTCCTCCAAAGCACAATGAGGAGGTTGAGGAGATGCCTTCATGGGAGGAGTTGAGATTTAACATCATAAACAGAGCTTTGGGGGAGAAAAAGACAAAAGTTGAAATGGCATGTGCTGAGGTGCCCATCCTCCTGTCATGCCCATCCTCAGAGGTGATGAAGGGCACAGGGAGCTGTGGGGCTGCTCCCGGGACAGGGCATTGCAAACAGAGCTGAGATTTGGATGAGATGCTCAGAGGACCTGGCCCTGATTCCTGGGCAATTAAGGTCAGTGGTCATAGGAAGGAGTTCTCTGCAAACCATTTCTCCTGGAGAGCTCAGAAATGGAGCTGCCTGAGAAACTGAGAGCCCAGAATTCAGGGTGAGGACCTCATAGCACAGCCCCTCCAGGCTGAGGGGTGGGAATGCCCTCCTTTCTGTGTAAGTGAGAATGCAGCACAGCCAGCACAGGCTTCTGGGCTGGTTCCTGGGGCAGTGGGACTCTGTGGGTTGGCATCTCTGGGTAGGAGAAGGGTCTGTTTGCCACACCTTTCTTTATAAGCCCAGTAGTGAATGTGGTCCTGGGGGCTTCGAGATGGTGTCACAGAAATGAATTGCTCAGATAAAGTCTCAGCAGAGGATCCAGCTGAGGGAAGAGCTGCAGCATGAGCCCAGACTGTCTCTGACAGCAATCACCTACACAACCTCACTGTGGAGGAAATCAGGGGCTTCCTTCCTTTGGAATCTCCCACTCAAGGCAAACCTTGCTCACTGGGAAGCAGGGAGGGAGGCAGAGAAGAAGAGACTGCTCACCTGAGCTTTCCACTGGGGTGTTTTTTTAGTGTTCTGTTTTTTCACTTCTCTCTCCCCATCTAAACACTCAACTTCACTTTTCCTTGTGAGCAAACACATCCACGATTCCAGCTGCAGCAGGGGCCCTGAAATCCACCACCAAGGCAGAGTAAGCCTCGCTGTAGCTGCCTGTCCCTCTGGCACAATGCAGAGCAGCAACAAGCATTGTAAACAGATCAGCCTGGAGAAATAAACATTAGGCTAAAGATTATTTAATGACTGTCTTTAATTAAGCAATTTGCTGACCAAGGTCATCAGCATGGGGTCCTACATCCCATGAAGACCTTGAGGAGTGTGGTCTGAAAGGAGTGTAAATCAGGGGAACTTCTTTGAAGTGCAGAGTTTGTGCCAATGTACACCCAGATAAGGATCTGATCCTGTGAGTTTGTCACTTGCTTCCGCTGGCAAAAGGGCAGGCCCAGGTTTTGTGACTAAAAGAGATCAAAGAGGTGCTGTTTCTTGGAATCAGCAGAGGAGGCAAACCCAATCCCTAAAGATTTCCTGCTGCTTCTGTAGAAGTGAAAAAACAGCCAAACAGAAAAAGCAAGCAACAGGGTTCCTGGTATAACCAAGTCTCCTTTTAAACATCTTTCTCCATCTGGGATGTGTGTAATTGCTGTCTTCCGCTTCAAGCCACAAATAAAAGGCACTGTAAACATTTTAGGAGGGTCTGGATTCATCCTACCTAAATATAGGCAATGAGCTGCACTTTCCATGTAACAGGCACGTCATCCCAGGCTCTCCCTTACTAATAGAAAGTGTCCTTTCTATGCCACTGAGCCAGAGGGACAGTGATTGAGACCTGGTCTAAGGCTGATATTCGTAACCTGTGACTGTCACTCTCTGGAGTCAAGGGCTGCTTTGAGCTCTGCTCTGAGCTCTGTGTCTCCAAGACCCAATAAGCCCAGCACTGCCCATGCCCTGGGCTGATCCCCCAGAGTGGGCAGCAGGGGAGGGGACATTCTGCCCCTCTGCCCCACTCAGGTGAGACCATACGCCTGGGAGTGTCCAAGGCCAGGTTGGACAGGGCTGGGAGCAACCTGGGACAGTGGAAGGTGTCCCTGCCCATGGCAGGGGGTGGGATGAGCTGGTCATGAAAGCCCCTTCCGACCCAACTTGGCAGTGATGGATTCAAGTGGATGATCTTAAGGGTCTTTTCTAACCAAAATGTTTCCATGTGTGTTTCCATTCAGGGTGTGCTGGTCCCACCAGCACAGTGTGGGGATAAAACCACAGAGGGGTTGAATGCTCTGGGTGGTGGATCAGGGCACTGAGGGGGGGTTGAAGGTGCAAAGCTTTCTGAAGCAGTGTTGGAGGACTGCATGGCTGGTTCTTGTCCTGGATCAAGCTTAAGCCTGAAGAGAGACAGAGGGGTAGGGAAAAATGATCAAGGAGGGGCAAGCCAGATTTGAAGGCTCAAGCATATCTCTGACATCCTTCTGTTCAGTACAGTCTGCAGTAATCATTCATTCAGGAGTGCATTGGCACTCACAAACAGGCTTTAGGACCTGATGCCCAAGGACATCTGTTCATGTTCATAGCTATGACAGCACAAAACAGTCACATGAGTTAGTGGCTATTTTCCTGCACATGAGCACAGTGTCTGCCATCACCTCATCTCATCCCCTCCTGGTGACTCACATAGTCACCCCCCCAGCACAAGTGCGGTATAGAGAAAATCTCACACCCCATTGGTACAGGGTGGCAAAGGGGTGGTTGCTGTGCCCAAGGAGAAGAGGAGCTCTCATGTGGGAGCTCCTGTGCTCAGAGCACCAGAGCCTCCTTTCTCACACATTTATTAACAAGTTGTGTTCTGGTGTACTTAAATTATTACATGATGTCTTGAATTAGGTTTTAATAAACTCATCCTGGTGTGGTTAGCCTGCCCTGTTGGACTCATCAAGTGTGAGAAAGGAAATAATTCTATATCCTTGACAGTAAATAACAAGACATGTTTTAATGTCATGTCCATAGAGACAAAAAATGGATGATAGAATTTAAGATAAATTGGAAGAAAGAATTAAAGAAGGTAACATATTGCTGGGTTGTGCTCCAGACCTGGCAGTTTTGATGGGCTACTTGTCAAGCAGTCCCCTGACTCACAGTCTGCATCCTTGGGGACCACACTGGGGATTGCCCCCAGATGTTCATCACAGGGAATGAGCAGGATCACGTCTGTGACACAAATGGGGAAACTGCTGGCCACAGCTGGAAAGGGAAAGGATTCTTGCAGCATGTACCCACCAGCATGAGTCCTTGGGAGGAATGAGTAAAAGGTGATGTGGCCTGTCTGGTTTATTGCTGTTTGTTTCCTAGAGACCTACTCAGTCCTTTGGGGGAACACTGGGATTAGCAAGAATTTGGCCTGTAGGCTCAAGTGCTCCACATTACCCTCTCTGTGTGCTGGAATGCCAGGAGCTTGTCCTGCAAACCTCCAGAGAACCTCCTTCACATCTTCTTTGTTTAGAAATTCGGAATTACTTGCTATTTAGTGTGTTATTCTTCTACCTGAGGCTTCTCCACGCACATCAAAGGTGCTGCCATGGAGTAATGAAACAGCAGAGCATCCTCCTCGAGCTGGAGGAGCACTCAGGCTTATTTTAGGCCAGGTATTTACTGCAAGTGAAAGGAAATGATCTGATGTGGCATACAGCACTTTTGTAACAACACAAATCCTGATGGTAGTTATTACATAGGTTTGTTTCTTGGAAAAGAAGATTGCCCTCTAAACCAAAACAACAATAATAATGGTGAGGAACTTGAGGGTAGTCCAAGCCTAGACCTATTTCAGCACCACAAGTTGCTGTGTGGGGGTGTGTGGGGAGAGGAATAGGTGGGACACACATTATCAAAATAGCTACCCCATCAAGCTTCGTTAGACAGGCTGGAGAGGGGAAAAATATGTGACTTTTTCCCCTCACAGTGGTTGTTAGAGGTGTTGAACCAGATCCTAAATGTCTCAGGATATTTTTAGGCACCTGGAGGATTAACCCAAGGTAAAGACTCCCCTCCTCACCAAAGTGCACGGAGCTGTGCCCTGCCAAAACACACATGCTCAAGATTCTAAAAGCTCCACCAGGCACTCGTTGTGACTATGACTGTCAAAATCAAATCTCTGTTCTTTGAGCAGAGGGGGAGCTGTGAACCCAAACACAGCTGCTTGCTGCCCGGAAAACTGTGGGCCCTGGGAGTTTGATAGACTTCATTAGGGGGATTTTTTTCATTCAAAAGCCCACCAGGGTTGAATGAGACAGCTTGAAAATAACTGCAGCCTCTGTCTGGATTCTTTAAGCAAGTTTGACCTCATACAGAAGCACAGAAAAATTGTGGTCATTCTTAACTGAAGTGTCTCAGGCAGTGAAGCCTGTAGAAATTCCTGGGATTCAAGCTGAGTTAAAGAAGAAATTAGTAGCACTCAAACAGTGGAGCCAAAAAGGTTAGGCTAGGCAACACAAAATAGCTCTGTATCAGTGAAGATTGTTAACCCCCTCCACATTCTTGTCCTGAAAAGGCTTGTGGGGTGAGCTGTGGGTTTAACGTCAGCAGCTGCAGATCAAAGCCATCAGGGGCTGATGCTCTGCAGGAAAGATCAGCCTTATTTCCCAAAGCAAAAACAAACAGCAGTGGTAACAACAAAACTGTCACCCACACCAAGGAGAGCTCTGCCAGGCCCTCAGCCTGTTGCCTACAAGGACAGAGGGTTCCCCCAAGGATGTATTTTGGCAGGGAGGGGAAACACCTCTCGGGTCTCGGGCTGGGTGGAATCTGCGGTACCACATTTGTTCCTCTACCTGTCTTTTGGTCTTGTTAAAGGCTTCTGTTGCTCCCCTGGGCAGATCTGCTCCAAGCCATCTGTTCAGGGACTGGTTAATGCCAGTGCTGTTGGTGGCTGTCAGAGTGCCAAGCCTGCTTTGCTTCTCCCCTTGCCCCAGGAACTGAGCTGGGACAGGCTGGGTGCCTGTGCAGGGCAGCAGTGGTGCTCCTTCCCAGCTTTATTTGCCTCTAAAATTCTGTGTTGTTGCCATTGTCCAGGTCAGAAGAGGAGGCAAATTAGTGTGTTATTTTTGACACATTAGTTTTTCAGTATCAGGTGGTCTCCAGGCCAGAGAAGTGCCTTACTTTTACTCCATGAGGAAAAAGAGACCCCCTCACTCAGAAATAACCTTTTCTTTCCCCTCTCTTCTGCTGGATATTCCCATGGGGTTGGTTCATCAGCCCATGGGTGTGGTAGTAGAGGCAAGACTGATAACTATGCATACCAGGACACATATTCCAAAAAATATTCTAATATTGGTGGCAGCTGAATTGGAAACATATGTATGTCCACAGAACTGAAAGCCAAAGCAGAGAGAAAAGCAACTTGTAGGAGACTTTTGCTTCCATTTTCTTCAGTTAGTTCCTCAGAGCATAATAAATGAGAGAATAAGTGGTGTCAGGACATCTGGATTTTGTGTCCCATTCCTCTAATTCTCTGAGCCTGTGTCTCTTGCCTGAATTCTGTTCTGAAGACAGCATTTGCAATTCAGCTACCTGGGTAGAGGGTCCAGTCCTAGAGCAGGCTTGGGAAAAGGTTATGCCTGCCAGACCCTTGTGATCTGTCCAACTGACTATGTATATATATATCAGCTGAATTCACAATCAGCAGTGGAAAGTATACGTGACGTACATGGATATAGAAATGCAAGTGCCACATGTGCCACCAGCAACACCTCCTTGCCAGTGCCCATTTTTATTGTGAGCCACGACTCAAGTTCCTGAGCCCCGAAAGCTCCCTCTAAACACTCAGTTCACAGACACTCCCCCTGATAAAGCAGATAAACATCTGAAGCAAAGGGGCGTCTTCTCAGCCTGGGGACCTCTGAGACCAACGGAGCTGGACACAGCAGGGGGGGCTGGGACAAAGGGACAGCCTGAGTTCAGATAAGAGTGTTTAACCCTCTGAAACAAATCTTCAGCAGGAAAATACAGCCCAAACTTGACATCTTTGGGGGACGGAAAACAGACTGCTATGACTAATCTAATGACTGCCTCATTTTTCATCCTGGATGCTTCTATCAGAATGTTTTTGCAGAGGAAACCTGTGAGAAGCTGAGATCTTGTTCTCAGTGAAGTGTTGAGATCACAGGGCATGTGATTCTTTTTCCTCCTTCTTTTTTTCTTGTCCTCTGGTCTCAGAGCAGAGAGGAGACAAGCAACGAAGGGGAGGTCACCAATGAACTTACTTTGTACACATGCAAACACACACTTTAGATCTTAGTGATGCAAACCAGATGGTCACTGTCTGACTCTTAGGAAGACGCTAATTTAACTCTCTCCAGAGCTGTAGAAAATACAGAGGCTCATACCACAGTTTTGCCAGAAGAAGATTTAGGTATTTCTAATAGTAACTATGCATTTATATCAAATACAATTGTTATAAATTAATCCTTGATTGGTTAACTATTGTTCTTTCAGTTAGTTTAAATATCTGACACTACATTATTTGTAAGAAGAAAATTTCACTGGAAATTACTTGGTCCATGGTATGAGTTCTCAATTTCTCCTCTCGTGGCTTCAGTTCTGAAATTTATCTCCATTTTAATCACCCCGATGTCCTCATTTTTTAAAAATGTTGATTTCCACCAGTCTCATGACCACATTCATAACTCCCTGACACCCACAGCTCAGCTGGGAGCTGCTGCTGGATTTTGGGTTGGTTTTGTGCTGTTCATTTGGGTCTGTACTGGCCTCCGCTTTTGGTTTGGTTATGGGGGGGTGTTTACAGATATACCTCATCTGGTACCATTTAAGCTCCCTGGCTGCACACAACTTAACCAGGAGGATGACAGTTCCAAAACACACTTCCAGTGGCAATTTTCAAGTCAATAAATGTTCCAGTTCATTTCAGAATTCCCAGTCTCACTCTCATAACCCTCCAACAACCAGCTACAAGACCTTGCCAGTCAAAGTGAACCAAGAGCTGCATTTTAGTTTAAGAGCATGTTTACAGCTCTGGTTTAAGGCTACTCTTCTGCTCCCTGGTCACCAACTGCTCCCACACTGCTCTTCAGAAACAGGCCACTGTCCACTTAGTCTTCTGATGTTGCTGCAGCATTTTAGGTTAACTTAATTACCCTTATTTTGGTGTTTATGTAGTGGAGGCATTCCCAGGAGTCCTGTTTGCCTGTGTTCCTATTACAGTCAGTGAAGAGAAATAGGCACTTTGGAGGCCCATCTGCCTTATTTTACATATTTTCTTGAGGAAGAAGTGGGTTTTACCCTGTCACTGTGTATTTCACTTTAGATGGATATCATCAGCTCTGCACCGGGTCAGCTGAATGTCACCCTTTCTGCCTTAAGTCCCATTCAACACAAAATTCAAATGCATTAATTCAGGAGTAAGTGTTGTCCTGTCCTCTCTTTGAGGACCATGTAGTGGTTCCCTATCGGACCTCCCACTCCTTGTCTGCTCTAGCTAAAAGGACCTACTCTGTTTTAAACAATTCCAGTCACTAACTACTGCCTGAAGGCAAAGGTGCAGCCTTTATGCCGCTGCTGTTACGAAACAGCTCTAAAATCAGCTTGAAATTTCAACAGGAGCCTGTCCAGAAGCCCTCAGTCTGTGCCAGGCTCTGAAACGTGGCTGCAAGAAACCTTTCCAAGCATCCTTTGTGCTTCAGGCTGTCTGGAGTGGGACGGGATTGAGGGCAGTTCAAGCAGGGCTTTACTTGCACCCCTTTCCCAGGCTGTGTGCTCACATCTGTGGTGGGTCCCCACATGAGCAAGCCGTTCATTGCTGGGAACCACGTTCCTGGACAGCCAGAGATGTGTGAGAAAGGATTAGAGGGGTTTACAGGCAGAGCTTGGCACAGGGATGACCGAGGAGGATCGCAGGATGGGAGTCAGCTGCGATGTGAGGGCTGTGAACATAAAAGGAAGTGCAGGATTATTCACTGAGCTCTGCCAAGAGGAAATAGCCCAAATGGGATGAGGCCCAAGAGAAAACGTCAGCCTGGCTTTCGGGAAGCTGGATGCATGTTTAGGATGCCCGGGGAGAGGATTAAATAAGCCATGAGTTATCAGATAAGATGCTGAATCATGTGACGTAATCATGATAAAAGAACGAAGAGAGCCCCAGCCTGGCACTTGGCAGCCAAGGTCCTCTCCCTGGCTTTTCCTTCTGTTTGCCAACCTTGGGAAACCTGCTTCTTGCCTTCTCTTGTCTCGTTAGGCTGTCATTGCTTTGGGAAAAGACTCTGGGGACTTGTTTTGAGTTGGTTTTCCAATACCCAACCCGAGGGAGCTCTTTTCTATTTCAGTACCAGTAGGTAGTGCCCATCAGGGTCAGATTTACAGGGAGGATTGCTCAGTGCAGCAGTGATTCAGGTGTCTCACCTCTCCTGGGCAGCTTCTGCTGCATTTGGATTTGCCATAATATGTTTTGCACCAGGGTCAAGATTTGTGCTGCTGAGCAGAGAGTTACCTGAGACAGCAAACAAGCAAACAGAAACTGCAGTGGGAGGACCAGGCTTTGTCTCCAGGCTTGAAGAGAACCAGCCCTACCAATGCTGACTTGGTGGGGGGTGCTACTCAGGATTCAGCAGCTTCCTTCTTGTGCTACCTAAATCCTTCCTCCTGCAGCACAATGAAGGAGTAAAGGTTCCCCCTTTTAACTCAAGGTGACATGGAAGACATGACATGGTGGATCCAAGTTCCTCCTCTCTCAGGAAGATCAAAGTCCTTCCCCAAAATCACACTGCCCCAGCAGCATTTCCCCACTGCTGTTTGTGGGGCAGGGCAACATCTGAATGTCTTTACCAGAGCAGATGCTGAAAAGGAGACAGTAAAACATCTGGTTTATGAGCTCCATTGGATTTTAGGAGCAAACTGGGTATTAAAAGGCTGATGCCAAATCTTATGCACTCCTTTTAATACCACCAAGAGGCTATCACAGGCTGCTGTGGTGTGCTGCTACTGGGAACAGACAGTTGGGATTTTAGGGATCTTTAGGGTTAGCAAGCAGCTAATTGAAGGGTTTTGGCATCACACAAGTGCCAGAAGTAACAAACAGATGCATAGTCTTTTGGTGGAATTCAGTATTTAAACTTTGAAAGCTTCTTCTTCTAGTTTCTCAAAACCTGACAGTGTAGCAACTTACCATCATGTTAAAAGAAATTTCCCAGGGAACTGAGAAATTTTAAAACAAATGAAAACTGAAACAAGAGGAGGATGTGGCAGCAGCAATAGGTACAAGACTGCTTTCCTTTCCTCTCACAGCAACAGACCTCTGCTGGGAACCTTGCCTGAAAAGTGCCTGCTGGGGGGGATCCCTGGCAGACTGAGCAGGTGAAGGGCTTCCAACTAAGAGATCTGACAGATAAGGGCAGGGGCTCATCTGGAGAACAGACAATGCCTTCCTTTTTTCTTCCAAAGGAGATTTCAGAGTATCATTGTCGGATAACCACAATTCACATAAAATATTTGCTCTCTGGAAATTGAAGATGAGACAGTTTTGGGTCTGGCAGAAAATCCCAATAATCCCTAGAGAGCATGGAACGTGAAGGGGAAATCCCCTTGGCTCTGCAGTTCAAAGAAGACACCAAAAGCCTCCAAGCTGTGATTTTTTCTTTTATACAGCATTTGTAGGCTTTAATGTAAACTCTTCATATTAAGTCTCTTTGCTCTGCTTTTCTCCCTGGCACATGTTGTCCTTGATTTTTTTTGCAGCCTTTAAGTAGCAGAGAGGACAGAAGAGACAAGATAGTCAGCAAATGTTTGATCTGTTGTATCACCAGCTGAAATGTTCAAGGCTAAATGTAGTTCCTGGTGGTCTGGAAGAGAGTGCAAGGGCTGTCCCTTGGACCTAATATTGGAAGCCAAACTCAGAGTCCTGAGCTCACACCCTGCTGGTAAGCCAGGCTGCTAAATGCTGGGAGGATGGGCAGGCCCTGGCACAGGTTGGGCAGAGAAGCTGTGGCTGCCCCATCCCTGGGAGTGCCCAAGGCCAGATTGGATGGGGTTTGGAGCAATTTGGGCTGGTGGGAGGTGTCCCTGCCCATGGCAGCGGGTGGCACTGGGTGGGCTTTAGGGTCTCTCCCAACCCAAATCTTTCTGTGATTCTATAATTACATACTGCAAGAACTGAAGCAGGAAAACTACCATTATCTCTAATTTTAATCACCAGACAAAATTGTTTTTTTAATCTCCAAATTTATGCCAAATTTTGGTAGAATTTGCCAAATAGTTTCAGCAGTTTTCCCCAGTTTCAAGAAGGCTTTGGGGCAGGAGATGAAGGTAATGATGAAAGGGCAGCATCACAACAGCCCTTCCCTGGACTGTCCTGTGGTTTAGTCTGGTTGTGAAAATGGAGACTCAATTTGTTCTTTGACCAGGACATGAGACCCCCTCAAGCTCTCTTGAACAACTCCTTTTCCCCATTACTGTCCCTGGGTGCTCCATCCTTTCCAGGAGAGAACCTCCCACTGATCTGTGAACTTCATTGCAGCACATTTATTAGTTCTTTTTCACTCTCTAATGGCAGTTGGAATTAGAGTGTGTTTGCCTCCAGATGAAATACATGATATAAAGTACTAAGGAAATGTTTGAAGCTAATAAAAACAGCACAAAGCCCTCCCAATTCCTCTGTCCTGCTGACTTCAAAATACACCAGTTGGTTGGATTGAACTAAGAATGGCTGCTGGGACAGACAGATGGATGGAAATGCAGCATTTCCAGGAACAGCTGCTGAGGCAGGACAAGCATCTAATGTTGGGAATCATGTTCATAAACCAGGAAAGAAGAACTGTGAACCCATTCTGATGTTCACTCCTGAGCCAGGGGAAGGTCACCACAAGCTCAAGGATAGTATGGACAAGTGTGTCCTTGCTTCTGGAATTCTTGAATTCTCTTGTGTTTCAAAAACTATAAACACTTTGGCCCAGATCATGAACTACCAGCATGTTTTTTCCCCAGAAGAAACAAACTGTAAGTTGTAATCTTGGATCTAAACATTCCTTGTTAACCCTTTTTCCCATTAATTAAAGTACATTACACTACATTACATTAACAGCGTGCAGCAAAAACACGTATCTATTGTAACATTCAATTAGGGCCACGTTTAAGCAAAACTTGAATGATTTTCTTACAAATCCTCTTTTGTGCAAGTAGAAACTTGCCCAAAGGAGCCTGTTCCTTGCATTATACAGGCAATCCTGCAGACAGGTGATGTAAATTAGAGTTAATATTGACCTGCATGTTTCTTCTTTCCTTGCAATGAGAAAGATCAGGAATTAAAGCTGAGAAAAATTAAATATCTTGCAACAAGTTCTACAGAGTCTGGTTTCCCAGCACAGGAGCACTGCCTCCCCTTTGGCTCACAGTTCACACAAAGATCCTCAGGGCCACAATTCTGCAGTATGTAGGGGTTTTTTTTCAGGTGGGAACTGCCTTTAAGTTTTTCTCAGAACTCTGCTATCTTGTCTGCATTATTTCTATGCATACACGTGTGCCAGAGCCTCAGTTAACTAATTTACAGCCACTGAAGAAATGCAAAGAGCTGGGTTTTAATTTTCGATGAAATAAGTCCCTTTTTGAAAGCTATGACATTGTTCTCAAATTAAGAAAATCAAGCTTTTTTTGTTCGTTGGTTTGGTTGGTTTGTTTGTTTCCGGGAGGTTGTTATTTTGGGTTCTGTTCTGCTTCACTGTTGGGTCAGACCTCACCCTGAGAGTATGAAAGTCTTTGTTTTGGGACATTCCCACCTTGACTGCCTGCTCGAAGGGGCTGTGGTAGTTGTCTCTGCGATGACCAAAGCAGTGATTTGGGTTTTGAGGTCAAAGCCCTGTGTGTGCAGGATGGCTTTGTGGTAAGCCAGCTCATGCTGAACTCTCGAGTGGTTTGGGATCAAAGGAAACCGGGGTGTTTGCAATAACTTGGAGGAAGATCTGTGGACAGCATTGCTGGAAACGAGCTCGTGGGGAATAGGAGGCTCCTGCATTTGACACACTCCTTTATATTCTTGCTTCTAATAAACATAAGCGTTTACGGTTTGCTTTGTGCCAGCTGAACTCGATAAACTCCTTGAGGAAGGCTGCAAGATAAGCCCCAGAACGGGTAGGGGATGGAGGAGCAGCACTGCATTGTCCCCAGCACCTCTGCACAGGCAGCAGAGGAGCCAAACTGAGCCCCTTCCGTGTGGGAAAGGGAAACTACAGGACTAAGGACCATCCTTGTGCAAAGAGAGGACCATGAACAAACCTCTGGGCTTTTGCCCAGAGAACAAAGTGAGTTTCAAGTGGTGATGTGTAAGATAAGGTACTCTTGATGCACCTTGATGTGATGAGGCAAGGACACCAGACAACACTGATGTTCCATGGAACACAAAGTGAAGAGCTTCTGTCTGCATATGAAGAATAGCATCAGTTTCCAGAGGCAATATTCATAAATAAGTAAGCTTAATCAAAGCAAGCCTTTCCACATTCTGCTATTTTGGGTCTCATTCTCAGCTCGTTTCCTCAGGGAACACCAGGTCTTTGGGAGAGGTGTTCCTGACTGCAGTCTGATAATCCTGTCAGAGCCTTGGTGTCACCAAAGGCCACACTCAGTTATTCACAGATGACACAAACACTGGGAAAAAGGCAAAGGGTAAAGAGGGAAAGTCATAACATAAGAAAACATAAAATCATACAGTATGCAAACTGAAAGGGACATTTACAGGATGAAGAAGATCATGGAAAGCACCAAGACTGGAAGAGACTTGCAAGGTTTCTGCAGAGATGAATATAATCATCTCTTGGCATCTCCAAATGCGTTAGTAGGGGGACCAAAACAAACAACCAAATATTTGGAAATAGTCAGGCAAAAGAACCAAGAATAATTAAGGTGCTGAAAAATTTGCCTTGTAGCAAAAGTCACATGGTGCTGAGACTGTGTAGCTGTCATAGCCAGGGGAAAAACTGTGTCCTGGTCAGATTCTTACATACTTACTTTGGAAGATGATTTAGGAGAACTTTCAGTCTTAAGAGACAAAAGCAGACATCGAGGGTGGAGGTCAGACATAGACAAACTGAGATTTAAAATAAAGGCATGTAACCAGTCATTGGATCAGCTTAGAACAGAGAATGTGGTGGAATTTCCATTGCCAGTAATTCCCCAAATCAGCACAGGATATTTGTCTCCCTTTCGAGCCTGGATGAAGTGCCAGAAGCCCAATGACCTCTTAAGCAAGAAGTCAGACAGGGCGATCGCCGTGGTCTCCTCTGATCTTACAGCCCATGACTAATGTATCATGTGTTTGTTCCCTCACTCTCTCTGGGGAAGAAGGAGATAGAGTGGGCTGTTTTGTTTTGGAAGTGTCACTGGCAGTTTTTAGTGTTCTGTACTTATTTTAGGGGAGGGAGGTCAGAGATGCGTTGCAGCTGGAATGTTTGCGGGGGTTCTTTGTTCCGCCCTGGCCACTGACAGTGCTCTGTGTTTCAGACCTCCCCTGTTAGAAAGTGTCGTGGTGCCAGAAGATGGAAATGTTCCCAGTCTGGGAGCTGTGGATCATCTTTTGCCACTGAACCTTTAAGGAGTGAGCTTATGACTCCAAGCTGTAGGAAACCACGATGTACAGGACAGGCATTGCCTGACTGGTCCGATGCAACTTGATGTGGTGCTTTGGGTTCCGTGGAAAGACAGCCCATTCCTGGTTTGGGAGAGCTGTGTTGCTCCCTTGCTCATCCACAGTCAGTCTTCCATGGAAAATGAGGGATGGACAGCCCAGCAGTGCTTGCTGAGGAGACAGCACTGGCCCTCTGAACTCGGTCAGAGGTTCAAAGATGAGCGTCAGAGCTTCTTAGTCACTTTTCAAATATTAAGATAGTTCATAATAACACTTGCAATCAGCCAAAGATAACTATCTCACTCTCATATACCCAAGCTGTGACTAATCAAAATTATTTTAAGGGAAAAAGCATTTCTCCAGGACAACAGCTTATATTCTCATTTAAAAATGTCATTGCTTTGCAGTGTCTAATGCATCACTCAGTATCACCCTTGCTCTTAGTTTCTGCTGCAAGAAGAAGTATAGTGTGTATATATATATATATATAATTACTAAATACTATTTTCAATTCAGGAAACACCCGGAAAAGGAGAAGGCAAACTTTTGTTAATATACAGCCAATCTTTAATATCATATGGGGCAAAACATCCCACAGGGTTTAATCTGCTGCCTCTTGCTGAACAACCCAATCCACAAAGCTTTTCCACACCAGTAAAGAGCTGGTTCACTGTTTCTGTAACAAATCATCATTTGCCTCCAGGCACTATTCATGCATACAGTGCAATAAAACTTCCCCTGGAAATCTGGTACCAAGTGCCAGTAAGGAATACAGAGGGTGAAATGAATTGTTTGTTAAAAGGAGCAGAAATCAGGATAAGAAACATCTTTTGACCTTTATCACTTTATCACTGCTCAAGGAAGGGAAAATCATGTTCCCTCCAAATCAAAGTGCCAACCTCTTCTTGGAGGTTATACACTTTGAACTTACACTTGACAGGTACTTTTACCCTCCTCTCCAGAATCCTGCATGTCTCAAAGTAAGGGTTTTTCTAAGACCAGGGAGAAAGTGCAAGTTCCCACATACATTTTTGCAGTTTTTAAAGAAGTTGCTTGGGCCTGAACCCTGTGGGATCTCCAGCACGTCCCCATTTTGCTGCAGCCAGCTGCAGTTGGGATGCTGAGCTCTGTTTTATGGGGGTTTGAAGATGCTCAGCCATTCATGATTTTGCACCTTTGAGGAAGGAGGTCAGATTAGAGAACTGATCCTGGCAAGTCTGAGTGGAAACCTAAAACTAAGAGACCACATCCAAGCTCAGAGCTTTTCTTTGTATAGTCACAGGATCACAGAATCACAGAATGGTTTGTGCTGGGAGGGATCCTAAAGCCCACCCAGTGCCACCCCCTGCCATGGGCAGGGACACCTCCCACCAGGCCAGGTTGCTCCAGCCTGGCCTTGGACACTCCCAGGGATCCAGGGGCAGCCACAGCTTCTCTGCCCAACCTGTGCCAGGGCCTGCCCACCCTCACACAGCCAGCAATTCCTTCCCAATATCCCATCCAGCCCTGCCCTCTGGCACTGGGAAGACATTCCCTGTGCCCTGTCCCTCCATCCCTTGTCCCCAGTCCCTCTCCAGCTGTCCTGGAGCCCCTTTAGGCACTGGAAATTGCTTTAAAGTCTCTCCAGAGCCTTCCCTTCTCCAGGTGAGCCCCCCCAGCTCTCCCAGCGTGGCTCCAAAGCAGCGGGGATCCAGCACTTCGAGCATCTTCGTGACCTGCTCTGGACTTGCTCCAGCAGGTCCAAGTTCTTCATAGCGGGGGGGGGCCCCAGAGCTCAACAGGTTAATTAGATGTGATTCTTGGAGCTTCACCTCCACTTGTGCAGTTTAGACCAATATTGAACCTAATTTTTAAAAAAAAAATAATTAAAAAACCTTTGCAAAGGAAATTTGCAATGAAATATTGCTCTAAACCACTCCTAGTAAACTTTGGGAAGATATATTATAACAGACCATCCCAAGATCCCTTATGACTGGTTTTGAGCTATTAATATGTTAATCTGTTATATACCAGATACTTTGTGAGAGTGATCCTGACACTGGTGTGTTTCTTGCTCCCTTTCTCCCTGCAGGCCCCTGTTGTGCTTCCCATGACTCAGGTTTGTTCAGCACGATGTCAGACCTGCAGTGCTGTCAGATTTGTTTAGTAGCTTTATATCCTTCCAGGCCTTTCATAGGAAATCCCAGAAGGATTCCCCTCTGTTTCAGCATGTACACCCCTCGTGCACAAAGCACAGTCCTCCCCTCTCCATGTGGCAGCTTGCCTGGTAAAATCCACGTCTCCCTCACCTCTCTGAACCTGACTGGTTTTACCTGCAGAGATAGGGAAGACTCAGACCAGCTGACAAAATTTCTGTAGTATGTTTTACCCCCACGTTTGCGAGTTTGAATGCCATTGCTCAAATGTAGGGCTGCACAGATGCAAGAAAAAAGTGATTTATAAAGAAAAAGTTCTTTAAATGTCTTTTTTTAGATGCCCTGCCAGTCAGGAGTCACAGTGTTCAGGTAAATGCTTCCAAGCAATGTCACTATCCACCTCAGTTGCTGTGCAGATCTTTCCAGTGCTGCTTCTTCTGGAGAGGGACAGTGTTGAGATAAAATTGAGATTTATTTTTCAAGCAGGTGACAGGACCTTTCCTCAAACCTACAGCAAGATCTATGCAGCTCCCTGAGCCACAATAGAAACACACCCCTCATGCCCTGCAGAAGCCATCCTATCACCTGCAGCAATGACCTTTGAGAGGTGGGTTTGGAGAAGGACCTGGTTCCAAAATGCTGCTGCTCCTGAGGCGTCCCTTCTGGGCACGTTCCTGCTGCCCATCCACCTCAGCCACACTGGGGAAAGCTCTGCTTAGTGCCCTGCCCAGTAAAACCCTGCCCAAGCCAAGCACAGAGCTGAGCTCACATGCTTAACCACCCACTCCATTACACAGAACTGCCTGCCTAAGGGCTTTCTTTTGCTTTCCAACCCCCGTCCTGGGAGTATTTATACACATATTTACCTCATGTACACACAAGTGTCTGATGTCAATTATGCCACTCTGATAAATGGAGCATAACACATATGTAAATGTTTGCAGGAAGGAAGCTCTGATCCTGTTTATATCTCCCTGAAGGAAAATAATCTATGGTCTGAAAGCCCAGCCTCTGTGAAAAACTCATCTTGTCATATCATTTTTGCTGTTGGCCAGCAGCATTGCTGCTGCTGTGGCACATGAGCCCTGCGGGAGCACACGGAGGGCTGGAGCCTCCCCCAGCCCTAAAACTGCATCAAAACCTAATTTTTAGGAGGGGGAAGGGGAAGGGTCTGCAGCTCAGACAGTGAGGGAAACTTTTGCCACTTTCAAGTCAAAACCCTTCCTCTTACCGACACCAGAATTTCAGCACGGGCACTTGGCTTGGAGCTTGTTAGAAAAGATACATGTCAAGCTGCCAACTTGTAGTGTAAAGTTAATATGGCATGAAGTTAATATGAGATATTAATAGGAAATATTAATGTTAATATGCAATATTAATGTTAATATGAAATGAAAGCTAATATGCAATAGGTGTTGTATCTCTTTTGAGCTATGCTGAAGGGTAAGGTGCTGTTCCTAGAAACAGCTGGGCTTTGTAACCCAAGAGGTGCCATTCACCTGAAACTGCCCTGGCCACCCACTTGCTGGTGAGACTAATCTGTCCCACCCTTGCTCCTGTTGGAGGGGCCCATTTAGCACAACACTGTTGTTGTGAGCTACCCCTGGCTCTTGAGGTGTCATTGTGGAGGACAGAGGGAGCACAGGGATGCTGTATTAATCCCTGGTTTGGCATTCTGATGAAAGGGTACTCAGGATTTTAACTCCTTTTCCATACATGCAGGAAGAAATCTTTGCCTTGTCCAAAGTCTAATTCTGTGAATGCTGTGATTATTGTGTGCTGCACTCATTTGTCCATTCAACCTCACTGTAACAATATGGTAGGAGGTGATCTTCAATTAATTTTTTTTAATTCATGCTACCTTGAAATTCAGATACATTTTCTTTCATGCCACTAGTTTATTAACTACTGCTTCTTCAAAGCAAGACCACAGCTATTTTCACTGGTATGAATTTTCATTTTGATGGAGGACAGACATGGAATTTGGCTCCTGGTGCAATCTGGAGAAGCCCACTGTGACTGATAGTCACATAAGATTCTGGAGAATGTGCAGCTTTCCATTCTGCATTATCATCCTGTCCTCAAACCTTCCACCTACTCAGTGCTAATAGTCTTGCTTAAACATCTGGTCTCTGGGCAAGCAGAAAGTACACTGAATTATAAACTGTGAGGCTGCTCTTCAACCTCTCACACTATCACTCAACAGCAGATATCAGAGACACTTGACTTCCAATAAACATCACGTGCATAGCAATGGCTTTGGGGATCTTTCTCCTTTGCTACAGCACAGGAGACACCCAGTTGCACTATCAGACTAAATATTTGAGACTAGATTGCACAAGATGTGTTTTATATTTGAATCATATTGGTGGCATTTGGCAGCCTATATATAGATGTATGTGATGTTGATATTTGTGTCTGAGCTCACTGGTCTTGCTGTTGGAGAGAAAGAGGCAGTTTTAGAGACTGATTGAAGAGTCTGATCCAGCAACTGATCTTTATTCCACAGCCTTGCAGACAGAGGTTGGGAAGGTCCTGAAGAGTCACCCAAAGAGCTGAGGGGAAAGAGATTAACAAAATACAACAAAAATATCTTCCAGGGAAAAGCTGAGACCTGAGCTCCTTAAGTGCCTGATTTGATTCAAAAGTGGCATCAAAATTATTGCGAGGCCGAAACCAAAGGGGAAGAGCTACGTGACCAGAAGACAATCAGTCTCCTCTCCCACCTGTTTATTATCATTCCATCAGGGCCTGATGGACAAAGTGCATCTTAAAAATCCAGCACTCCACTCTGAGGGAAATAGGAGAGGTTCTTCTGTCGTTTGCAGTGGACAGCAGGACACTCTTGACCCTCAGGATTACAAGTGCAGCTGCTGTCGTATCACAGCTTTAATGGGCACTTAAAGGGACTACTTGGGCAAGCTGAATTCCTTAAGTTTGAAGGGCATTTTTGAGTTCTGGTTAAATGAAAATAAGATTAGGGGGGAAATCCCAAACCACACCCCCACCCCAAAGTTTTAGGGGGGAAACAGTGAGGTGAAAGGCTCTTCCTGGAAATTGGTTCGGGTTTCTTTCTCAGTCCCAGTGCTGTAAATGGTCCATTCTGATTCTTTCAGAGCTCCCAGGTCAAACCACACCTCTTTTCTTTACGGGATTGTTCAATAACGAAGGTGCACATACAATCCAAAATCTCAAAGTTATGTTACTAACTTTGCAAAATGCTTAAGAGAGTAAATATTGTGAAAAGGAATGAGGACAGCCATTACATAAATAAGGGAGTTACTTACGTGTCTAAGACGGGATTTCAGATGACTGTTAATCATTACATTATTATGCAATTTTGATATATCATTAACAGTCTCCCTTTGTAATCTGCACATTTTTCTAATATAAGATTCCTTTGATGACAGTCCATTTTATTACACTTGATGATGTTTTTAATTACTGGGATCAGTACATCACTACTTTTGCTGTTATTGCACTCATTAACAATCTATGAAGTTTTTCTTCCTTTTGGATGTTTTTCCCAGCTCAACACATTATGAATCAGACAACACTTTGCTGTAATTGGAAGTATAATGTTGAGAATCAATCTCATTTTCCCAATAACTGTTTTCTGATCCTTTCCTGTTTTCTGTTGAGGCCCAAACACATGTTTGTGATCTCTCTTGGTGTCAGGAAGCTGTCTGCATATCCTGGGAACTCTGAGACTGAAACTGCACATTTTCCAAGAGCAATGATGCCTTGGTTCATACTGGAGCCTCTTAAGACCAGCTCTTAGGGCTTTGCAAGTGTTCAGTGAGTTGTGCTTAAGCTTGATCTGAACTTATGTGAATCCCAGCTCTCCTTCCAATATCAAGTGATGCTAGAGAAGTAAATGAGACTGGAATACACAAACTAGAATGCAGTAAATCTGAATTCATTCTGCAAATATCCAAGGAAATATCTGCCAGGAGTCAAAACTGGGAACAAGCATTTCCAAACACAGACCACAGGCCGAAGGGAAGGGATTCTAAGACACAATGAGTAGGGGGATTTTGCATTGTTTATAAAAAAACAAATGCCAACTACATTGTTTTGGATAACTCCTTTATGGAAGAAGCCAAACTGAGTTGGGAAGCACAAATCCACTCTCAATTCAGCCTTTGAAACATGAATTAAAGTCGTCTGCACCACAGAGACATTAGTCAGCTCTGCTGTTTCTGCTTCTTGGACACATCTGCTTTGGATTTCCTTGGGACTACTGCAAAATTGTTTCCAGCTATAAATTTCCAGCGAGTTTTTTGTTTCATTGATATTTTTGGTGGATTTTGTTGTTTGGTTTTTTTTGTTTTTTTTTTTTTTTTTCAGAAAATGAAAGAGAGAAGTGGCATTTTACTAGCTGACAAGTCATCCCTGGACCCAGCTAAGGCTGCATGTGCTGCTCTGAAGGGTGACTGTCTCTGTCTAAGAACAGAGCTGGTGGAGTTGTGGCTGGTGAAGATGAATCCCATCACACGTATTGCTCCTTTGGTTATCAAAGAAGAAACTAAACAGAGAGGTTATATCAACCTCAAGTTACATTTCCAAGCCTTCTTCTTTTGGGGTGGTTGAATAAAGCACTTGGGTTGAGCTGTAGAGTTTGATGTATTTACACTAAATAATCAGCAGAAAACAAGGTTAGGATTATGTGCCATTCATGAGATGGAAGAGTGAGAACAGCTCAGTATCAATCCCAGAGCAAAGGAATGGCTCTCGAAAAGTGACTGATTATTCCAATCACTTCAAGTCACTTCTAGAGACAGGACCTCCACTCCATAGTTTTGGGTGCCCCCTCAGTGGTAAGTGCCATTCACTGTGCTCAATAGGCTTGGAGCAACCAGGTCTAGTAGACAGTGTCCCTGCCCAGCAGGGGGGTTGGAATGAAATGAGCTTGAAGGTCCCTTCCAACCCAAACCATTCCATGATATACTTTCATGCCACAGCAGTATGAGTGGCTTAAAAGGTCTTAAGTAAGTGCTGTGTATGTACAAGCACTGTTTTCTTCCCTTCTGCATGAACAGTGTCCCTTATCAGGTTTTAATTCTTAGCTCCCTTCATACTCCTTTAGTTTCCTTAACAGGTTCTCAGATTTCCTGTCTGACTTGGCAGTGGTGCCCTGGCTGGGCTTCTGTCCCCCTCCCTTTGGATCCAAAACCAAAAACCCCAAGTGGCCCTTTTTAGGTTACGCCATCAATTAACCTTCTTGTGAAGAGCAACCTCTCCAACACTTTGCAGGACCTTTCATACTCCCATTGTTGGGTAACTTCTATGTTTATTGGTTACTCTTTGGGGTATTTATTCCTCTGATGTTAATTCTGGGTTGTTGTTTATTTCTGCTGGCCTGGCTAAAGCTGCCAGGTTTCAGAAATTGGAGCTCTGCAAACAGTCCAAGCAATGCAAACAATGCAGGGATATGAACAAGTGACTGTGAGTCACAGCTTCTACTTTCAGCTTCCACCTCCACTGCTCCACTCCATTAACTCCTGCAAGGCTCACTTCCCGTGCTTTGCAGAGTTTAGTAATTACTGCCTGGAGTGCAGTGCTTTTGGCAGCCTTAGAAGAAAGGGGCTTAGATATTCAAATGCTGCTAATTAATCTGCATGCTGTAAATCAATAACTGACAATGATCAATTGGCTGTGATTTCCAGCCTTACCCGGTGATGACAGCTACTTGCTCTCCTCCAGACCTCTGCCCTCCCAGCAATACAGTTCACGTGAACTGTAATTCAAGCCAGGATTTATAGGAAAGATGAACAGCAGAGGTCCTGCTGTCTCTGCAGCGAGTGAGAGCCACCTGCCCAGGGAGCAGGACACAACCAGAGGGAAGCTGCTCCAGAACAGAGGCTGCCTGGTTTGCCTCATAAACGTGGTTGATAATCATGTAGAGAAAAAAGGGTGACAGCAAAAAAAGCAGCAAAAAGCACTGTCGTGCACCCTGTATCCACGCCCCCAGGCTGCCTCAGACTGTCCCGGCAACTACCTTTACAAGTAGGGCTGAACACCTAAAAGCGCCCAAGGCATTGCTGCCTTGCATGACCACCCCCTGCACCCCAGCTGACTTCTCATGCCCCTTTGGGCGTTTTCCAAGCCACCCCAATAGGAACAATACTCCCACCGTGGGGGAAATGCAGTATTTGGGTTGCTAAATTGATTATCCCTTCTGCAGCTGATAATCAGGGAGCATCCCCCCAGCCAGGAGCAGACAGCCAAAGATTCTGCCTGAGCAACGCTGCTGGCTCAGCCAGCAGACCCTGCCCTGCCCTGCTCTGCTGTCCAGGGGAGAGCAAAGGGCTGGGCTCTGCTCCCACGGAGCTCTTCAGCCTCAGCCCTGCCCCATCCTCCTCTTTGCTTTGCTTCACTGTGACCACAGGGCAGAGAAAATGAGGTCTGGTCACTGTTCCTCACTGGGAAGGAATGGACCCCACCCAGTGCAGTCCTGAGGAGGGACAGCCCGTCCTTTATGGGACTCCACGTTTATCCAGAAGCATCCTGGAGGGCAGCAAGTCGGCTGCTGAGCCCCCTGGGTTGTTTTCCCTGCTCCATGACTCTCACCTTCCCTCCATCGCAAAGAGGAGCTGCTCTTTAATGTTATCTAGGTATTGCTAAACAGCAGAAAGGTGCTCTCTCTCACCATCCAGCTCCCTTTTGGGAGCCCCACGTGGGTTTTCCTGACCCAAGGGTGGGAGGAGGGCAGCCATCCTGCCAGTGGAACAATACAGGGAAGTGCCATTCAGCTGAGCCTTGGCCAAGGAGCAGATTGGTCTGGGTGTTGAACTGGAAGTTTAGCTCCTGTCCTGGGGGATCTGAGGAATGGCCATCGCCAGGGAATTCAGCAGATGCGTCCCAAGGGGTGTGCAGAGCCCCCCCCTTTGGGCAAAGTTCCACCCCTGGCCAGTGCAGAATGTGTTTTGCTGCAAACAGGGTGTGAGAGCTGCTGGCACGCCCTGCGGGCTGAATGAGGATGCTCCCAGTGGAGCCACCTCGTGCAGCCCCTCTGGGCACTTGTGGGCAGTTGTGCAGGTGCTCCCCATCTGTGGAAGGAGCCAGGTCGTTCTCCTCTCCCCGTTTTCTGCTGAGTTTGACTAGAAGCTCCTCAGGCATGTTTTGATACACACCACACACAGGGCAGTCCTGATGCCTGCAGGACTCGGTATGACTGTAACATGGACAAGTTTCCACCAGAGGAATGTTAAAAAAAAGTTCTTTCTCTACCTAAGTTCAAAGACTGCATTGATTTTTACATGAATTTTATGCAGATTCTGATAAAAAGTATGACTTAAAAGGAACTTTCCAATGTGTAAGTTATCAGTTCAGGTCTTCTGCATGTGCTGTGGATAAGATACCCCCCAACAGGGTGGATGAAACAAATGCTTCCATCTGTGCTTGGTGATCCAGACCCTTACATGGTGGAAATCAGCAGACTCAGGAGAATGTATCTATAAAATAATTCTCCCATGAAGGTCTGACCTTCCACCTTTTCAATAGTACCGTGGTGATTTTTTTATGCCTACACTATGAACAGTCAAGACGAGACACCATTTCCCCTTGGTCTGCATCCTGTTTTTGAGAACAATAGCTGCATTTTTGACAGAGTGCCAGCCTATAATTCATGCTTGCCTGCACCCTTTGGAGCACAGATTTGGCTGATACTGTAATAATTTGGTGCATTGAAATGACTGTTCCAATTAGAGCAGGGGTTTTATTCCTAGTCAATAATATTATTTCTAAAAAATTAAATGTTTAAAAATAATAAACAAGGAAGAGAGGCCTCACCTCTGGATGAAATATGGGTGCATAAATTCCCTTGCCTTAATCTCCAGTTCACTCAAATATGATACAGTTCAACAGTTCAGCTTGGGATCAAATGTTGTTGAGTTTATGTCCTGCTTAAAACAGATGAGAGGAATCCAGTGAAAAATGGAGAGGAAGGCAGTGGTCAAAATGGAGCAAACAGAACAGCTGGGGGGGAAATGCATTAGAAGAATGAAGATTTTGTATAAAGCCTCACTTTTGATGGTGTCTCACCCAGACTGTCCTCTGAGCACAGTCCAAGAAGTTGCTGGATGCACTGGACGTGCTGAGCGTCCCCTGTTGTCATCATCAGTCCCATGTATGTTGTTGGCACCCTTTGTAGAACAAAAAGTGAGCACCAGCTGCAGCAGTGCCTTCACTGATGTGGCACAAACTATCCCAGGCAGGAACTTGGATATGCTGCTTAAATTGTTCTGGGACCATTTTCATTCATTCGTGGGACAAGGAGGATTCAGGCACTCAGGCTGGTCTGAAAACCCTCCAGGATAATGAGAGTTGTCTCTGAAGGCCTGAATCATTTGCATTCCAACATCTGTAATGCCAAACTGATGGGAAAGCATCTGCTCCCTTCCCCATGCACAAAGCCTCTTCCAGGAGAGAGATGCTGCTGGTTCCTCTGGTTCAGGCTTGGTCCCACCATGCACTTACATATCTGCAACCACTGAGACTGTAAAAATCCACCCAACACTTTACTTACATTTTCTATATGTTTCTTCCTTCTTCCCTGCTGATTCAGAATGTTTAAAACATCCCTTTGTGTTTATATGCTTTAATTCTCCCCCTTCCACTGTGAAGCAATTCTCATAACCTTTCTGCAGAGGTCCCATTTTTCACACCTTTCCCAGTTGCTGCTGGATCCCCTCTGAACTCTCTCACAGTGCCTGGCTGGAAAACTCTGCTAGGTTTTGTAACCTCAGTCTTGAGACCAGAGATCTTTAGGAGCACATCTGGGAGCTCTCCAAAGCAACACAGGAGCAGGCAGAGAGGAGCAGCTGCCCCAGGGCTGTGTCTCATGGCCTAATAAATTATGCCTAGTCAGTCTGTAAATGTTACTGGCCATAATCTTAGCCTGCTCCCTTTGTCAAGTAAAACATGAAGATTACTTAAACTGCTTCATAAGCAAAGAGAGGTGTAGAGAGTTGTGAGGGCTTGGCTGGTGAACAGGTTGTAAGTTGAGCTCATTCCTTTACAGCTGAGACATCTTCAAAGACTGCAGTGGTTTAACCAGAATAATAAATGCCAGACCTTCCCAATGTGCGTGGCAGGTTGTGTCTTTATTTCAGCAAGGGAGTTCTGAATGTTTGCATGGAAAAATTACCTATGTCTTTTAGGCCTTTATTATTTGAATAAAGGAGCTTTTTATTATTATTGGAGGAGGAAAGTTAGGGAGATCTGCTCATTTTACTTCATCCAAATAAAGCAAGATCTTTCTTTGAGATAAGACTTTATTCCCATAACAACTCTTGCACAGGACCAAAACCCCACGAAGCAAGTTGTGAAATAAGAAGTGGTGAGAAATAACCTGGTTTGGGTGATGGGATGCTGAGAGCATTGCTCCCCACACCACGGGGGGCTTCAGGGTGCATCACTCAGGTGCTGTGCCAGGAGGCACCCGACATGCTCTGTGTGGGGGGAATGCAGAATTCCGCTGAAGAGCAGGGGGAAGTGTGTGGTGCAAACCAAATGGAGGCACCCGTTCTGCAGGGCACAAGCAGGTACTGCCACTGCATTCGCTGCATCTCCTTGTGAGCTGCCTAAGGGAGCAGGAGGCTGGAAAAGCAGTTTGGCTGTGGGAAAAGGTGGTGTTGAATGTGCACAGGCAGAGAGTTGGGCAAAGCCTTCCGTGCTGAAAGCTGGTCTTGATTTTTGGTTTTGTTTACTGTTTCAAGAGGGTCAAGTGACATCAGACTTCAGAGATCAGACCTAGATATCAACCCATTAAAGCAGAGCACTTGGAACATCTTTCCATGGGCCAAACTAGCTGCTTGTGTTTGCACAGTTGGTTCAGGTCTTCAGATCTAGGGTAAGACTAAGCCCTGGCTTGTCCCAGCACTGTGTGGCAGCAGAACCAGGGCAGTGCCCACCCTCTGTGCTGGGCACTGCTGAGGTCACACCTCAGATCCTGGGGTCAGTTCTGGGCTCCTCATGACAAGAAGGACATTGAGGAGCTGGAGGGTGTGCAGAGAAGGGAGTGCAGCAGGGGAAGGGTCTGGAGCACCATCATTTTATTTTATGTTCTTCCATTGCCCCAGCACTAATTGATATGTTAAAACATGAAGAGATTTATAGAGTTTCAGCAGCCTAATATTTTATGTCTATATTATTTTGATTTATTTTGTTTTAGTGATAAGTGGGAGGGGATATGATTTAGTATTAACCGATTGAAACGTTTCCTTATCTTCTTTAGAACAGAGACAGTAAAAGTAAACTGAATGTTTGTTTTATTGTATGAGAAGGTGCTTTCTGCAGTAGGAGTATCTGAATTCGAACTGAAGCTCTGGCCTTGCAAAGGAAACATTTCCCAACTTCGTATTTTTTAGCATTTTCATGGAAAGTTTTGGAAATATTAACTGTAATTTTGAGCTATAAACTGAGAGAAAAGAAAAAAAACCAGTTTGTGTGAACTCAGACTCCCATGAGCTGACCAGCTCTGCCCACATCTGACACCAGCAGCCACTTTTGCCATCTCTCTGGACACTTGTCCTGCCAAATCCCTTGCCCAGCTTCAGCGCAGGGAGAGGGTGTCCCTTACAGCCTCTGGTGCTCAGACGTTTCTCTGCTGCTCTGTCCCTCACCTAAGTGATCTGGATCACCTCCAGAGGTTCCTTCCAACCCCAACCATTCCGTGATTCTGTAGTTTGTGTTCCAGATTCCCAGTTTAGATATTCTTATTCCCCTTCTGTTCACCTCGTGCCATACCTCCAGCCCAGTTGCCTGTCCCAAACCTTCTTCTCCTTGGTGGGTTTCCTACTTGAAAATGGAGTTTTTTCCTTCTCTGGTCTTCAGGACAAAGAACTCCCTTCTCCACTCCATTTTGTGGGAAAGTCAGGAACAGTAGAGAGGAATCTCTCCTGTAGTCACTTTCCAGAATGTTTCTTCATGAACTGGAAAATCACAGAATCCCAGACTGGTTTGGGTTGGAAAGGATCTTAAAGATCACATAGTTCCAGTCCCCTGCCATGGGCAGGGACACCTTCCACCAGCCCAGGTTGCTCCAAGCCCAGTCCATCCTGGCCTGAGACACATCCATGGATGGGGCAGCCACAGCTTCTCTGGCCAACCTGTGCCAGGGCCTGCCCACCCTCACAGGGAAGAATTTCTTCCTCACAACTAATCTAATCCTCCCTTCTCCTAGTTTAGAACCATCCCCCCTTACCCTGTCACCATCTCCCTGTGTAAAAAGCCACTCTCTCTTTTTCACAAGGCCCCTTTCAGTACAGAAAGGCTGCAGTCAGGTCTCCCAAATGTGGACTGCTAGAAATGGCCAGGAGGGGGAAATCTGTGGAACTGACTTGGCTCTGCAGCAGAGCAGAACAGCCACAAAGTGACTCTCACGATGATGCAGGACAGTTCCCTTATGTTTGCCAAAGTTTTGTTTAACATCATGTTGCATCAGCCTCCAAATGTCTTGGCTTGTGAATGTGGCACAGCTCTCCTCAGGAAGTTCTTCCATGCTTTTTCAGACCCTTTTCCCTCCCTTTTCCCTGGTTACTTGGTGCTCCTGTTTGTCACCCCTCTTGAGCTGAGGTCCTCCTCTGTTTGCAAGCATCACATACTACTTGGAATAATTTTGAATAACAGAATGTAGAGCTCCCATTTCTCCTTGTTATCCCTCTCTTTGTGAATTTATTCATATTTTCTTTCCCCCAGCCTGTTCATCCCATCCAGAATACCAGGACTGGCTGGAGTGGGCTCCTACCACTGCTTGGTTGCTTGTGCTGCTGACAGAGAAATCCAAATGAGCCATGCTGCACTTGACTCCTGAGACACAAGAAAACTGTTTCTGCTCCCAAGGAAGTCAATGGAAGTCTAATTAATCCCAGATGTTTAGTAATAACAAGTACTTCCTTTTGGTAGAGCCAAACAAAAGCAGTGTTAAAAACGATAATTAAGTGGGTTTGGCTCTGTCATCAGGTTATTGACTAACTCCAGTCATGGCAGCCAAGCTAATCCTGGCTCTCAGGAGGAGAGAGAGCCTTGCCATGCTCGACACAGAAGCCACGACCTCACTGTGTGGCACATCAGCCCTGAGCTGGGCACAGCTCTGCTGCTCTCACACCGAAGCAAAAGCTCATCATCTCCAGCACTGGCCTTCCAGCTAATCCCTGGGACTGCTGCTTGTGCAAACCTGCAGGATTAAGGGCTGGAGCCAGTGGGTGGCATTGGCCTCTGGAGTTGTTGCTGCGGATGGTTTGTGCAAATTCATGGAATCACAGACATCCCACAGAATGGTTTGGGTTGGAAGGGACCCTAAAGCTCAGCTCATTCCAAGCCCCCTGCCATGGGCAGGGACACCTCCCACTAATCCCACATTGCTCCAGCCTGGCCTTGGACACTCCCGGGGATGGGGCAGCCACAGCTTCTCTGCCCAACCTGTGCCAAATTTTTGCCTACATCTCCAGTAGATCTCTTTATTCTCCACTGGTTGTACTCTCAGATATGGAGGGGCTGTCCCTGCTTCAGGACCAGAAGGTAAAGGTCTAAGGCAGAGTCTGAACACCATGGAAAAATAGGAAGACATTTCTTTTCATCTGTGGAGCATTCCAAGCTGGCACTTTAATATACCACAGCCTTCAGCTTGTTGCAAAATTCATAGGTGTTTTTATTGTACAAAATTCCACAATGAAAATCACCAGCCAGTTTCTTACATAACTGCTTAAAAAATATAATTTTACACCTTTTTGTAGTGTGTTAATTTTGACATTCACTAGCTGGAAAAAAAAACAAAACAAAACAAAACAAAACCAAAAAAC
>VXBX01000649.1:288853-320320 GCA_013400415.1 Scytalopus superciliaris | reverse complement strand
ACAACAGAAACGGAGCAGCAATTTGACTCTGAGTTATTTACCTGGACAGGTTTCAGCTTGACCTCTGGTTCTATTCTGTGCCTGAATGTACAGATCCTGGCATTAACAGAAAACCTGACAGAGCTCCTTTCAAAGCCACTGAACCCCGTTAGCAGGTCAGGCTCCCACTCACTGTCATGCTCCCTTTAAGAGAGTGGATTTTCTGTCAGTGCAGGGCATAACCTTTGTCAGTGTCAGCGATGCAACAGGTTAAACCCATCATAGAATGAGGATTTACATAACTTTTCTTACAGCCCATCCTCTAGGCAATAATTTATTTCTATGGAAAGACAGTGGACATCTGATCTGAATAATGGCCAGGACTATGTTCCCTGTGCATTATTTCACACTGGTATCTTCAAAACAGCTTTTGGCACACTAACCTCCTGTGACCTTTAAAAATAGGTATATTATTCTTCTGCACTGAAATGCAACTGCATGCAGTGAGTTCCCAACAGTTTTCCTTGGAAATACAATACCATTTCAGTCCAATGTTAGCTGGTTGAAATTCTCCAGGATTTTTCTTTTTAAAAGCATTCACCCCAGAGATGAATTTCTTCACATTAAACCCAGTTAAATATGTATTGCACGTGAGGGCCAAATTTCTCCTCTTTGAGTTGAACTGTGTGCCTGCAAAACATGGCAAATTCTCCTTCCAGTCCCTGCAACCCAGACCACAACTCAGGGGCACTTCAAAAGCATCCCAAAATCCACAGTTAAAAATCAAAGATGAGAATTTTCCCCCTTCATTTCTACACACTGTCAGTGTGGCACCTGATTTCTTCAGTTTTCAAGGCATTTTTGTGTTCCTATGCTTTGAACTGAGGGCTGAAGTTTTGCCTGCGGAAGCAAAGAAACGAACCCACGCCGATGACGATCACAGATAAAACCAACACGAATGTTAATATAATAAGGAAGTTGATTTTCTTCAGATCCTCTTTTTCACAGTCTTTTGGTCTGATGTTCCCGATGTGCATTTCTTCCTGGTACCCGAAGTTCTGAGTGTGCTGGCACATTAAGTGCTCCACGTTGGGGATCTGGACGTTTTTGTTCTGGATCATTGACAAAAGCCAGATGTTTCCACAGCAGTTGAGGGGGTTCCCAGTGACATACAAGTTCTTAAGTGAGTTTTCTAATGCTAAAATATTGCTGTTCTGTAACGTACTGAACCTGTTGTTCCGCAGGTCCAGAACTTCCAGTGGAGAGTCATTACCCCACGTAGGCAGCCAGTTCAGCTGATTCTCAGAGAGGTTTAAATGTTTAAGGTGGCTAAAACAAGGCAAGTCGATATTTAGATCTATCAGGCTATTACCGTGTAAATACAAATATTCTAGAGACTTTTCCAGACCTGATAATGCTTTAAATTCTATTTGCAGGCCAGGGTTCAGGGAGAGGTCCAAGACAAGCAGAGAAGTCTTGTAGAAGGTGTGTGCTGGGAGGGTGGTCAGCATGTTGTCAGCCAGGTTCAGGTAGTGAAGAGCAGGAGAATCCACAAACGACACGCAGCCACTTTCCTCCCCAGCGAGTCTTTGCTTAGCTAACCCTGAGTACATGCTGCAAAGGCTGATATTATTGCTCTGTAGATTAAGCAGTCTGAGGCTGGGGAGGCTTGAGAAGATGTCAAACTGCAGGGTCTGAAGATGGTTGTTTTGAACATAGAGCTCCTTCAAATTTGACAACACCCCAGCATCCAGGAGAAGGTTCTGCAGGGCGTTGTAGCTCAAGTCAAGGACAGTGAGGGAGGTCAATGCACTGTCATAACTCACTGCAAATGCCTGAAGACAGTTTCTACTGAGATTTAGGGTGTGAAGGGACAACATGGACTCAAAGAACTCATCTGGAATGGATTTGATTTCATTATAACTTAAGTCTAAATATACAAGCTGGGATAAATAAAGAGAACTTTTGTTTCTACTTTGCTTCTGATCAAAAAGATGGAAAGAAGCACCTAGCCATTCATTTTGCATGTAGTTCATTTTATTTGGAGGCGACTCAGCAGTGAGCTGGATTAAATTCTTTGATAAATTCAGAGTTACCAGCTTATTTACCTGAGGGAACACTGGGAAGTGAAGCAGTTTGTTTTCACTCAGATCCAAACATCTCAAACTATATTCATCGTCCGATTTTGTGGTGTGGAAGGTCTCAATGCTATTCCTGCTAAGGTCAAGTATCTCCAGCTGCCTGAGGTTGAAGTCAGAGATGCAAGTAATTGAATTCATTGAGAGGTTGAGTTTGGAAAGGTTCACCAGAGTCTCAAAAGCACCTTCTTGTATTTCCATGATGATGTTGCTCTGAAGATCTATCTCCACCAGACTGGGAGATCCCTGGAACATCCTGTGTGATATCACTATAATACTGTTGTCTGCCAAGGAGAGGTACCTCAGTGCTGGAGCTTGCTGGATGAAACGCTCAGCCATCCCGTTGTACAGGCTGTTGTGGGACAAGTCCAGCACTTCCACCATGGGTAAAAGTCCAATCCCCTCTGTGCCATTTTGAGCGAGTTCATACAAGCGGTTGTTGGCTAAATTTATTTCCAGCAAGTTCTTCATGTGTGCAAAGGCTCCGGGTGTGATGGAGCTGATCTGATTAGAGCTCAAATCCAGGCACTGCAGGGAATTGTAAAACACTAACGAGGTCTCAGGGATACTTTGAATCAGATTTCCAGACAGGTCTATTTTGTTTACATTGGGATGGAGCTCGTGAGGGATTTGGTGGAGGTCTTTGCTGTGGCAAAATGCCTGAGAGTTTACCTGCCAGAAAAAGACAGAGAAGGGGTTTGTCACATGACAAATGAAAAAATGTCTTTGCATTAAATGTAAGAAAAATAACACTCAGCATCCAGGCAGATCCTTTTTCTGGAACACTTTTCCTGAGCGTTCAGACAGCACAAGCAACCATCCTAATTAGCTTCTCTGCAGCTATCAGCACTCATCTTGTTTTTAAGCCATTTCTGACTTAGCATAGTAGAGAAAGGAAGAAAGGAAAAAAGAAAGAAAAGAAAGAAAAGAAAGAAAAGAAAGAAAGAAAGAAAGAAAGAAAGAAAGAAAGAAAGAAAGAAAGAAAGAAAGAAAGAAAGAAAGAAAGAAAGAAAGAAAGAAAGAAAGAAAGAAAGAAAGAAAGAAACAGAAAGAAAGAAAGAAAGAAAGAAAGAAAGAAAGAAAGAAAGAAAGAAAGAAAGAAAGAAAGAAAGAAAGAAAGAGAAAGAAAAGAAAGAAAGATGTTGAATTTTAACTTCTGTGGAGAAGCAGAATCCATATCCCATGATGCAAAGCTTTTTGGACATTAAACAAACATTAAAACTCAAAAATATTAAAACCCATCTGTTTCATAGGAACTTTGAGGAGAATGGAGTGGCAGATCTGTTAAGAAGTGAGGCACTAGTCAGCATTTTGTGAATCACTTTTGCCTCATTCGAGTTTTGGAGACCACGCAAAAATGTGCCAGAGAAGTGCAAGTGCTTGTTCAAACTCTAGATGTACACAAGCTGCTCCACAGTCCTTCTCATGATACATCTTTCCTAAGGATCCTGAGTAAATTGACTATTCAACCTGAATCCCTTTCTCTCCAACTTGTTCAAATCTTACTCTTAAAAAAAAAAAAAAATAAAAAGAAAGAAACTTTGTCCCTGACACTATTTCTTTCCTGCAATGTCACCACAGACTTGCTCATTTTGAGTTAAAATATTCCCAGAGTTGGGCTTTTCTCCGAGGCATGAATAACAGAGCAGGAGGTCTCTTCTTATTCATTTGTGGAAGTGGAAGAGACCAGGAGGACACAAAAATCCAGAGGGGAAAAAGCAGAACCTGCCCTGCAGCCCAAGGCAGATGCCAGGATTTTCTCAAGCTTTGAGCCAGATCTCAGCAAGTGCTGAGCCTCTCCAGTCCCTCTGGGCACCCAAGTCTTAGCAAAGCCCCGACGCAGCTCCTGTCAATGCCAACAGGGCGGTTTCACCGAAGTCCATGGGGGTCAGCCCCAGGTCACAGGTACCTTGCAGGCTTTAATCTGCATCCATGGAACCCTCCCAGTGATAAAAGGGACTGATAAAATCTACACCTCCCACTGTCTGCCGTTCTTATAACATTTCCCCTCCCGTTTTTCTTTTTAAACGTGCTTTTTTTTTTTTTTTTCCACTGACTATTTTGATCCTCACTAAATTTCTTATCTTGTCTCTTCTGCACCATCTTTTCTCCCCCAAGGCTCAAAGTGCATGAATTTCAATCTGATCAGCAGCAGGGAGAAAAGATGAAGCACATGTCAGTGGGATGGAGCAAACAGCATCTGTTTGGTATATCTCCTCTCCTCTCACCCCTTAGCCCAAAGGGTTGGGACCCTGAGACTGGAAAAGAGGTTTTTGTCAGTCTCATGCTCTGATTTCCCTTCACAGACCTGAGCAGTTTGCCCGGTGCCACAAAGCAGCTCAGCTATGATAACTGGTTGTGCATTATGTCCTTGCATCACCCCGAGGCAAGGTAAAGTCGAATTTCCCTTCTACAAACTATCTGAAAGCTCCTTCTTTGCCAATTAACAGGAATTAGTAGAATCATCTTTCTTTGGGAGATAAAACACGATCTAGTTAAAGCCTTGCCTACCCGTGGAAAGCAGTGTGAATTAGGAAGAGCCTCCTGTCATCTAAGCTGTGCCTTGCTGTCCCACAGATGTGCCGTAATTAGTGTAATCAGTGCAGCTCACTCCCATGCCAGGGGCTGGCAGGGACTGCTTACTTCCTACAACCTTTTAGGAGGCTTTAGCTCAGCACTAGAAGCACCGGGGCTGAGTCAGAGAGGTGGGTCAGGTTTCTGACTCATGCCTCTTCCACCAGATTTGGGACGGAAGTTTCCGTTTCGGAGCCTCTGCTGTCTCTGCTATTCCAAAGGTGTCGCCACAGGGAAAGTACAGTGTGAAACAGCGAGGCTGTGAGAGGAAATGACAGCGCAGGACTCCCAGTGGAGCCATCAGCGAATCCAGTAGCTCCTTCTTTCTCCCAGCTGTGTTTGGATTCGCACCGAGTGCCCAGAGCAGGGAGAGGATGGACATCAGCAGCACCCAGGGGTTGATTTACACCAGACGGGCTCATTTCAGCCCAGCCCGGCTCACTGTTGGCTCCGTGAAGGCCAGTTTGCAGTGGAGCAGTGGGAAACAAGCATGTGTTTACTTCTCGAGCAAGGAGCCTGGTCTGTGACCCACCAAGAGCTGGGGAGGGATGAATGTGCTGGGATGGTGGCGTGTCTGGCCCAGGCTCCGTGTGCCTGTGACCCATGGGGAGCCCCGCTGGCCTCATCAGCCTTCCCTCCCCAGCCAGTGCATTCAGCCTCCCAGCCACCTTCCCAAGGGCTTTTTATATACACTAGCTCTCGATTCCTCTGGAATTCAGGAAGTGCAGCAGTATGGCAGGGTGGGCAGGAATGGAATGAGTCCCATAAGGGAGACGTGTACAGCTAGCAAATTATTTTTTTTCCCTATTTTGGAAATTCTTGAGGACTTGTGCTGAGCAGCTTCAATGGTCGGGGGGGGGAAATATTAAAAAATGGTATTTTTAAACAGCTTGGTACAGTCAGAGGCACTTGGAGGGGAAGGGAAAAAGTTCAGCTTGATGAATAACATCTATAATATTGTACCAGGTGCTTGCAAAAAATCAAGCAGCAAATTTTGTACTGGAGGGAGAGGCTTTGTCATTTCTCTTCCCTCCAGCAGAAGTCAAGTACAACTTTCCTGGCAGAAATGCTGTGTCAGGGCAGAGGAGGTCAGTCTCCCTGTTATTACAAAAGGGCTGGTATGGATGTATTTCACAGAAGGTGCTTTAAGTTAAAGCATAAAGAAAAACTGATATAAAAGAGTTGATTTTCGTCTCAGCCACAGAATCCCTGTCCAGTTTTGGGGAAATAAGGTCAAATGTCTTTTTACCAGCTTGTCCTTAGAAAAAATTGCTGAGATAATGCCCCTTCTTCCCTCCTCCCCTTTGTATGTGCTGTCCCTACAGCAAGGACAGTCTGAGGACAGGCTGCTGAACACCCCCTGACCCTGCAAACCCACCTCTGCCAGGACAGGGGGGCTGGTCTGGGGGGTTTCCCTGCTCAGGGACTGCAGCTGTTTGTGCAGTGCCTGCAACACGGGGGTCCCAACCTCGTTCAGGATCTCCAGGAGCCCAGGCAGGGACAGCCTTACCATTTCACAGGACATCCCCTCTGTGGGCTGACAGTTCCAGGTCCCCGTGTTCACCACTGCCAGCAGGAAGATGATGTACAGTTTCATGGCTCTGCAGGTAAAAGGAATTAGGTTAGACTTCAGATGGGACACAGTGGCCAACACAAGCAAAAGCTGGCACCAGGTCACCATCTAACACGGGGCAGGACACAAGCAGTGCAATAAATTAACCCATCTCTGAGCACACAGCGCGACTGACCCACCTGTGCAGCTCTGCACCCTTTCAGCCTGGTGGGAAAAGAGGTTTGTGTGGGGACTTGAAAGCAAGGTCCAAGGCACTTGATGTGTGATTTCAGCTGCTGCCCGGATGATATCCAGGCCACCCAACGAAGTCCAGCTGCTCAAGTTGGGCAGTGTCTGGCACCATGGAGAAAGACAGCCCCAGAAGGCCCAGTTACCCCCACGCTCCCCACAGAGGCAGCTCATGTGCTTTCAACTGGGCTGAAGTTTCGGGGTGCCTAGTCCTGAGCCAAGTAAATGGGTGCCACCCAGAAACAACCAGCGCTGGGAACAGTTTCCATTTCCATTCACAACATTTTCTATTCCTCTCACCCCAGGGTGTCAAAGAGCTTTTACATATTCACCCTTGTTGAGTTAGTGCTTAATGAATGGACTGAGAACTTTCTGTCCAAATGTTAGTTTTTTATTTGACAAATCCCAGGTGTGGGCAGGCTTTTAAATACATTTGAAAGGATGTCTCTCCCCTTCTGAACCAGAGAACAGAGTTGAGCACTAGGAATAGAGAAACTGAGGGGACTTAGACCACAGATACTCTGTTTTCAGATTGCACATTTTTCCATTTCACAAAAGAAAAAACCAAACAGTGATGGATTGATGGCCTGGGACCCCAAGGTGAAAAAACCTGGGCTTTCTCTTTGGGTCTCAATAACAGGATCAGAAGTGTGTTCCTCCCCTCTAAAAAAGACCAAAGGTGTTAATTCTTGACCTTTTAATTAACGTTTGCAAAATATGCCAAAATCATCCCATGGAGGAAGGAATTGCTGATGTCACCATCTATAATGTCTCTGTCATCCCCCCTGTTCCCCATTCCCCATGCTTAGAGGAGCTGGTGCCTCCCCTAAGGAGAAAATTCGTTTTACCCATTAACTATTAGTTTGCTGGAATGGAGAGAAGAGAAACATTCTGATGATTACAAGGCTTTTCCCAGAGCCCTCAATGGGAAATTCTTTCTGTTTGGGTCCAAAGAATTGAGCTGAGGATGTTTTTCACAACAGGGCAACTACCCTGATGGACAGACAGCATGTGGCCCATGTGCTCTGTGATGTCTTCCCTTGTCACACCATCAGTCCAAAATCAATGGTCCCTTTGCTTCTTAAATAACAAACCTGACACAATCCAAGCTCCAAACACACTTTGTAACTTCCTACATTTTAAGTTTATACAGCAAATGGGAAACTGATGCATTTGAACACAAAAAATGGGATTTAATGGCTTACTGTGTAAGGCAGATCTGTAGTGAGCAAGGATTCTGTCCCTCAAGGTGTTTCTAAGGTGGCTGTTGCATCCTGAAGCATTACAGATGGTGGTCTCTTCCAGAATAACACCACATGGACTCTGCCCTCACAGAATCATTTAGGTTGGAAAAGCCCTCTAAGACCACCAACTCCAACCATTCCCCCACCACTGCCAAGGCCACCTCTAACCCTGTCCCCTGGTGCCACATCCACAGGGCTGTTAAATCCCTCCAGGGATGGGGACCCTGCCCTGGGCAGCTCTGCCAGGGCTGGACAACCACTGAGGTGAAGAAATTTTTCCTAATATCCAAACTAAACCTTCCCTAAAGCTACTTCTCTGTCTCTAACCACGGTTTCCAAAAGCAGTCTGGGAGTAGCAGCAGCAACGATTCAGCCCAAAGGAGCCTTTATTGCTCTGAGGCTTTCCCAGAGTTGAAGCAGCTTCATCTCAGTGCCAGTTTGCTCCCACTGGCAGCTGTGAGAGACACCCCAGCACACCTCAGAGCAGGACTGAGATCCGAACCCTATGCCACAGCTTTCCACCGCAGCACTTCAAAATCCCCCCTGCCCCAGCTGAAAAATACAGGTGCTTGCAGTGAACTTCACCCCTAAGGCGTATTAGTAAGTGAGTCAAATAATTCAGCTTCCAGAAAAAGCATGGTACACAAACCAGATCAGCATGGCCACTTATCAAACGGGAGGGCAAAGGCAGAGGAGAGCAGTGATTTGCCCCAAGACACACTTGAAACCATGGAGTAGTCAGGATTTAATCCCAGTTTTCCCAGTTCCCACTTCAGAACAATGTTTGCCTCCCTCTCTATTACAGTATTAATCCTGAAACTACTTCAGAGATGTTGCTTGCAGCTGATAACAGCAGCACTTTCCAAATCTCCCCCAAAAGTAATTTTTGCTATTGCTTAGACAATTAGCAGCTGTTCTCCTGTGCCAAGGAAAGTACAGGAGAACACACAGAACACAAACTGAACTCCCCGGGGTCTGATCCTTTTCCACACAAGACTCTTTCCTGTCGAGTTAGAGCCTTCAGGGTTAAAAAGAGTGGCTGTTTCCCATTTACCTTGTTTCAAGGGTTTCTCGCATCCCCAAGCACTGCTTATCATCCCTTTAGAAAGCATATCCAGCTCTCCGTATCTTCCGTCCTGGGACCGGTGGCATTATTCCTCAGCTTCGGGACGCCCGGAGGCTCACTCGTAACTCCGGAACGGAGGCATTTTCAGGGAAACAACCTCATGTGGGACAGGGTCTGCTTTAAATTATGCTGCCTGTGTTCCCCTGAGCCGCTCCCGGGGCTCTTGCCGGGTCCCAGGCACCGCTGTGCTCCGCACCCAGCCGGCTCCCGTGCGACATCCTGGAGCTCTTCCTTGGGGCAGGCGTTGAGAAACGGGGATTTTTGCCAGAGGGACTGTCAGGATCGGGGCTGGAATAAGTGACTTATCGGCAGTGCCATTGTTTGGCGGCGTGTTTACTTTGGGGGTTCGTGCCTTACATTCCTGGAGGGCTACAGCCTCCTGCGCCGAAATGTCTCCCTGCATCTTTAAGGAAACAGCGCTTGAGGATGAAATGCTTAAAATTCGCGGCTGATAAACATAAAACTCAGAACCTGGAAACCTCTCCTGGAAGAAATAAACTGTTTCTCTTTGCAGCCGTCCCACCAACATGAGTGTGACAGCCGTCTGGGGGCAGGACGGGGGTCCAGTGTTGGCTACAACACACCTGATGGGTTTTCATGGCAGGAATTAGGGACCTTGATAAAGGTATTTTCGGATGAGCTGCTGAATTTTTGGCGACAAGTATATAGTGCTGAATGGAGTGGATCTGCCGAGAAGAATTCGCATTGCAAAGGGTCACTTCTGTCATACAGAGGATGCTTTCAAATTGCCTGAGAGCTCAGCCCTTTATTTATTATTTTGTGCTGCCCTCTAGGGCTGGAGTAGCTGCCTTATTGCTGGTTTCCTCACTTCCTTTGGTTAATTAAGTCCCGCTTCTGGAAACCCCACCTTTACATAGATTTCCCCGCTGCTTTCTCCCAAAGACACGAGCCTGGACTGTTGTAACACACTTTTCCCATGGCTGAAATAATACGCCAAAGAGCTGGGCTCTTAACACCGCGTTTGGTTGGGAATGCACCCTGAAATGAGAGGCTTAAATCACAGAATCCCAGAATGACAGAACGGTTTGGAGTGGAAGGAACCTGAAAGCCCATCTCCTTCCAGCCCCCTGCCATGAGCAGGGACACCTTCCACTGGACCAGGCTACTATGAAAGTGCTCTGGCAAGGTGACAGGGGAGGGCATGATTAGGTGCAATGGATAGAAAACCCAGGTTAAGCTCTCAGGAGAACAGTCCACCAGTGAGATTATCACAAGGGCAGGTTCCCCTTGACTGGGCTCATCAGACCAGTTTTGATCACCTTCCCCCAAGCACAGCATGCCTTGAGCTTCCCTTGGTCAGGGCTGGCTGCAGTGCTGTTTTTCACTTGGTCCCTTTGGTGTAGTCCCTGGAGTCAGGCTTTCCATCTGCAACCCCTTCTGGTAAGCAGGAAGCTCACGTTGAAAGTGGGGACCACTGTGATGTGCAGAGGTTTAAATGCCTTTTGGATGCTCTGGGTTTGGAATTCACCTTGTCAGCAGCGTGCAGTAGCACTTGGAAAGCACAGACACTTTTGCAAGGAAAACCTCAAACATTTGAGGTCTCCAAGGAAAACACATACCTCCTTTTTATTTTTTATTTTTTTTTAATAGGACAGTTTGATTTGATTTTGTTATGGAGTACAGATCTCATGCCTGTAATAAAGAGCAGTCAGTGCCAAGGACAAGGGCAGCTTCACATTTTTCTACACCTGGATGTTCAGAGCACTTTGGGAAGGTTGGATTTGCAGGGGTAAAAATAGCAGAGGTTTTTTTTGTTTGTGCTTTTTAAAAAGCCAGTTCTGTTCCTTGGGCTGTTTTACTGAGTGGCCAAGCAGCTGTGCCAGCTGAACTGTGAAGAGCCTGGACAGAAACAAATGCCAAAGCAGGAGGGAAGGGCATGCACTGATTCTACTGCTCAGGACTTTGCTTTATTAAAACCACAGTCTCAGAGGACTCCAGCCATGCTGGGGAAGATCAGTGCTGTCCTTACCATCTTTGTCCTTTCCCAAAGGGGATCTGGCAGCAAACAGTTTCACAAACACTGAAGCATTTGGCTGATCACCCCTTTTCAATATTTTTGTGCTTTGGGCTATCCAGCCTTTCACACCTTAGAGTGGTGTTGGAACATTAGCATGGTATGGGCTTGGTAAGCCACGTCTGCAGAGCATCACCAGCATCAGTGAGACACAGGGGCATAGAATCATGGAGTGGTTTGGGTTGGAAGGGACCTTGAAGATTATCTGGTTCCAACCCCTCTGCCATGGACAGGGACAGCTTCCATTAGAGCAGGTTGCTCAGAGCCCCAGCCAGCCTCATCTCCATCAGGCAGGATGGAGACTCAAGTTCTATTGCTCACAAAATAGCGAGGGCTGTCCCGTCCCACCGATGCCACAGGGATTGCACCTGCAGCTCTGTGACATCAGGCCCTTCCTGATTTTCCAGCGGTCCCCTCAGGACACTTTCTGCTCCATTTCTGTCAATGTCAGATGAATTTCACCCTGTGTTGCCTGAGGCCAGGGGGCACCTCATCAGACCTCTCCTCCAAACCTTCTTCCCAGCATGGCTCAGAACCAAAAGCAAAAGCAAATCCCAGCCACTGGCTCTCCCCAGCTGGTCTGTAACCTGCTGCAGGTTCCCCAGGGTTTCAGAGAAACAAAAAACATCCCGAAAATTCCATGTCTTGAACCTCCAGACCTCTGGGAGTCTGTCCATGCCCAGCCCTGCTGCTTTCTAAGGCACTGCTCCTGTGTCGAGCTGTAAGAACCAAACTCTCCAGAGAAGTGAACATAAGTTCCTGCCTTAGAAGGTGGGTCTGAACTGTAAGGGCAAGAGTGGGACGAGTCTTGCTCCCTTTTGGCTGGAATAGCTCCCTGGTGATTCATCCCACCAGGGAGCTGGAGACAACATTAATATTAACCCTATTTAAAAATAAACAGCCAACGCCATCCTCATCCACAGCCTTTGGGAAGAAGGCACAGCTCCAGCTCCTGAGACTCTACAGCATCTCCAGAAGCTGCTTCCTGGTTTCTTTTGCTTGTGCCACCAGCACTGTGCCTGGTGTCTCACAGGCAGACACAGCCTCCAGTCCCTCCGGTGTCAAGTCCACATCAAAAGAGGGGCTCCTGCATGTTCTGGACCCCCAACATGGCTTTTCTCCTGTCTGTTGAATGCTGCCTTCCCTCCTGATCCTTCTGTCCTCTCTCCACATGCACATCTATCAGGTGTTCAGCCAGCAGCATTTCCCCACCAAATATTAACATTTCCAATTAATTGAGGGTTTAGCCAGTTTCCCTGTTTTATTCACCCTTTCTTTTACTACTCTGTCCAGGAAAGGGGAGGTAAATGAATGAGAGTTGCATGAAACCCATCAGCCTGGGGAGTTTGTGAGTAAAGGGCAGGGCAAGGGCACAGTGGGAGGTGGGAAAATGAAAATTCTTACATTAGCAGAAATTGCTAATCTGCATTTGCAGATTAAACCATCTGATCATGAAATACTTTTCCTGGAGAACAAAATTCCTGGGGAAAACTCAAATTCAGGAACCAAACCAGAATATTTTCTCCCCAGTTTATAATCTAAGTGCAGCAAAAAGAGAGAAAAATAGGCTTTTATTAGCAATATAGATTTTTTTTTTTTTATTGACAGTGGGGTCAGTATTCGGGAAAAAGTGTAGTCAATTTATATGATCCAGTACAAGACAGAATAAGGTGATGACAATTATTTCTGACAGACTTGATTTACATGATGTCACCCCTGAATCCATCCATCATTGTGTTAGTAAAAGACCAAGCATTAATACAGTCACTGACATGCAACCATCTGACTTAGAAAGAGATGACTGTGAATTTTTGTTCCTGAAAACTAAAGGATTTTAGAGTAATACATTGATTTTAAAGTTGAAATTACTATATCTTAGCAAAAATCCCAAATTTTCACTGTTTTGCAAACCCAAACTTTTGCTTCTGTTTAAGGGAAACGTACTTGTCTTTTACCAAAAATACTTTAATCAAAATTATAACAGGGCTTAGCCTTAGAAAATTTTCTGTGACTTTTATATAAACTGCTATTTTCTAAAACTTTACTAGTTCCAAATGTTGCCCAAGCATCAATTCTCATTATAACAGTCCAGCTGCAGCAAAACCCTCTCAGTAAGTCACCGCTCACCCAAGGTGACATTCAGGAGCAGCAAAATAACCCTGCAATCTCACACCTCGTGCTCCGACAGGGAGAGCTCAGCGACAGCGCTGACAGGGGGAGCAGACAAGCCAAACTGCACTTTGCCTCATTTGCCCGGGGACTGTGGGATTTGCCCAGGGCTGTATCGGGATTCAATGTCGAAGAGAGCTGGGTGAGTGGCATTTAACTGGTGTTCAGTGCTGATCTCTGCAGCACTCCTGGTTCACAACGCTACAATGCAGTAATACCATAAATAGACTCAAGTCCTGTGAAGAAAGAAAAAAGCGAACCATCTCCCCATCTTCTATTGCTGCAGACACGGAGGATAATAAGAAAGCCAGTGTATGACAGCTGTATTGTTATAAACTGACTGGTGCCTCCTTAATGTAAAGGGTCCGACTCACTGCAATGCAAGTCCCACGATGGATTAAATATACAGCTGTGTGGACAGAGCTATCTACACAGTGTGTTTAGCCGGTTCCTCAGCCTACTCATAAACACAGCGTATTTTATTTACACAGTACCTTCCTCCCCAGTGTTATTTGTAAAGGCTGCAGCTCTGAGCCACCAGAGCCCCCATCTCTCCCGCAGCTGAAAGCTCAACTTTCCAGCGGCTTCCCGGCTCCGCACGCGGCTCCACGTACCTGCTCTGTGGCTGGAGGAGGAGGAAGAGGAGGAGGAGGAGGAGGAGGTTTCGTCTCTGCTTGCAGCCTTCTGCCTGCTGGACTCTCCCAGCAGCCTTTCCAGCGTGAGCTGAGGAAGAGTTTCCCTGGGGAAGTCGTACCTCTGTTGCATGCCAGCTGACTAAAACTCTGCGAGCTCCCGGAGAAGTTTGAAGTCACAGGGTGAAAAAATGCTCCCCATAGACTGGTCCTTGAATTCATCCCTTCGCAGTCGTGAGCTCTTATATATTTCCAGGCTGCCCCGAGCACGTGAATACAAATCTCCTTAAGGGTTTGGAAATGTGTGTGTCCTCTGCACTGCTCTTTATTTTCCATTTCGTCCGTTCAGCCCTGGCTCGTTTCCTTGCAGTTTCTCAGCTGGTAATTACGCTCCTCTCGCATTGACACACGGAACAGTCTGCAAATACCACAGAAAATCCCCCCGGCAGGCTCTGGGGACACGTGCCCGTCTCTGAAGTTGTCTGTGCCTGTCCCACAGCTGTCAGCCTGAGGAGGCTCAGGGTCTGGGGTAAACCAGGGCCACTGAGCTGGCTGCAAACCCTAAAGCCCAAGTCCGTGCGGGATGGGGTGCATAGGAAAAGGGTGTATGGAAGGGAAGCAACACAGCAGGGCAAACACATCCTGTTTGGTGCCCCAGCAGCTCAAGTGTGGCTCCTGGCACAGCAGTGGGATGTCTGAAAGCACCCTTGGGGGAAAGAATAAATTCAATTTAATGCTTGAATGGGTAATAGCATAAATGCCTTTTGAAAAGGGCAGTGGGGTGGGTTTTGATTTCTTTTCTTTGGGTGTGAAGCTCCCCTTCACTTCAGAAGCAATGCTTTTCTGGCTTGCATGTTGTCCGTGTTGTCTCCATGTGCTCAGACGTGCCCTGGCACCTGGGCAGGTGCCCCCTGGCTCTGCCTGTTCATTTGCAGCTCTGCAAACCCCTGACAGGGTTTCGCCACCTCCTCAGTGAGTGTCGTAGGACCAAACTGAGTCTGGGCTTCACCTCTGGGCCACCCCACCGGGGAGCTCCCACAGGCACCAGGGAGCAAAGACCACTCCCAGGGATCACTGCAAACGTCCCACCTTCTCCCCTGGGTGTCCAAGGAGCATCTTCACTGAGCGGCTTCCCCCTCGGAGGAGAGGTTTGCCTTCAGCACCATGTGCTTTTCCCCCTTTGCACTTAGATCTGCAGTGATGGCCAGGAATTTTCACCCCCCCAAAAAATGGAGTTCTGGCTCCCTTCTCCTGGACAACAGTTCTGCCCCACTTTCCTAGATCTGTTTATTAACATCAGGTAAAAAGCCATGTCCTTTTATGCCTTGTGCCAAGCAGCTTTGTGAATTCTGCTAAACATATGCTGGATCCAGCCCTTGCTTGCCTGCAGCAGGCTCACTCTCTGTGGCACAGCAGCTCCTGTGAGACAGAGTTACTTCAGACCTGCACCAAACTGGCAGGTTCGAGATGAAAACATCTCCAGATGTGAAAGATGTGGCTTGTTAAACAGCACAGCAAATGAATTTTGCTCATGTTGTTGCAGTAAGATTGTAACAAGAATAATCAATTTAATAGTGACATGCACATAAAGGTAAGGAAGCAAACAATAATGGTTTTATTACTGCACCAGCTATTGCCTGTGCACGTGTGTGGCTGTACATGCATGCTTATTAAAGGCCAAATAGGAAGTCTCCTGACAAGAAATTTCAAACTCATATGGAAACAGAAGGAATTATTCCCACAGATCCTGCTGTTGTTAGATCTTCATCTCTGGTGTGTGGGCAGCAGAAACTTGGGTCAACCTATGACTGATTCCCAGTGACACCTGAGTGCAGATGCTTCTCCAGTTGCATCACTCCCACTAAAGATATCTCTCCCAGGAGGTGATCCCTGGCCTGATCTACATGGACCTGGCCCTTCCCTGGAGCAAGCTGGACGTGTCCAGGTGTGTAGCACTCAGGTATCTACCTCTGGATGGTGCCCCCCCAGCCCTGAGGTCACTGTTTCACTTCCTTTCAGAATGCCTTGAGTAAAGTGGGGACAGCGTGCAAAGCTGCTCTAGGTTAGTGTAGGAGGGCTGTGTGGAGCAGAAGCAGCCAAACCTGATGCAGGCCCTGAAGGAAACCCAAGAACTACACCCAGCTTGGAGGGACAAGCTGGTTTGGTGCGGAAGGGTGCCCATGGGAGAGCTAACCCTCAGTGTGGGGAGCCAGGTTATCTGACAGCACCCATGTACCTGTGCATACCCCAGGAAAGGACTCCAGGAGGGACACCACACCCCAAAGACTTGTAGGATCTTGCCTTCACAACTGCTCCCAAGCACCAGTTCAGCGATAATTTCTGCTGGTACCTGCCATGCACAAACCCTATGTTCCTCTGTACTAGGGCAGCAGGTCAATCCTGGACCATCTCCTCCCTCTCCAAGGCTCGTGGGATTCCCACTCTTCCATGGCAGAGGTGAACAGGCTTGGTTGGTGGGGCTGGCGTGGAGACAAGCAGAAGTGCACGAACAGAAAGCAAAACTCCCAGCTGCTGAGATGCTCCAGGACATCACTGCCAGTGCTGGGCTGACGTTGACCCAGTTGCTTGTTAGAAATTACGCTAAAAAAGAAAAGAAAAAAAAATAGAAAACAAAAGGAAGATGACAGGAAGATGAGAACTGGCAGTTTTTAATCACTCGCAAAAGATTAGAAGTTGACCATGTGCTCACCTCACACTTAAAATAGGTTTTATCATGTCAACAGGATGCCCAGCTCTAATTATAAATGATATTTCCCCAGACTAAACAAAGTTTGATATTTATGCTCCATTTCCTCCAGCTCTGATTATAGCCTGTCCTTTAAAAAAAAAACACATGAGGAACAAGAGGTCCAAGAGCTTTCCTCTGTCCCCTCTTTTTCTGTTCCTGCTGCTGTCGAGGGAAGTTGGTGGTTGGGAACGTGATGATGCGTCACACGCTGGGATTTTGGCTTTCCTTGGTGTGGATGCTGGTGATGAGGAGCACCAGGTCAGCTGTGATTCCTGTCCCATACCAGCCTCATAATGTGGTGCCTGCAGGTCTCAGGTGCTGTGTCTTCAGTTGAACTCGAGGGATAAGCTGCTCTTGGAGCCCCCTGGACTGGGCTTGGCTCAATCCCTCTGGTACCAACCTTAACCTTCCTCAGGTCCACCTGGCCTCGGGCCATGAAAACACTGGCATTGCAAGATTTGTATAACGGTGCTCGAGTCACTTTTGGAATATTTGAGGGATGTTGTGCATCCCTTGGAGCGGCAGATACTGTGGGAAGTCCTGGTGTCAGCAGGTACTACTGCAGAATATAGCTGAGGTGACTTTGGTGAGAAGGGTCTTCTGCAGAGTGAGAGACCACAGAGGATAACACAAATAACATGGGGAGGAAACAATGCCCAAGGTGTGGGGCTTGCTGGGGTATGCAGCACTGAGGCAGTAGGAGAAAAGGGAGAGGGAAAACAAGAAAGCAAAACCCCCAGGCAAGTAAACTCATATCACAGGAGCTGCAGAGTTGCATAATTTTTGGGGGGGTTGAAATGGGGCAAATGGAATTCGTGTTTGAATTGTGGGGGGGACAAAACTGTCTCCAGGGCCCCCTGTCTTTTTTTTCCCACCCCCCATGGGTCTCAGACAGACACCACTGCCCAGCAAGCTCTCGAGGTGTGGCTTGCAAGCAGAGTTGCAGGTGAACATCTCGAGAAGACAGACAGAAGGGCAGAAACCTCCTGCATCCCACCTGCCCTGCCCGCTCAGGTGCTCGGAGGCATCCAACCCAGATTCTTCAGGTGTTCTGAGCTTGCTCTGCCCCCACTGCCACCTTCCAGCCCGTGTTTGAACACCCCAAAGCTTTATCAGGAGGTTCAGGAAACCGTGCTCCGTGGGACAAACCTGGTTTATCTCGAAATGCAAACCAAATGAGACTGATGTGGTTTCTCTTGCAAATATTTCTTGTATCTCTGCCCTGCCACTGCAGAAGCAGGAGGATTGATGGAGCAGGTGATGCCAAACAAGCTGCAGAACAGTTTTCCCTGTTCACCATGCTAATGGAGTTAAATATCATGTTTCTCTCTAAACCTCCTGCTCCATTTAAAGTGTGAAATGTCACCCATTCTCCTTCCTTCTTTTTGTTTTCTTTTGGGTGGGAGAATAAAGAGGAAAGTTGGTCTCTCTCCCTGGCGTTTTCAGCCCCTGCTATTGACTCAGACCTTATGAAAATGATTTTAAGTTATCAACCACCACTGAAATAATCAACTTTCCCTTTTTGTTGACCCTTCTTTACACCTCTTTAATGTGTTTTCTTTGGCTAGGTGGTGTCTTACTGCAGAGGAGCTACAGTGAAGGGATTGCTGGCATTGTATCTACAAGGCCTTGAAGCTGATCATGACACAGGTAATTTCCAGCACTTGCAGAAAAGGATTCCACCACAGTTGGTTCAGAGTGTGATCTACCCTGTGTTTTGCTCTCATGTTGGTTTTTTTAGGCAAATGCTGAAAAGAAAAGAAGTTTGCAATAATCCCAGGGAGAGAAGAAATGAGTTAGAAATGTTCTATTTTTGTCACGTGCCTTAAACCCTTTGATCCTTCCCATAAAAGCCCCTTCTTCAATCATTGTCATCTTCTTTTTTTTTTTTTTAATAGCTCACAGGTGGATACTGGGTTATTTCCAAGATGTCTTTGCCTCCTGCACAGTGTGTTAGCTTTTCTTCAAATCCATAACTTCCATCCCCAATGATGTGGTTTGGGATTTTTTTTTGCATGAAGGAAAAGGATTGAAACGCCGAGTTAACCCCTGAGCACGGTCCTTGCTGTGCTGACACAGCCTGCCAGGCTGCAGAGCTCCAGGTGGAACACACTGTTGGAGAAGGAAGGTGCCTGCACCACCTGAGAACCCCTCTGGACCCAGCAGTGGTGCAGGGGACACACTAGGACAGGGCCATCAATGCTGGAGTTACTTCAGTGGAGCCAGACAGCAGACACAGGGCAACAATCTGAATGAAACAATCCTGCTCATCTGTCTGATTTTTGCCAAACACTGAAAATCCAACTTGCTGCCGAACATCTTCTGGGTTTCAGAGGTGGGAGGCACTCAGCAAAAAGTCTGGAGCCAGGGCATGGGCTACATTTGCACTAGGAAGTTTGGTGCACTGGAATGGTGACACACGGGGAATGCAGAGGCACAGATAATTATGCTCAAGGAATAACTGAGAGGCAGAAGGGATGGCAGCAGCTCTGAAGAGCTGGATAAACTCCTGGTCCCCTTTTTCTCGTAGGCATTTGTAACTCCAGAATGATGTCACAGGTGAAGAAGATGAGACACCTCCGATCAAACACAGACATCTGCAAGGTCAGTATCTATCAAAGGAGCCACTGGACTCGATATCCTCCACAGCTCATGGAGGGAAATGGAAGCTCTTCTTCTTTGTGATTCATCCTGTTCTCCAGCAGATGAGTCACCCACAAGGAGCTCCGACTTTCTCCTGTGAGCACAAGGGAGTGGTGAATGACTAACCCAGACACAGATTCAGATTTAAGGGAAATGAGTCCCTCTTGTAGTCAGGAAACAGAGAATTGGATTTTATTGTTTATTTTGCTGGTTGTGGGTGTACCTCCTGCTGGTGTAAATCCCAGCTTTCCAGCCCAGGTTGGACACATCAATCCTTTAAAAAACTTTCCAGTTTTCCTTGAGAGAAGCCACTTGGGGATGGTATATGTGGAGGTGTTACATGTGTTGTAAGTGATTCTGCCATTCTGTTGTTGCTTTGAGCATCTGACATTCATAACCCCTGTGAGAAAAGCACTGAGCAGAATTCCTCCCTCAAGAGCCTCAGTGCCCCCATAAACCATCACCTTGTACCCAAAAGCAAAGATCTTTGCTAAGAAATTGGGATGCAGCTTCTGGGGTTAGACTGTACATCCCTTCTCCTCCTCAGGTCAAAGGCATTGTGTTTTAGACAACGATCCTTACAGATCTCTTGATCCACCCTGTCTAGGAGGTCTGTCTCTGCCATATCCATCAAAGAGGTTTCAGCCTCAGCAGTGAGGAAGTTTCTCACCTTTCACTTGTGACGCTCCCTGTGGTTACCCCACAGCGAATTGCTCCCAGCTCAGCCCATTTCATCCTTGAAAAACGCAGAGAATTCCTAAACAAATAAACAAAACAAAAAGCAGCCATCACACTGTGCTCTACGAGGTTGTTGTAAGGGCTGACACTCAGGATAAAAGCTTCTTAGCAGGGTCTGTTGCACTAGAACAAGGGGTAATGCTTTTAAACTAAAAAATGGTTAATTTATATTGGATATTAGGAAGGAGTTTTTTTACAATGAGAGTGGTAAAACACTGGCACGGGTTGCCGAGAAAAGCTGTGGCTGCCCCATCCCTGAAAGGTGTCAAGGCCAGGCTGGACGTGACTCTGAGCAGCCTGGTCTGGTGGAAGATGTCCTTGCTCATTGCATGGACCCGGGTCCCTTCCAGCCCAAACTATTCTATGATTCTGTGCCGAGAAAGTAATTGAAGAATGATTTTTTAAAAAAAATACTTTCTGGCCGCTGACCGACTTGCTCATTGACATGCACAGGGAACGCACAGGGCAACTGATTTTCGTATTCTTTGCCTGCCCTCTCGTGGTGAAGGGGTGCTGAGTCGGTGTATTCATACATATATTGATATACACACGCACAGGGATGCAAACGTACACACGTATGTACACGCTGGCACAGATGTCAGAAAATGCTCTCGTCTGAATTGCACCTTGAGTTTGATGTCACACAAGTGAGCAGTTAGTTCATTGTTGTCACTGGCTGCAGCTGGCCTTTTTAATGCTAGAAGGCTTTCCTGTGATTGTGTTAAAATTTGGTTCAGATAAAGCATTCCAGTATGAAAATAATAGGAGTATAGTGGAATATTTGTTCCAGCTTGGAGAGACCAGCAAGGTCTTCATGTGTCCCTTTCCTCTCTATAAATACACTCTCCTGAAACTGGGTGAGCTGCACAAAATCAAGAGCAAAATGTTTTTTCCAGGACCAGTTCTTATAGCAAATAGAGGGCAGCATTAAAAAAACTACCACGGCATGGATGTGCCTTTCGCTACACGATACCAGTATGGGATAGCAGAGGGGCACAGAGGGAACGGTGAAAGCTTGGAGGGAGGAGATACATTCGTTCACCTTTGGGGTTTATCCTCAGGTCAGCAAGGGTTTGACATCGTATCTCCCCGTGTTTCCCCTGGTAGCTGCAAAGAGCGGGGGGATTTGCCACGCAGCCCTCCTAGAAATGCGTCCAGCACCCGGGTGGGAGGTACTGGGGGTAAATCCTGCCCTGAGAGGGTGCTGAGGCAGCGGCACAGGCTGCCGGGAGAGGCTGTGCGTGTCCCAGCCCCGCAGTGTGGATGTGCCAGGGGGTGGCAGTGTGAGAGCACGGGAGGAGGAGAGTCCTCCCTGCCAACGGGGAGCCCGCACAGCCCCTCAACGGGGATGCCCCACTGGCGCATCCTTCATCCCGCAGCCCTCCAGAGAGTCCCGGGGCGGGGGCTGAATCTTATCTCTGTGCATATCTCTGGGAAAAGCGAGGAAATTAAAAAAGTAATTACTTTAACCGGCAATTTTTTAGCTAAGCGAAGGGGAAAACCAGCCAGCGGTTCTGGGTTCCCGCTGCTCACAGATTTGTATGATCTAGGATGGGCCCCACCCGCACCTCGAACGGGTCCTGTGGCTTCCCGCAGCCTCAGTGTCCCCATCAGGGCTCTCCAGACAAGCTGCCCCACTCACCAAGTCCCTGCCACTCACCTCGCACCCCACTGCCGAGAAACCCCCAGCCCTGCCTATGAATTTGGGGCTGCACAGCAGAGCTGCCTGTGCTGCCGGGAACCCCCAGACCCTCCAGCCCTCTGTAAGAGGATTGCACATTCCTGGTGCACAGGAAAAGCACAGGGACCAGGGGGAAGGAAGGAGCCCTTGTCCCCCTGACCCCATATCCCTGTTCTTGTTTTTGTCACTGGAGCTCTGGGTGTGATTTATATAAAATTCACATGCTTGTAAGGAAATGAGTTTTTATGGCATCCAAACACAGATTCGATCAAGCTGTGTCACTCAGCATGTTCACAGCTTATCCATTTAATAATCTGCCCTTATTCTGCTATTTTAATTAAGAATTGATTGTGCATGCTTGGCGAAACTGGGGAGCTGAAAAGTGGCAATCCAGTATTTTATTTCCATAAGGAGAAATGAGCATTTTCCTACCCAGAACTTTTGAAATTCATAATCAATGGTGTGGTCAATAACCTTTCAAACTGGGGCAAGCTGAGATGGTTATTCCCTAAGCATTTGTTTGCTCCCATGTGGGATCACAGCCAGCTCCAGTAGGGAGCAGGGTGGAGGGGGTGAAGGCAAGGTGAATGCAGGGCTGGTATTTGAACCCCAGCAAAGGCAGGAGCAGGGGATGCTCTCCAAAACCGGTAAAGGAATCTACTGAAGAAGAGAATGGGGGTCTGAGCAACCTGGTCTAGTGGAAGATGTCTGTGCAGGGGGTTGTACTAAGTGTCCCTTAATGGTCCCTTCTAACCCAAACCATTCTGTGATTCTCTGATTCTCTGGTTCTATGGATGGCTTAAAACAGACACACAGACACATTATTAATTTCCTTCAAGAACAAATGAAATAAAGGGAATAAATGCTAATTCAGATAGCATCAATGGAAGTGATTTTTTACATAAATGAATGCTTCACCGAATCTTTCCTCTGTAGCTCTGGCATCTGTGTGAAAATGGAAGTACTTCCCAGCAAGGCATAATTAGGAGAATGAAAACCCCTTTCTGCACTCTGGGACACCCACAGGGCACAGAAGCGTTCATGAGTTTACTTACAGTTGGACAAAAGGCAGCTCCAGGATGACGTCCCACATCTGCAGAGCGGCCCAAAGTGTAACCTCTCTCCATGGACTAAGTCCCCCCGAGCTTCTTAACATGTCAGAGCTGCAAAATAAAATACAGTTGAAAGGCTTTAATGTCTTTAAAACTCCCACTGCATGGTCTCCAGGACCCAGGCCAGCTGATGCTCAGGCTCCCCGAGGCTGCAGCACACTCCAGCCCCAGCTCTGCAGGCTCTGATTGTGCTGTCCCTGGATATTAATTACCATGAAAAACATTCCTAAAACTCCACAGATCTCCAAGTCACTGAGAGACCAATTTGCACCGTTCTTACTGGTGTTGCCACCCGAGTATGAGAATTAGTATTTCAAAAGAAAAATTAGTATTTCCAAACAAACATTTGGAAAATGCAACTTCTGCTGAATGTTTACCAGGAGGATTTTTTTACCATGAGCACCCGGGGACTCCATCGTGAGGGGCACCGCGTCTGCTTGGCTGCCATCACAAATTCAGGTGGGAAATTCCTCCAGCAATCACAGGATCATAAAAACCACGGAATGGTTCAGGGTGGAAAAGCACTGAGAGACCCTCAAAGCCAACCATTCCCCCCACTAATCCCTGTCACCAAGTGCCACATCCACATAGTTTTTAAATCCTTCCAGGGATGGAGGCCCCACCACTGCCCCGGGCAGCTGTGCCAGGGCTGGGTGGTGAGAACTCCTCCTTGGCTGCTCCTCACTGTGCCCACCAGCTGGGCCAACTCCATCTGCTGCCAGGGGGACCCAGAGCTGCTGAGGGGCTCTGTTGGGAAAATAACACATGGGTGTCCTGGCTCGAGGCGGGAAAACCTCCGGGAAAGCATCCCTGGGGAGCGGGACAGCAGCTCAGACATGGTCAGTGTCAGCAGCTTTGCCCCTTGATTTATTGCAGGAGTTACACACTTCCCACTAAGGATAACACTAAGGAAGGGGGGGATAACCTTGTTGCGGCTCCAAAGGAAAAATGAGTTATTGCCGTGACTGTTCTGCTAATAGGAAAGTATTTTTCAGGCTAATTAAGTGTTTCGTTTTGATTTACTTTTTTCTATCGGGGTCCAGGATGGGAAAATATGATTGTAATCCATGCCAACAGGCTCCAAGGGATGAGAATTTGATCTACTACGTCTGAAAACGAGTTCAAATCGATGCTAATTTTAAGTAGATTACATGCTGATGATTTTATTTCGGTACAACAAATTACTTGGGGTTTTTTAATAGCACGGCATTTTTTAACACAAATTACATCTTCAAAGCTTACCAGTTTAGAAACAAATGAAAGCAAGGATGAGAAATTGAGAAGGTTCAATTAGATGAGAGGTAGAGAGTAAAGAAAATATCAATTGTATTTAAATCTCAGGGCGGCAGAAAATCTATTTATTTGTAATATTAAATGGATCTCTCTCCTGTATGGTTATGGGGATGATTTTCTAGGGGAAGGGTAAAACAATCTGAAAATTACCAGAGATTTAATAAAGTTCGGAAATTGCCTGAGATCAGCCATTACTGTAAACTACTTGTGGCCCTGCACAAACAGGCTTTATTTCCCCTCCCTTAAATTGGGATAAGGAATCCAGGAAAAGGCATAAAAGCTTAATTAAGCATATTTTCTCCTTCTTTTTTTAGCCTAAACCTAATGAAAATAAGGGTGGTTTGTTTTTTTTTTTTTTTTTTTTTTCTTTCTTCTAAACATTATCTTAGTTTTGATTTAACCAGTGTTAGAGAAAATAGATAAATTCCCAAGGAATTTGTGCCCATGAAAGGGCAGCAGCTCTTTTGTGGCTTGAATAGAAGTTGTTGGAAGTTTCCAAAATGCTGCTACATTTTTCCACAGAAAACAAGCATATTCCATGGGGTCTGGGCAGAACAGTCCTTTAAATCCATTAAAACTTTATGAGCAACAAAGGGAGCATTTCTAATGAGAAGGAAGGCAATCTTTGTACCTCAGGAACCTTAAATGTTCATAGTGTGAAATAAATAGAAAAGTGTGTCACAGTTTGTCCTACTCTTCCTGGAGAAAGCCAAGAAGTATCCCGAGTTTATGTGGATAATGCAGCCATAGAGCTACATGACATAAAATAAAGGTGTGTGAGGGCTGCAAGCTGCCACACATTGTGTCCCCCTCCATCTAAGCTGAGGTCACTGACATACATTTATCTCTACTTTTCTATTACAGTGGTTTTGAACATCAGGGAACATTTCTTACTATGGTAAAAGACAAGATGATGGCCTCCATCAGCCAAAAAAATTACAGTGAAAGTTATTGTAATTAGTATTTCATGCACTAGGAAACAACCTGGAAGTCAAAAGAAATTCTACATTTTCATCTGAGCCCATTCTTAAAATAATTCGAATTTATTTGGGTAAAATTTGCAGCAGAGTGGAAACCTCCTGTTATTTGTTATTTCAGTGCTCTGGTAAATTAAGACATCATCACCTTTGGAGTTCTGTTTGCTTCCCCTGAACTGGGGCACATCCTCTTAACGTATTCCAGCCTATTTCCAGGATTTTTTTTTAGTAGACTTGCTGCAATATTTATGACTTTCTGGCTTGATTTCTATTCTCCAGTAACTAAATCACAGATGCACTAAAAAAAAGCTGAATATATACTAAATAAAGCCATGAATGCACTAAATAAAGGTGAAGTAGAGCAGCACCTTGTTTCTTTGCACTTTCCCCCACCATGAAGGATGTGTTAATTCCTCTAGTTAAGACTTTCAGGGGTGACAGAAACTAACTATATTCCCTACAAATGACAGAGGTGACTCTGGGCTCTGTTGCCCCTGGGTAAGAAAACCACAAAACCCCTTAACAGGGCTGCAGAACTGTGGGGAAAGTTAAAGGTAATTAAAAATGGAGCATGCACAGCTGGATGGACGAGGAAAGCCAACGTGAAGCAACGCACAACAAACCACCATGACCCTCTCTGTCAGTGCTATTGAGCATCAGAAAGTGGCATTGTTCATCCAGAGCTCATTTAATTGGGGTTTTTTCCTCCAGAGCAGGCCAATAATCCAGAGCAAATCTCTGCCCTGTGGCCTTTGGGTCTGGGAGAGCTGAAGTCTCCTTGCAGCAAAATGATCCCCTCACGTCTGGTTTGATGTTTTCAGTTTAAATCCTCCCCCTAATGACAAGTTTAGCAGTGAAAAACCTTTCATAACAACCAGCAAAACCCATTCTTTTTGTATTACTCTCACTGCTAAAAACTTAAGCCTTATTTCCACATCAGTGTAACTCATTTGCCACCATAAGATCTTTTTTCAGTGTTTGTCTGGCACCAGATCCCTGTTGCCCATGTAAATTCACATACAATGATCCAGCTCTTCCCTAGGAAATGAGTGCCCAGAGGCTCTGGCTGTAATACACACTTTCCAAACTTTTAACCATTCTCAGAACTTTTCTCCCAACCCTCTTTATGTTTTAACATCCTTTTTAAAGGATAATCATAAAAACTCAGTATAATAATCCTTGTATTGGCTGCAGCATCATAAAACAGACATTATCACTACCCAATGCTTCCAGCAGTCCTCTCCTGATATATGTAAGATTGTTTGACTCTTCTCAACAAGCCATTTCTCAGAGACAAGTGTTCCTGAGGGAAAAAAAATCCCTAAATGTATGAATTTTAGCTACTATTTGGAGTGCACGGATGTTTCCAGGTGCCCCAAGGATGCCAAGCAGCCGAACCATTGGGCAGGGAGCTGTGCAGATTTAAAGATTGTGTGGATGGGGTCAGTGGTGGCCTTGGCTGTGCTGGGGGAATGACTGGACTCTATCTCAGATGGCTTTTCCAACCTTAAGAACTCTGTGATTTGATGATTATAAGGAAATAAAACTGCCCCAAACCACAGGTGTCCCCTCTGCGTGCTTCACAGGAACTGCACCCAGGAGGCATCACTCCAGCACATGCACCTCTGGAATTATTAACACAAAACCACAACTTGGACTCCTGTTCCCCCCTTGCAAGTTGCTCTGTCACTGAGACTCAGCCTCCTAGGACCTCCTGGGAAGGAGAGGAGTCTGCAGTGAAGGGAAGAGCCTGAGTGCAGCCCCTCATTGCCAGCACGAGCATGTGAAAGAAGAAAATCCACCCAAGGGATCTGACAGAGTTTTGGAACAGCTTTCCCTCTGTTCCTTCACTTTGAGGAACTGGACTTTCCCACCTGGAAATGCTGTTGGCTGCTCGAGAGGGAAGCAAATACCTCAGCTGGCCCCTAACACCTGTGTCCAAGGGCAAGGCTGGAGCAGGGAGGGCTGAGAGTCTTGCAGAATAACATCAGGGAACATAACCACCAAGATGGGAGGCTAAGCCCTCCTCCCTTCCCTCATTCATCACATCTGACAATATGATAATTTTGCCTCACAGCAAGGAACCATTTTCAACTAATATTATTTGTTATCTGCAGCAAAAGCATTATCCCAGTATCCAGAGGGTCATGCAGCTGCCTTGTAACAAGGCACTGCATTCCCATAACGCGTTCTCTGTTCCAAACCTTCATCTCAGTTTTATGTGAAACAAAAAACTAAATAAGAATTACATCAAGCAGAGGAAGCTTCAGGCTCTGAGCACCAGTTTTGGAGGCGTAACTGGGTATTTCTAAGCCAGGAGAGGCACTCTGCTGATGAACAGGAGCCCCCAAATCCTTACCGTGCCCAACTTGTGTGTCAGCCAGAACAACACTGGCCTCACCCACCACCACACTCCACGGAGAACACACCCGAGGGTACCCTCATGCATCTCCTTCCCCCAAAAAAACACAGTGCTTCCTGGGGTCACTCAAAAGTCTCCACAGAGGGCACAAGCAACACCTTGTCCCCCTCGTTTGCTGTCCCCTCTTCTCATCCCTTAGGGCCAATCTCTCCAACTGAGCTCCTCCATAGCCAACAAGGGAAAACAGAGCCATCCACAGGGGTCAGTCATCTTGTCTCCTTTATTTCTCCATGCACAAGTGCCCCTGGAAATGTTTGGAGTCCTCAGGGTGACTGGCTGGACAGCCAGGGGTGGACAGAGGTGCCAGTCTTTGGGACCACAGCTGGGTGTCTCTTTGCTGGAGTCCTGTGAGCACTGGGCATGGGGGAAGGTCTCTTTCTTTCATCTCTCTTTCTGACCCGACTCCTGTTCCTACATCCTATTTCTTTACTTTTCTTTTCCCTCACTGATCAGCAGAAGACTTTTAAGTCTCATCACCACTCATCACACTTCTCTGGCAGAGCTGTCCACCAATCCCACCAGCACGCTGTGTCAGCTGCAGACTGCTGGGACAGATTTTGGACACTTTCTGCTCTGGGTCTGAGTCCCTTGGGACTTCATTTAAAGCATCTTTACATCTTGGCGATAATGATCAACAACTGCTCTTTCTGTGTGTTTGTTTAGTATTCACCTTATAGTGAGTGCATCTAAATTCTACTGCACCAGCCTGCTTAAATTACACGCAAGCAGTGCTTTGGCAGTGTGAAAATGCACAACTGTGCTGGTTCTGTTCTGTTGAGAAACTCAGTTCCCATGTTTCTGAAGGAACTCAGTTGGCTCTGACATCATTTGATACTGGATATGGCTGTTTTCAGAAACAGGGGGACTAGGAAAAACCAGTTTATTTGCTTTGATTTGTGAATGCTTTTAGAGCTCGTGAGGACTTTTGTCATTTGCTGCTCCTGCCTTCAACAGAGCTGAGATAAAGTGTTATTTTTGTACCTTGGAGTGTGGATTATTTATAGAGGCAGCCTGGCCTCTGCCAGCGCACCCTGATTGTGTCAGGTGAGCGAAATAAGGAGTGACATTCAGAGATGCTGCTGCCTGATAATGATATGAAGCATTCAGAGGAAAAAAATCACCTATCAGCACTCATGACAGAAGTACAGTTTTATAAATTGCTGCATTTCACTGAATTTAGGGAGAACCTACGAGGGCAAGGGGATAATTTATAACAATAATAATAATAAAGTGGCATTTGTTCAGCAGAGAAGAGAGGTGAGTCCTCATGCTTAAAATGACTTCAGCAATAGCATCTCTTTAGCCGTGCATAGTTCTGCAAAAGCCAAAGCACTTAGGAAGTTGTTTTTCTGGGAGACAGCAATTCCTCCTCCTCTCTTCTACCACCGAAGCACCTGGGGACTATGCAAGGGGAATGCTGAGGTGTCTTCCTCATTCCCATCTCCCAGCCTGTGCCAAAGATGTCACCCCAGGACCTGGAGCTGCTGGAGAGTCCAGAGGAGGCCCCGGAGATGCTGCAGGGCTGGAGCCCCTCTGGGATGGGACAGGCTGGGAGAGCTGGGGGGGCTCCCCTGGAGAAGAGAAGGATCCAGGGACACCTGAGAGCCCCTGGCAGAGCCTAAAGGGGCTCCAGGAGAGCTGGGGAGGGACTGGGGACAAGGGATGGGGGGACAGCACACAGGGAATGGCTTCCCACTGCCAGAGGGTGGGTTAGATGGGATATTGGGAAGGAATTGCTGGCTGGGAGGGTGGGCAGGCCCTGGTACAGGTTGCCCAGAGAAGCTGTGGCTGCCCCTGGATCCCTGGGAGTGTCCAAGGCCAGGTTGGATGGGGCTTGGAGCAACCTGGGATAGTGGAAGGTGTCCCTGCCCATGGCTGGGGGTGGAATGGGATGATCTTTAAGGTCCCTTCCAACCCAAACCCTTCTGCCATTCAGTGATTTTAGGAATACCCTCCCCAGATTATCCATTAACCAATTGCTGCAACCAATTAACATGCTGGGTGTACAAACTGGAGAAGCGAAGGGGCTCTGCCCAGCCCCAGGCTGAGCCTGTCACACTCAGAGCAGATTTTAACCACAGAGGTGCCCATGAACAGGCAAATGTGCAGAGGGCACAAACAAGAAATGCCGGATCCCATTCAATTCTCCCTTTCATGCAGTTTTTGTGGGGTTAAATGTAATGATTACGGAATGGTCTGAGCAGAAGCAAGAGCCTGCAGCAGTGAGCTGATTGAGCATGGGCAGTGCCAGGTAATCCCTCTGATGCCAAGAAAACCCCACCTACAACTGTGCTCTGTCTCTGGATCGCTCTGCTCTCACCCTGATTACCCATTACATTCATTAATCCTCCTCTAATGCATAATTGCTCTGTGTTCTTGTACTTAGGAGAAATTCTGGATTAGTTTGAGTAATACCACTTTGTTTTTTGCAACGTGGTGCAAGCTTTAAAGCTCCTGAACACATCTCAATAGCTGCAGAGTCATTTGTTCACTTCCAGGAGGTTCCTGGCCTTGGACACTCTCAGGGATGGGGCAGCTGCAGCTTTCCTGGGCAACCTGTGCCCGGGTCTCCCCACCCTCACAGACAGCAATTCCTTCCCAATATCCCAAATATTCCTGCCCTCTGGCAGTGGGAAGCCATTCCCTGTGTCCTGCCCCTCCATCCCTTGTCCCAGTCCCTCCCCAGCTCTCCTGGAGCCCCTTTAGGCTCTGCCAGGGGCTCTCGGCTCTCCCTGGATCTTTCCCTTCTCCAGGGGAGCCCCCCAGCTCTCCCAGCCTGTCCCATCCCAGAGGGGCTGTGCCATCTGCTCACAGCCTGGCCCGGCCCCTGCAGGCGTTTGCTGCTGCTGTCAGAGGGACACCACAGGTCACATTAATTGTTAATGGCTCAGCTCACGCACCGCTCTGGGGAGATAGGCAGGGAGCAGGAATATTTTCATCTCCTTCTTCTACCAATTTTTACATATATATGCTGATAAGTGTTTTGTCCCAGTCATATCTTGTATGGGGAGGGGGGGGGGGGAAATGTAACAGCTTAGTCAGTCCGTGTAGTAATCAGCACATATTTGTCATGTAAATTGATACAAGAATTAAATTTTTCCCTTTCACTGTCCTCTTTTGTGCTTCTCCACCCGTGAACACACAGAGTGCACAGCTCATTTCCGATTTTGGTACAGCTGCCTGCAAGGGGATTATTCCCATCTCGTTTTTGGGCTTTATTCATTTTCACATACACAAGCCACTCATTTTATATACATATACACAGATAATAATCTGCATTATGTGGGTTACCACTTGAGATTTCCATCAAACCTTCTTGCTGGGACGAGGCCAGGCTGGACTGGGCTTTGAGCCACATGTTCTGCTGGAAGCTGTGGGGTGGAATGAGACCATCTCCAAGGTCCTTTCCAGCCCAAACCTTCCCAAGATTCTGTGTCTAATCACTTATTTCACCCAGTTGCTTTTTTAGCACTTAGTAGCTTGTTTCTGGTTTGCGGTTTGTTTGGGTTTTTTCTGTTCCTTTTTGTTCATTTTGGTGGAAAATAAACCTTCTGCACAGTAAAATAACTCCACTGAATATTTCCTTTTTCAAATTCAATTTATTGTTTCGGCAAAGCTTTTAAAAATACTTCTGAATAATTCTGCTTTATTGAACTAGTAAAATCTCTTTTGAAATAACTTTGAATAATGTATTTTATTGAATAACCTGTAGGACACTCTTCCCTTTGAAGTAGAGGAGGCCAGTGATACCCCTCAATACCCCTGCCAGCAGGATGCATTGCTGGTGCTTGCACACTTGATCTGTGGGTACCTGCCTGTCTGCTCCCATAGGAGAAATTGATACTGGTTTGTTTGTTTATCTGTTTGTGTTTTTCCTTGAGAAAAGGGCTCCTTGTTCCCCAAACCCCTTTATTTCCAGCTGTAGTTAGGTGATGCTTCCCATTATTGAGACAAAGCTTGCTCTACATTAATTTAATGTTCATTCCTGCTGTGGTGACCCCTCATGACACCTCATGGTTTCCAGGGAAGGTTCTTCCTCCTGCAGGTCCTGGACGTTCCAGGTTTCCATTTTTCCACACTGGCCCCCATCTCTTCTGCAGGTGGCATTGGGGGAGCTCTCAGATCTGTGCGCACCATTCTGTCCTGGGGGGGGG
>VXBX01000649.1:273703-287759 GCA_013400415.1 Scytalopus superciliaris | reverse complement strand
CCGCCCTCCCCCCCTGCCCGGCTCCCTCATGCCGGCGGCGCCGCCGCCTCGGGTGGCGTCACTGCCGAGACGCCGGGGCGTGACGTCACGGGCGCGCCGGGCGGGCGTTGCTATGGAGGCGGAGGACNACAGCCGCCCTCTCCCCGCAGGTACCGGGAGCTGCACACCTTCGAGCTCCAGGCGCCCACCCGGCTTATCGAATGGGCCCGCGGGAGCCGTGAGTGCGGGCCGGGGCGGCCGAGGGGGCAGAAGGGAGGCCGCGGAGCTGGGCCGGGCCCCGGGGGGCGGGCCAAGGACCCCAGAAACGGGGCTGTGTCTCTAGGGGCGCCGTGGGCTGTGCCACAGCGCGGGTGGGCTGGGCAGGGCTCAGCCCGCTCTGTGTCCCTGACCCTCCGTGCTCCACCTCCCCCCAAAAGGTGTCTGTGTGGCCGGGTATGGACAGTCTGGGGGGAACGAAATCCTGCAGCTGATCCCACCGCCCAGCCTGCAGGCAAAGGAGACACAGGTGGGTGTTGCAGCCAGGGTGGCACCACACCTTCTCTGACCCCTTTGGCCAGGGCTTGGCAGCTATCACAAGCTGTTACCTGTTGCCCTGACAAGCTCTGGGCACTGAGTGTGCCTCCTGTTTCTGCCTGGTTTTTCGTGGTGACCAAGCACAAGCCGTGCACTGTTAGATTTGCCTCTGGTTTTCTCTAGGGCCTGTGTCCAGAGAGGGATTTCAAGGTGGAATGTGGAGGATTTTCAAAACACCCGGTGTACAGCCTGAAATATGTGCCAGACACCAGGTATGGCCACGAGGTCCTTTCAGGGTGTATTGGGCATGGAGGGGGGACTTGTCCACTGAGGCTCCCCCCTCCTGGCAGGGACTTGCAGAGCCAGAAGGTCCCCCCTGAGCCTCCTTTTCTCCAGGCAGAGCCCCCCCAGCTCCCTCAGCCCCTCCTCATCATATCCTCATAAAATATCCTGACAAAGGCTGTTGCCTGGGACTGTATTTGTGTGGGCTGTGTCCAGCACTCTGCACAAGGAGTTCTGGGGTCGTGGTCCCTCCAGCCCCTGCTCTGCTCCAAGCAGAGGCAGGAGCTCCTGCTCAGGGGGGCAGCAGACCAGTTTGTCCCAGGCTGAGGAAAACAAGACTGTTCTCTGCTTTTTTTTGTGGGACTCTCCCTGTTTCCTCAGCTTTCTGGTGACAAGTGGCCCCCCCGACAGCTCCGTCCAGGTCTGGCAGGTGTCAGCAGAGGACTCTGGTAAGGGAATGTGTTTCTGAGCTCAAGGGGGTTTCTCAGTGTGGTTGTTACATCAAACATATCCAGCTTCCCCTTCTTTCTGGGTGTCACATGAGGAGGAGAGTGCCACTTCCATGTCCCAAAGGGTTAGAAATAAAGGAGCTCCATTCATCACTCTTTGGGACACGCCACGATTCACCTCATTCCTGGGAAAGGATTGCCATTGCTGAGGCTGCTGCTGAGGGATAACGTGGAAACCACCAGAAAGGAAGTGCAAAATGTCATCAGAAGAAAAAGAAAACTCCTTCACTGAACATAAACATCTCCATTTGCAATTTCCCACGCATTTTGCTCGGCTTATTGTCAGTCCTTGCTGGGTGTGTTGGAAAGAGGGGTTAGGCATAATTAGATTCCTTATTGGTTTAGTGGGTCTCTTTTAGCTTTGTGAGGCCTCGTTGTGAAATAGCTTACTCTGCTGGATTGCTTGGCTCCTGTTGTGTTTTATACAGCTGTTCTGTCTCGTTCTGATAGATGTTATTAAACCTGTGGGCACCATAGTGACAGAAAACAGCACCGGGCAGCCTTGGGCTAAAATTGCCACCATGTCGGCCAGAGCCCCCTGGGTCCTTCATGGCTCAACACTGGACAGCGTCCAAATTACAGAGGTGGAACTGAGGAAAAATGTCTACACAGCAGGTATTCAAAGCAAGCCTCATGTCTGCATTTTTGGAAAGGTGGGGTTTGGGTAAAGCAAGCTCCAGCAGCAAACATTCTGCTGAGTGGGGACTTTCAGGTGTGTGCCAGAGGGTTCCAGTGCCCTGGCATGAGCAGAGACACCTTCCACCAGACCAGGCTGCTCCAAGCCCTGTCCAGCTCCCAGGAATGGGGCAGCCTGTGCCAGGGCCTCAACACCTTCACAGGGAAGAATTCTTTCCCAATATCCCATCTAACCCTGCTCTCTGGCACTGGGAAGCCATTCCCTGTGTCCTGTCCCTCCATCCCTTGTCCCAGTCCCTCCCCAGCTCTCCTGGAGCCCCTTTAGGCACTGCAGGGGGCTCTCAGGTCTCCCTGGAGCCTTCCCTTCCCAGGTGAGCTCCCCCAGCTCTCCCAGCCTGGCTCCAGAGCAGGGTGGCTCCAGCCCTGGGGTATCTCTGGACTCTGGAGCAGCAGCCCCACTGGGATACTGGGGGCCCCGGGGCTGTTACCCCCGATCTTCCATCCCGCTCGCCTCCCTGGGCGTGACCGCGGCACGGAAGCCCCGCAGCTGCCGCTCCCCGTGCCTGAGACCCGCCCGTGCTTTGCAGCCCGGCGAGGCGGCGAGGAGCTGAGCGGGGTGGCCTTCCTGGACCCCAGCACGGCGCTGCTGTGCTGCGCCCGGGGCGGGCTGTGCGTGGCCGACCTGCGGCAGCCGCGGGGCTCCTCACAGCCCGTGTCCCGCACCGCACCGCCCGGGGACCGCTGGTGCATGGGCACTGCCCGCCCGGCACAGTGCACCGGCACCGCCTCCGAGCCCGTGGCTCGCCTCTCCAGCAGCGGCCTCCTCACCCTCACGGACCTGAGGAAGGCCTCGGAGCCCTTGGCCTCGGCGCGGGCCAGAGTCCCCTCTCCCGGCTCGGGCACAGAGTTCCTGTGTGTGTCCTGGGCTCCTGCGCTGCCAGGCTGCCTTGCCGTGTCAGGTAGGTGCTTTGGGCAGGCACCTCCTTTTCTGGGTGCTTTTTTGATTCATATTTTTGTCAGGGGTCAGTTCACCTCGCCTAAAACCCCCCAGTGGTGGGGTGGCTGTTCAGAGCTGCCCCTGGGGCCAGTGGAGAGCCAGCTAATCGTGCTCTGAAGCTGCCCCTCTGCAACAACTCCAGAAGGGGCCTGGATGGGTTCTGGGAGGTGCCTGCTGCCCTGTTGGGAGGTCAGAGACCCCAAGCCCAACACAAGCACTGCCCTGACTGTGCCCATGCCAGCCTGGCTGCAGAGTATGGCATTGATAACACCAGCTGGGCAGCAAGGCTGCCTCTTGGGCAGAGCCTTGCACATTCACACTGCTGACTCCACAAGCTTTTGGGATCTGGCCTGGGCTCTCCCCAGTCACTGTTCCCTTGAGACATGCCCCTCAGAGGCACGACTGCTCTGCTCTCACAGTCCAGTCTGGGCTGTTCGTCCTTGTTCCTGCTGGGAGGTGAGCCTGAGCCCTGCCAGTCTAGAGCAAAGCAACTAATCCATGCACTGTCTGATTCCCTTTTATCCAAGGCTTTGATGGGACTGTGCAGGTGTATGACACGCAGGGCTGGGACAGCTCTGGCAGGGAAGCAGAGCCCACGTTTGTTCACCGAGGCCACGTGCTGGGCGGCGCTGGGGACCCTGCCCTGGTCACTGCACACACGTGGCACCCACAGAAGGCCAGGACTCTGCTGTCAGCAGCCACCGACGGTTCCCTGCACATCTGGGACTGGGTTCAGCCCGCAGGGAACTGTGGGTAGATGGTGTTTTGGTGAGATGGGGGGGTGTTTCCTGCCTCTGCTCTAGTCGTGTGGGCTGTGGGGTGTCTGTTTGCCTGCAGATACTGTTGTAGCGAGCAGAACCAACTGTAAAAGTTCTATTTTAATAATAGTAAAATTTCTGCTTGTGTTACTTGTTCTCCTGTGCACCAGCCTTCAGGTGAGAGCTGTGCCTGTGGTTCTGGCTGTGGCTGCTGGCAGAGAACATCCTGCTGTTGTTTGATCTTGGGCCTCTGTCATGTCTGCAGAAGAAAACAGACAAAAAGGGAAAGAGACAAAAAGGAGAGGGACCTGACAAGGGCCTGGAGGGAGAAGTTAAGGGGGAATGGCTTCCCAGTGCCAGAGGGCAGGGTTAGATGGGATATTGGGAAGGAATTCTTCCCTGCTAGGGTGGTGAGGCCCTGGCACAGATTGGGCAGAGAAGCTGTGGCTGCCCCATCCCTGGGAGTGTTCAAGGTTAGGTTGGATGGGACTTGGAGCAACCTGGGATATGTCCCTGCCCATGGCATGGGGTGGAATGGGATGATCTTTAAGGTCCCTTCCAACCCAAACCATTCTGCAATTTTATGGGAAAAGCAGGAGTTTGAGGAAACAGGCTCTCCTGGGGGATATTTACCTGCTGTTTTGCAGGCCCAGAGCACTGAGGGGAGGCTGCACTCCCCAAGGAGTGTTGGCATTTGTCATGTGCACGTGCCTCTGCTCAGGAAGTTGCAGTGTGACCACAGAGCCTGCCTGCAGCCTGCCAGAGGAACAGGAACAACCCTTCTAGCCCCAGCCTGCTCCGAGCTCTGCCCTCCCCCTCTGCATCCTGAGAGCACCTGACCTTAGACAGGCATTGCTGTCTTAGCTCTTTTCCCATCAACTGGAAGTTTAGATTTGATGGAGCTGCTGTGATTTCCTGGGCTGAGGAAGCAGGCAATGACTCCTGCAACACCCACGCTGTTACCAAAGTGTTACTCTGGGGAGAAATAAATCTGCCTGCAAAGGGCTCCCTGCTGCTCTGGGTGTCAGCTGGGGCGAGGCGGGGTGAAGGCAGGTGAGGTGCAGTGAAGGCTGTACTTCAGGAGCTCCTGGGGAAACCTTACACTGGGAATGTGCTGTACTGACCTATGCTGTGCCATGGCAACAGCTGACTGCTGGCTGAGGTTGGGGCCTGCTCCATCCTCCTCCCAGCACGAGCCTTGATGGCGCTTCCATTCCACTCCCAGTACTTCCCCTGGCAGCCTGTGAAATGGGGGCAGAGTGTCCTGCCCGAGGCCAGGGGGTCGATGTTTTGTCACCCTCTGAAGCCATGGGTCAGTATCACCATCAGCAGCAAAAGAAAAGCCTGTTTGAGCCCAGGAGAACCTGAGCACTCCTGCAGGTAAGACAGCCTCCTTTCCACCCCGTGAGAGTCCACAGCAAAACCAGTCCAGCTGTGCCAGAATCAAACTGGGGGGAATGGGTTCTGACCAGGGGCTTGGGAGGAAGCAGCAGGGAAGGCTTCTGTCTCTCCATCTGCTCTTGAGTCAGTTCCTTCCTGCTGTGGTAGAGCCGAGCGTGCCCTTCCCCTGCAGCAAAACCTCCGGGCCCCCGAGTTTAGGAAGTGGCTTTTCTGCCCCACGACTGGGACCTGGAGCAGCCCCAGGAAGGGCAGCATGGGGGTAGCACAGACATGAGGGGTTTCCAAAGTGGGTTCCTGGAGCTCCGTGGGTTTTCCTCAAGCAGTGCTGGGAGCAGGTGGTTTGGCAAACAGAAGGTGCAGAGCTTGGCTGCTGTGGCTGCTCCTTCCTGGGGGGAACACCCACAAGGCAAAGGTCTGGCCTTGGAGGAAGGAGGTGGGCTCTGAGGAGGAAAGAGCACTGGAGCCTTCCCAGCACCCAAGCTACCTCTTCCTCACTGCCTGTTTTGCCGGACGTGGTGGAGCAGCTGACCCTCCCACATCATGGTGATGCAGGTAGCTCAGTGAGGAAAGGGAACCAAATTTGCTTGGCTTTCAAAAGAAATGAGGCTTAAGCAACAGCACAGCTTGTTCTCATCTAAACTTCCCTTTTTTCTCCCAGAATAAATTAAGCCTTCTTGTCCAGCTTGGGCCAGATTTGAGAGGAGACCAGAGATGTCCAAAATATTAAGTATTTACAGCTGCTGTGGGAAGGGATTATGCACAGAGGAGGGATCTCCTAGTAAACCTCTAGCTGCAGAATTTCTGTGGGCAACAGGGACATTGTTTCCAGGAATGTACCACGTGCAGCCTCCAGCAGCCCGTGTGGGATCAGTCCAGTTGTGTGACTGTGGGGACCTTGGCTTTGCTGGAACCAGAATAGTCCTTGATGGGGAAGGTTAGGACAGCTCCTGCCTCCAGCACAAACACTGACACCCCCAAGATAGACCATAAGGACGTTGCTTCATCCCCACAGCATCAGGGTGGCAAGGGGAGCTCAAACTGTGTTGGACATGGACATGTCCAACCTCTGCTCTACCTGGGACCACGGAAAGTTCCTCCAGGAGCCCTGAATGGGCCCAGAAATGGGGGCATTAATTGGTTCATCCCCAGTCCTGGCTCCTGCTCCCAGAGGGGATGAGAAACTCGCTGCAGCATTATCAGACATGGATGTTCTACTTGGGGATGTGCTTTAATGGTGGTCTTGGCAGTGCCGAAGGAACTGTTGGACTCTATGATCTTACAGGGTTTTTCCAACCTCCAGGGTTCTGTGATCCTTAACCGCTCAGTCCTGAGCAACTCCTCAGCAGGACACAGCCTGCACATGGCTTGTTTAACAAGCAGCTTGTTAGTTCCCTGTCCTTGCAGGTAGTGCATGGCCATGAATTCCATTTCCAAAACAATGACCAGTCCTTGCTGTGGGATACAAAATCCTCCATCTCTTCCCTGTCTCTGCAGCCCAGGGAGGCTGTCATTGCTGGAGGGACAGGGCTGCACAAGCAGGGCAGGTGAGAACGAATTCTTCTCTGTGAGGGTGAGCAGGCCCTGGCACAGGTAGCTGGGAGAGAAGCTGTGGCTGCCCCATCCCTGGAAGTGTCCAAGGGCAGGCTGGACAGGGCTTGGAGTAACCTGGGCTAGTGGAAGGTGTCCCTGCCCATGTTCCTTCCAACCCAAACCATTCCATGACTGCGTGACTTTCTTCCTGCACCAGCTCTCCTGTCCTGAGCCAACAGAAGTGTTCAGGCCAGGATTATTTTATTATTTTTTCCTTTTTTTTTCTTTTTTTCTGAGTTTAATAAACTAGAATAATTTATTTGACAGAACACAGAAACATCACAGACAGGGTGAAGAAACCAAAGCAGCCAGTATCAATGATCAGTACAAAGGAACCACTTTACAAAAAGAAGTACCACGCTGCCCCTCAGCTTTACCCAAAAATAACGGGGGGAGGGCCACAGCTCAGCACCCCACAGGCTGGGTGGGGAGGATGGAGCTACCCCACAGAATGTTCTCAGATGACAATACTGACTGCAACAGCAGAATAAATACTGGGAATGGCCTCCCAGTGGGTGGTGGGAGTCCTGAGACCATGGGGAGACGGTCCAGACACCACCAACCTGGGAGGCACAAGCATCTGTTGAAACACTGATTAGGGTGGCAAACGCCCTGCTCCGCTTCTGCCCCTCCCCAAATGGGTGCTGGACCCCATGCAGGCAGAGGGAAACATCAACCAGGGGGGCTTTGCAGCTTGGAGGAGCAAAGCATCCCTGGTGTCACCCTGCTGGGGACAAGGCTGTTCTGCCGCAACCCTGCCGTGGCTGTGAAGAGGCATTTGAGCCCCTGGGGGCCCCTCCCCTGCCACCAGCCCTGGCCTCAATCCAGCCTTGGCAGCCACTTGGGGAAGGGTCGGGGGGAGGAGCAGGGGCTGCTGCCCACCCGCTGTGTTTGGAGCAGCTGGGGCAGGGGCCATAGTCAAAGCCAGGCTCGTGCATCCCAGGGAGGGATCACATGCAGCAGGGCCGGACAGGGGGGAACTGGCCATGGGAGAGAGGAGGGGACACTGAGGTGCAGAGGTGCCCTTTCCCATGAGAAGGCTGCCTAAACAAGACACCCCCCCCTTGTTCTGCTGCAACCCCCCCCCATAGCAAACCGGTGTTGAGACTGGGCATATATAAAACACATAAAAGAGGCAGCTCATAGGAAAGGGCTCTGGGAAATGGCAGGGGGCTGGATGGGGATGGGGTTATAGTGAGCCCCCCTACCTCCAGCACGCCCTGGCCGTGCCCTGCACGGGAAACAACAGCTCTGGCAGCTGGATGAAGAGTGACAACACGGCACAGCTGGACGGTTATAGGTCCTGTGGCCATCGGGTGATCCGTAGGCTCCCGGTACAGGTAGAAAACAAAATTAATTAATTATAGAAAAGAGAAGCAGCCTAATGTAGGGGTGTCCCTGGGGCAGGACAGCGAGCGGGGGCAGCTCGCTTATCTGTCGTTGAGCTGCGGGGAGTTTGTCCTCTCCTCCTCATCCTCCTTGTCATCCTTCATGCCTTTGAGTCGCTGGCGGGCGAAGTCCTCGAACACAATGTCATCGTCACTGGTGGGGACACAAGGGACAGGGCGTTAGGGCAAGGTGGGGTGCCAGGCAAGCCCCCCTCCCACACTGCAAAGCTCAACCTGCACCACCACAGTGTTCAGGGGGCTCCTCAATCCCCCCATCCCTCAGCAAGCAGCCTCAGTTTGCAAAGCTCTATTAATACTTGCGCAAGGCACCCAAAAAAAGCCCCCACGTCCCCCAGCCTGAGAGCAGCAGGTGCAGCATCACCAGGGCCATCAGCAGCATTTGCCCCGCTCTGGGGAGGGGGTCACAGCCCTGCAGGGAGGAGCTGGGTGGGGAAAGCACCTTAGAACCTCCCAAACACACCACCAGCCCTGGAGGACACCATGGGGACAACTCCCTCCCACCCCAACACACGATCCCAGCGGGCTCTTACTGCGGTTTCTCCTGTTTTTTGGAAAGCCATGCAGGGAAGGTGAGGGAGGAGAGAAGAGAGAGAGGGGGATGGCATGTGTCATGTGTTACAGGTGACATGCGGGGGGTTAGTCACACGTGCTGATCCCATGGCATATCAGGTGTTAGCAGGTTAGGGGTGCCATGCAACCACTGCCAACGTCTGGCATTCCCATCAGGAATGTGGAAACTGGGGAGGGGGTTGTGGTTTAGTCTCTTACTTTGTATCAAGCTCTATCAGATTTGTATCTATGGGCGCTTCATTCTCTGGAACTGAACAGAGGGATGGCACAGGGTCAGTCATGGGGTGGTCACTGCCATCCCACCGGGGGGGTAAGACCACCCCCAGGATCACCACCCCTGTCCCACTGGGTTGGTGCAACCCCGCCCCCCCAGGGTTTGTCTGCATCAGGGTGATGGGTTTAACCGTGAGACCCTGTGAATAGGTCACCACAGGCTCAACAGGAGCCAAAAATCTCCCTCCCCACAGCCTCAGTGGCCCCCTCTGCCCCCCCACCCCACCCAGGGATGGGGCCCCCGTCCCCCAGGGCACTCACTGTCCCGGTGTGCCGGTTCCTCCCTGGGTTTGGGATGCATCAGTGTGAAGGGCAGCTCCACCGCCACGTCACTGCAAGAGGTGCCAGGGTAAAGCACGGGCCTGCCTGCACTTTGCAGGCAGAGTGGGGCAAATTCGGAGCAGGGGGGAAGGGCAGAATAGCACCCCCATTTCAGCTGCTGCAGAGCCCACAGAGCTGCTAAAACCCTGTGTTATCATCCATGGAGCCACTTGGCAGCTCTTGTGCCTCTTGGCTGAGCTTGACCCCAGGGTGAGGGATCAGCACAGCCTCCCCAGGATGTAGGGGGGCATGAGGAGGGAGAGCAGCATGGCAGAAATCTGCCTTTTAGCAGCTTAAGAGGATCCAAATCCTTTGGGTTTAGGCTGCAGCTGGCAGTGCCACAGGAATGGCAGGCGGTGCACCAGGTTTCCCAGTGCTCAGCAAGAACAGGGGTGGCAGAGTGGGACAGCCCAAGCTGCCCCAGGGACAGGGTAGGATGAAGCTCAGACAGAAAACTGTCCCCCAGGGAGGGTGAGCAGGCCCCATGGTCTCTCTGGAAGGACCCTATGGGAGGGGAGTGAGATGAGGATGAAGACCTGGAAAGCTCTAGAGACTCCTCCCCACATCCAGTGATACTCAGCCCTAAGGAGCCACCTCTGTGCTCTGGTCACTGTCCCCAGCAGCACCCATGGGCCTCTCACTCCAGTCTAGGGAAGGGGATGCAGGATCTGAATCCTGCCAGCATCCCCAGCCACACCACCTGGCCCTGCCTCTGCCAGGCTTTGGGCTTTGGACGAGACCATCCTCAGCACGGTGGCATCCCAAAGACGAGTAGGGGGTCAGGGTGGCAGCACCATGAGGGGCTGGGGACATCAATGGGGGGCTGCAGCAGGGACTGGGGGGTGTTGAGGGGAGCGGGGCGTTACCTGGAGGCGAGGTCTCCCAGCAGGCTGGCATGGGTCAAAGGAGACAACACATTAGTCACCGTCCCCCCGGGGACACAGCCTCCCTCCGTGTGCTGCTGAGTCCCAGGGGAGCTTTAAAGGGGTGATGGGCCCCATCTGCAGCACAGACCAGACCCAAGGAGAGCAAGGGAAGAGAGGAGGTGCGGCACAGTGTGGGGGTCCCCAACACTCACCCTCCTCGTGACACCACCAGCTTCACTTTCACCTTGTAGGAGACGATGATGCCCAGGATCTCCTTGTTGGCTCCATCCCTTAACCTGGAGGAAGGGGCAGGCGGGCATCAGCGAGGGAATGGCCATGAGGACCAGCTCCCTGTCATCCCGATAGCCCCCCACAGGGTCTCCTCCCCCCAGGCCAGGTCCTGCCTCTGTGCTGCCAGGGGTACAGGAGCCCTGAGGGGCGAAGGGGCTCACAGTGTGCTGGAGGCCAGGTTGGTGTCCTCGTGCTTGAGCTTCCCATCCAGTGCCAGCCCCCGCTTCTCCCGGTTGTTGGCGAGGAAGGGAGTCAGGGTGTAGACTTTGCAGAACGTCGAGCTCGGGGCCACCATGTCGCTGGAGACAACAGCCACCATCAGCCAGAGCTCCAGCTGCCCACAGCTCCCACAGCCCCACAGGTCACCCTGGACAATCTCCAGCTCAGTCCGGTGAACTTCTCCATCCCAACTCCAGACTCAGCCCAGCCCATCTTGGTTAACTTCTACCCGCATTTTCATCCCTGCCCCAGCTTGGTGAACATCTCCTTCCTGGAGGATGCAGAGAGTGATGTCCCCAAGATGCCACCAAAAGTCTCCATCTCCCTGTTCCTCCCACCAGTCTCTTCTTGCTGAGTGCAACATCCCACTGGGGCTGCAAAGGGACAGGAGATCTCCAAGGCTCTCCCAGGGTCCCCTTGAGGTCTCTGGGGCCTCTCCCAATGTTCCCAAGGAGCCAGTACTCACTCAGCATCCTCCACAGCCACCGGGCACTTGTACTGGGCAGTATTGAAGAGGCAGATGTCGGCATACTGGCGCACTGGGGGAGACACAGAGGGACGGGGGTCAGGGTGGGCTCCCACGGGGGCAGCGACACCAGAGGAGGGGGGGATGTGGCCCTGCTCCTCACCTGAAATCTTGATCTTCTTCACCGTCTTGTTGGTGTTGTTGGTGACGTGAACGTTGACACTGATGGGCTCTCCGTGGTAGTAGATCTGCAGGGGAGCAGAGCAGAGGGGACGGTGAGGTCCCCGGGGTCACCCCACCAGCATCCCCTCCCCAGGCCTTGCCCCACCTCCTTGTCCAGGGAGGCCTCGAGGTGCAGCGGTTTGTCTGACATGAGGAACTGCCGGGTGGTCTCTGCCATGGGCTGGGGGCCGGGCCGCTCTGGCGCATACTGGACCTTCCGGATCACCAGACGCACCGAGTTCCTGAGGGAGACAGCCACAGGAGGCCCAGGCAGTCAGCTGCACCCAGGACACCCTCTTTCTTGGCCCACTCTGGTCTGCTGTCAGAAGGCTGCTGTGGGAGGTCTCAGCTGGATGCCAACCAGGGCTGCAAGGGGGCAGCCCCATGGCTGGGCGAAGTTGTCCATGGCAACTGTTGGACTCCTTGCACAGTGGTGGGTGTCTCCATCCCAGCCCCAAGATCATCTCTGACCCACCCCTACTCTGGAGAGCATCTTCATCCCAGTTCCATCCCCCATCCCATCCCATCCCATCCCATCCNTCCCAGCCCCAAGATCATCTCTGACCCACCCCTACTCTGGAGAGCATCTTCATCCCAGTTCCATCCCCCATCCCATCCCATCCCATCCCATCCCATCCCATCCCATCCCATTCCAGTCTCTCCCACCTGGGCTAACCAACCAGGGTGCCCCTTTCCTTCTGCCAGCACTCCCATCCAGGCTGGACAGATCCTCTCCACTCACCTCTTGTGGATCTTTTCCTCCAGGTTCTCAGCACAGAAAGCTTTGACCTCGTAGTCCACCCCACAGGCCTGGAAACCAATAAGGGGGCAGAAGGAGGCTGGGAAACCCCTTTGCACCACCCCAACAGCAGCTCACCATGGCTTGGTGGCATGGGAAAATGGAGGGACCTTACCTTCCCTGTGTCCTCTGGGCCTGGCTGCAGTGTGACAGAGCAAGGCAGGTTGGGGGGGATCTGGGGGGGAAAGAGGAGCAAGGAACTTTTCAGGGAGCTGCCAGCACTTCCCTTTTCTGCCTGGACTGGAAGGAAGGAAATCCAGGAAGGATTTCCTCTTTTCCCTATGGCATTTCCCAAGCCCCAGAACCTTACAAAAAATACATTATTTGGGGGAGTGTTTAATTAATCAGGGGGACTTTGAGGCATCAAGGCCATTTCTGGGGCCATGGGGCTGAGCCCTCTAAAATGTCACTGGGTCCCCCACCAGCTCCAGAGGGCGCGGCCAAAGGTGTGCCAGGGAAATTGGAGGAGTGGGTGCACAAAGCAAGGGCTCTACCCCCACCCCATTCCCCACCAGAGCTGCCCAGTGCCAGCACGGACCCCTGATGCTGGCACACATACCCCAGTGCCAACACAGACCTGCAGTGCCTCAGCTTCCCTACGGGTGACTGCTTTTTGCCCGCAAGTTTGAAGATCCACGACCAAGAGCTGCATCTTGATCACAGGTGGCAGTATCGCCCCCCCAGCCATGACCCTACGGGGCCAGAGGGGCCCCTGGTGTCCCTGGGGCAGAGGCCACCATCCCCTGCAGCACCCCAGAGCACTGCCACCCACTGTGCCCCTACCTCGAAGGTGAAGGGGTAGGCATGCTCGCCCAGCTTCTTGATGAGCCGCTCCTGCAGCCGTGTCAGGGGCTTCTTCTCCTCGGGGACAGGGGGGAAGGCCTGGGAGTTGGCCACAAACAGGTCCTTGCGGAAGGTCAGCCCCAGGACATCCAGGTCCTCCCGGCCATAGCGGAAGGCGCAGGTCAGCGTCACAAAGACTGGGGAAAGTGACAAGGGGAGGCTGGTGGCAGGGTGGCATCGTGGTGGGGGGCACCACTGAGAGGGCCGTCATGGCGTGGTGGCGTCATGTTGTAGGGCATCATGTAGGGTGGAATCATGGAGGGGGCCATCACGGTGTGGTGGCACCATGGCATGGCTGCATCCTGGTGTGGTGGCATCAGGTGTGGGGGCACCAAGGCAAGGTGGCATCCTGGCTCATGCCAGTCCCACCAGCACCGGGAAGCAGTGGTGGCTTGAGGACATGCCATGATGGGGAGACGGGGATGCAGCAGCCACCTGTGCCTAGGGGCATCCACCACAGCACTTTCAGGACAGGGTACTCGCTGTGGGGACAAAGGGCTGGAAGATGTCACTCAAGGGCCTAGAGATGCCAATGCCTAGGTGAGAAAACCAGCCACCCCCTGTAGCAGTGCCACCTCTGTGGCCCCAGGGATTCCAGGGAAGCCATTACCTTTTCTTTCCTTCAGGTATTCAGGATCCACGAGCACTACTCCATCTGCAAGGGAACAGCTGGTGGGTCAGAGACACATCACAGGGACTGGGGTCAGGCAAAGGGTCAGGGAACACAATGGCAGGGTTAAGGGAGCATGTACAGACAAAGTCTGGGGGGACAGCAGCAGGGCTAAGGGGGGATGTGCCCCGCCCTTTACACAGAGAGGCATCACCTCCAAGCTGCCAGCTGGGGAGGGGTACACTTGCAGCAGGGGGACAGTGCACCCACCACACTCAGGGCACATGCAAACCCACGGGGGAGCATGAGTATTATCCCAAATCAGCTGTTTTCTGCTCCTTAAAATCCTTCTTCCCAGACAGCCCAGCCCAGCATGTGTGGCTCCCACCAGCTGAGCACCCCCCCTTCCTGCCCCCACATACCCACGGGGTCCACCACGTCGATGTGATCCACGAAATCCCTCTTCCCCAGGTAGACAGTG
>VXBX01000649.1:256146-266473 GCA_013400415.1 Scytalopus superciliaris | reverse complement strand
GACGGGACGGCGAAGGGGTGTCACCAAGGGTCCCCCACCGTGCCCTGTGTCTCGTCCGGAGGATTAGAGGATTAATCCCGGGATTTGAAGCAGGGCTGGGAGCAGCGAGGATGGAGGGGGGGCAGCTGGTGTTTTGGACAGTCCTTCACTCCAGTTTTGGCAGCCTGGGCAGCGCTGGAGCATGCCAGCACCAGAACCTCCAGGGTCTTTTCCTCCAGCATCGGATGCCGTGGGCAGGGATAAACTGCAGGATTGGGCTGGGATGAAAGCACCGCATTGATCCTGGGTAATAAATTGCTCCTTAGCAGGATGGCGGGAATGAAAACCACAGCCCTGAAGCAAGGATGATGGGCAGGCGGGGGCTCTCCTGCCAGGGAGCCAGAGGAGCAGCCCAGGGCCAGATCCTGCTCCTAGTCCCAGTCCAGGCACAGAGGGGTCCTGGCACAGGCCTCATCCTACATCCCAGCGTGGGTTCCCACTGCTGGATCCTGCCCCAGGGCCAGCTCCCCCTGCTGCTGGGTTGGGAAGGGTCCCAACGTGGCACCTGCCCAGGCGTGGGGGGGTCCCCACCTGGCAGTGAATTGGAGCATCCTGGGGTTCTGGAACATTCCAGGAGGGAGGAGAGCATGGCAGGGGCAGAACAGAGCAGCTCTCGGGTAATTAGTGAATCCTGGGCCATTGGAGCATTTCCCAGGATTGTAATATCCAGGGAGGGGCTGGAACCTCCTGGGGAGGGGTGAGAGCTACACAGCCCAAGCTTGACTCCCCTCCCTGAGGACGATTTTGGGGTGCATGAGTCTTAACTGGAGCCTCTCAGTTCTTAACGAGGCCACCCACCAATTCACTACGGGGAAGTCAATGTATGAAATTTATTTAGGAAAACCAAAACCCACCAAAAAAGATAAATAATAATAAAGGAGGAGAAGGAGTAAAGGAAGAAAAGGACATGGAGAAGGTAGAAGAAAAGGAGGGGGAGGAGAAAAGAAGGAGGACAGGAAGAAAGAGAAAAGACATCTCCTCAGGCTCTGCTGGAGCCCAGAACAACCAGTGCCGGGAGAGGGAAGGACAGAAAAGCTGGAGGAGGTTTGCATGCCCACACACGCCCCTGCACACTCGTGGGTGAGCTGGGCTGGGCACCAGCTGCACTCCCCCCTACCCAGAGGGGTATGTACAGGGATGGGAGCCAGGAAAGTATCGACCACCTACACATGCCAGCAGTGGGGGCTGGAAAAGTGGGATATAGCTGGGAAACGGGCATCCCTGCCTGACCCGCCACGGTGTGGTACCCGGGATGCAGAACCCAAGCACAGGACACCCACACATCCATCGGATGAAGAGACCCCCACAGCACCAGGCAGCCCTGGATCAGCACTGAGATGGGGGGACTGTCTGGGAGCAGTTGTACCCGCGGGCACGTTGGTGCCACGGCCTTGCCAGCATCACCCTGGGGACAGAGCTGCTGTCCCCCTCTTGCAGCTTGGGGGTTTGCTGCCTTCTGGGACCGTCTCTGCCCCCAGTGGTGGTGTGGGGAGGGGGACAAGGGCCTGAGGGGGTCTTGGAGGCAAAGCCATGGGCCAGCAGCCAGACGCAGTCAGCGGGTGAGTCCCACCAGGGTTCGGGCAAAGCGCCTCGCTAAAGGCATCTCCGAGTAGGTAAGGCAAAAGGAATTCAGGTCACTTCATCTGCGCAGAGCAGCTCAGTGCTGGAGCCTCCCACTGCTGCTGCAGAAACACACTCCGGGTATCCCAAGAACACAGGCAAGGCGTTGCTTACAGATGAGCCCGGGAGAGGAACAGCCACGATGTTACCCAAATCCAGGAGGGACCCGTTGTGGCACCACTGGGATGGTGCCATGGAATGCTGCAGCAGCAGAGTGGAGATGGGGCAGCAAATGGCCCCATGTCCACTCTTGAGCCTGGTGGGACCAGAACCCGTGGGACTGATGCCAGCAGTGCCAGAATTTCACCATGCTGCTCCCATCACCTTCCCTGCTGTGGCAGTGAACCCATCCAGCTCCCATGAGCTGGACGATGCAGCCTGGGGGCTCAGTGCACCTCAATCCCTTGGGGCTCAGCTCCCACCCTCATCCCCAGTCCCTCCTTTGGCTCAACCCCAACAGGGCAAACTGCTCACTATGGTTCCCCTGCTCACGGATGTTACAAGTGGGTTTGGCTGGGGAGACAGAGTTGGGGGGCTGGTGGAGCCTCTGGGGCTGAGGGGGTCCATATGGGTTGGGTTGTGGGACTGGAGGGACCACAGAAAGGCCAGCAAGGTCCATGCATGGTGGTCTGTAGGAGAGGAGGAACCACAGAAGACCATGGGGGTCCATGTACGGTGGTCTGCAAGACCAGAGAAACCACAGGAGGTTGGTTGGGTGCATGCATGGCCATCAGCATGGGGGGGGGCGGGAATACCAGGGCCCATGCATGGCCAGAGTAACAATGGGAGACCAACAGCATCCATGCACAGTGCCAAGAAGGACCAGAGGGACCCCAGAACACTGGCAAGGTCCATGCATGGCCGCTGATGGGACCAGAAGGACCACAGAAGACCATGAGGGTCCCTGGATGGCAGGGTCCATGCAAAGGGGTCGGTATGGCCAGAGCTGTGAAGTCACTGTGAGCCAGGGGTGCTCGCTGGTCATCAGGGAAGCTGCTTGCAGTGAAAAGGCTCCTGGGTGGGCACCAGAGGAACACTCACACAGTGGGGACGTGGTGGGGACACAGCAGGGACATGGATGAGACTGGATGGACCCCCTGCAGAGCAGACCCCTCTGTGCATGCAAACCAGGAGAGGACCCCCAGCCGTGGCACATGTGTAGCCCTTGCAGGGGACGTGGTTGTGTGGGACTGGGCTGGGCAAGGGATACGACTCCTTCCATGGGTGAGTGGGTCCAGGGGTCCCAGGGAGCTGGGAATTTAAGCCAACAGATGCTTGTCAGTTGCTGGAAAGAGGCCAGAGCTGGTTCTCCAGTGAGGAATCCAGCAAAGGCTGCAGGCACAGTATCCCCATGGCCATCCCCCTCTGGGTGCCTCTCTCCTCCAGCTGGAGCCAACCTCCTTCCATGGTCCACTGAGATACCCACCCCCAATTCTGCAGCCACTCCATGGCTCTCCCACTGCCCCTCACCATCCTATCCCATGCCATCCCCCTCTGCCCACTGACCCCCACACACCCACTTCAGGGGGACTGACCCCCGCCAGAGGTGCTTCCACCAGGCCTGCAGTCTTAAGGCAGTTTTAAAGCACATCCATCCCCCAGTTCCACAGTGTCCCCTGGTGCTCCCAGCCACCAAAGCAATGTCTCAGGGACCACCGGGTGAAGGGAACACCTGAACACCTGCCCCAAAGGGAAGAGACAGTCACACCCTGGTGGGGAAGGATGTGGTGGGTGCTGGCAGCACACAGCCCTTGCTGTGATGGTCCAGAGTCACTGATGTCCCCCCAAACCTCCTCCCCCTGGGCTGGGAGAGGAGGCTTGGGGATGCTCCTGGCCCAGCCATGGCTGTGGCCCCCTCAACACCTCCCTCATTCAGCCACGGCCTCAGGGGACTGCCCCACCTCAGGCTCCAGGCAACCATTGAGCTGGGGGTCAGGGGCCTGTGGGTCATATTCCTCATCCAAAAAGTCCAGGGAGTTGTTACTGGGCAAGCCTCGGATGGTGAATTTGTGGGAGACCTTGGTCCACTGCTCCCGGTTGCTGGCCACCCGCTCATAGAGCTCTGCTGCCTTGGGGAACAGGTCCTGCAGCAACCTGGAGGGTGGGGGGATGCACCCCATCAGCACAGAGCTGTACCCCCTTAGTTGGGTGCAGCCCCACCCTAACTGCTTGGAACCCCCACCCAACATATGCAAGACACCCTGTGCAGCACTCCTGTCCCACCCTGAGAGAGGGACAGGGAGTGGCAGGGCGTCCCCCCACCCCAGTGCCAGCCCCGGGGCTCACTTGTAGATAGGCATGGCAATGTGCTCCATGAAGCTGATCTGCAGCTCAGGGATGTAGGCCTTCTCTCTGTCCATCATCTCCAGCGGGCTGTTACCCATGGCTTTTTCCTGCACGGATGGGGAGGGGGGCTCAGTGCCACTGGCACTAGCCCCACCATTCCCCAGAAAGACCTCTCTGCTCACCACTCACTCCCACACCCCATCCCCCTGGGTGCTTGCCAAGAGTGTTGGCCAAGCACAACCCTGCCGGGTGGTACCTACCAGGTCACCCTGGGAGAAGAACTCCTTGTAGATCAGCTCCTGCAAGGGACAGGTGTCAGTGCAGGGCGTGGAGTCTGGGGTGACAGCCCCAACCCTCTGCCCTCTAGAGCCCTCCCCTGGGTAGGGACACAGTCCTGGCACTGGGGAACGGGTGCATGGACCCTCCACGAGGGGCAGGGGGGTCCCTGGTGCCTGGGCACACACAGGTGACCCGGGGAGGGAGGGTGTTGTGTGGCACTCACTGCGATCTTCCTGGTGGTCTTCCAGCCCTTGGTCTGGTCAGAGAGGTCACAGGAGGTCATGAGCAGGCAGAGCAGCAGGCTGTGATGCTGCTTGTTCTTGGGGTCATACCCCACTGTGGGCAGAGAGTGGGCAGGGGTTGGGAGCTCAGGAAGGAGCTCCACAGCCCCATCACTCCCTACATGAGGACTCTGGGGACAGCCAGGACCTCCCATGCCACCTCCCAGCCTCAGTGGGATGAGTTCCCACCATCCCCACAGTTCCAATCTCAACCCCAGGAGCTTCACCTTCTGCCATTTTCTGGAGGTCCTTGAAGATGCGAAGGTGGTGGGCCAGGTCAGTGGCCAAGATGATGTCCCTCATCAGGTCCAGCATGCGCTGGTAGTCCTGTGGACAAGGCAGCTGCCATGAACCAGCTCTGTGCTCCTGCCAGCTCTTGCACCCCCAGGGATCGAGGGATGGGGAGCTCGGGGTCCAGAGCAGACAGAAGGGCTCAGTCCAGGCAGGGGCATCAAGGCCGGGGGCTCACCTTTCGGGAGAAGTGGTCAAAGATGTTGCAGCCTTGGCTGTTGAGGATGGCGATGGCTTGGGCAAAGTGATGCCTCTGCAGGAGAAGTCAGGATGGTGGGAGCAGGCAGGGGTGGTGTCACACAGCCAGAACCCCGAAGAGCTGGCAGTGGGAGGTTTGGGGGGATCTTACCTCCATGACAGAGCCCTCTGAGCTGTAGAGTGCAGCCAGGACTGATTTCTGCAAGGAAGAGCAGCCAGAGTGATTGAGTTACGGGGGTAAGGACCCACTCAGCTCTGTTCCTGTCCCTATGCCCCCCACCCCTGCCCATCCCAGCACTGGGCTCGGCTCACCGAGGCCACCTGGAAGGAGTTATTGGTGCCTCTGTGGTCCAGGTCGTGGCACATGCAGGAGATGAAGAGGGCAAAGATCTCGATGTCTCTGGGGAGGGGGAGGAGGGAAACTGAGGCAGGCAGGAGGGCAGGGAGCACCCCAGCCGGGCCAGGGGATGAGGGACAGGGACTGGGTGGCACCTGGCCTTACTCCAGATAGTTGACAAGCTCCAGGTTCTTGTAGAGCAGGTAGCAGAAGTGGGAGACAGAGAAGGCATGCATCCAGTTGTGGTAGGGGGGGTCACGGTACCCCTTCTTCACCATCAGGCAGAACCTGCAGGGGAACAGGGCCATGCAGGGGCCTCGACCCCCACGAACCTCCACCTGGCCAGGTGCCCCCAGGCAAGCGTGAGGATGGAGAATGGGATAGGGATGAGGATGAGATAGGTTGGGAGTGCGGGAGGGGACGGAGAAGGTGGATTGTGGTGTGGATGTGCTTGTGGATGGGGACAGGGACAGGAGCAGTGATGGGAATATGGACAGGGATAGGGATGGGAACAGAGAATGGAATGGGATAGGATGGGGAAGGTGGACAGTGATGCAGATAGGGATGAGAACATGGATAGTGGAGAGGGATGGGGACCCACCTGGTGAGCGTCTGACGGTCCATCTTGTAGTTGTTAATGAAGTTCATGTCCTGCAGCATGCTCAGGATGGCCTGCAGAGGGGACAGGGTGGGTGGCAGAGGGTGACAACACCCACTGCGAGCCACCCCTGCCCCTGCCCAGAAGCAAAAGTGCTCAGGGGTGCAGTCACATTCCCCAGTCCCAGCCCCACAGGGCTGAGGTACATGACCTGACCGAGGGCAGGCGGTGGACAGTGGCAGTAGAGAACTGTCCCCACAGTCCTCACCATGGAGGTGTCGTCCTCTGGCAGGGAGCGTGGCGTGTAGGTGAAGCTGGCGAAGTTGGGGTCAATGGTGGACACTGGCTGGATGCCCTCGCTCAGCAGCTTGGTGTACTCATCATCTGACACCTGCAGAAGCCATAGCCAGTGGCCCACACTGTGACCAGGTCTCCAGGGTGTCCCAAAGGCCACTGAGCTACAGTGAGCACAGACAGCCCTGAGCTATCACCCCACTGTGGCACCAGCTTGGGGTGAAGCGTGGGGGCACCACGCTGGCAGCAGGGATCCCATCCCTGTCCCTGCCCTCATGCCACCTCACCTTCATGTGGTACATCATCATCTCATTGGCCAGGTGGCTTCGGTACTGTGCTTCATTCACCTTCTTGTACAGCAGGGACTGTGGGGCAGAATCAGGGTACAGGAGCACTGGGGGTGGGCAGACACCCTCCAGCACCCCCAGCCCAGCCTGGCACCCCAGCACATCCTTATCCCCACACACACCCTCCCCATCCCATTGCCACCACCACTCGTCCCCAAGGAAGACGGACCACAGACATACACATCACCTCATCCCCGTCCCTCTGAGCTGTGGCAGAGCCAGGGTGCCCCTTGTGTGTGACCCCCTCCAAGGTGGAGACCCCCCAGCACGTACATGGGCAATGCTGATGCCACAGTAGATGGAGAAGGCAGTGGCCAGGTCCTCGTCGAACTTGCTGAACCAAGGGCCATTGATCTTGTTGACCAGCTCTGCTACGCCGATGACCTCTGGAGCAGAGGGGGGACATTGGGGGTGTCAGGCCCACGTGCTGGGGGTAGAACAGTGCCCCACAGGCTGGGCCAGGACTGTGCCCGTGTGCTGGCAGGGGATCACGGCCACGGGCTGGGGGACAATGCTGTATCTCTGTGCTATGGACAGTGCCACATCCACACGATGGGTGACCAAACCACCACGTGCTGACTGCGGCACCTGCCGGGGCCAGACCCATGCCTGGCATGCCCGCCTCAGCCCCTCACCCTGGCTCTCGTTCTTGATGGGGAAGCAGAGGATGTTGCGGGTGCGGAAGCCAGTGCTGTCGTCCACCCCACGGTAGAAGAGCGGGTGTGAGTAGGCATCCTTGATGTTCAGGATCTTGCCGGTGGTGGCCACATGTCCAGCAATGCCCTGGTCTGCTGGGATGCGGATCTCGTAGCTCTGAGGGCAGGGTGGGGGTGTCACCAGCAGCGCTTGGGGGGCGGGACACCCCCCCGACTGCCCAATTCCACCCTGTGCCCTTGTGCTCACCTCGTCATCCACCACGCCACCATCGAACACCTTGGCCACCAGCTCGTGGCTGAGCCGGTCCAGCAGGAACACAGAGCATCTGCAAGAGACACCGCAGCCATTTGCACCCACAGGGGAGCCCGGTGTCCCCTCTGTGTCCCCCCACCCAGGTGTGTCCCCCCCATCCACTCACATTTCGGCGTTGCTGAGGTTTCGTGCCTCTGTAATGATCTCCTGGAGCAGAACGGAGACATCATCTGTGGGGGGTGCAGGAAAGGGTCAGGGACCCCCAGCTGGGCAACACAGCCCCCTCACCCCACATTCATGCAATGAAAGTTGGGGGGGCTCAGCTCAGGGTCACAGGAGGAAGGCTGAGGGGTACAGATTGGACAGGGGCCGTTTGTGTGTGTGCAGGTGTGAGCAGCACATACGTGTGTGCAGCAGTGCACAGACACAGCAGCACATGTGCACACGTGTTTCTAAGAGCTCCGTGGTCATGCCACATGCACAAGTGCAGTCATGCAGCGTCACTGCATGCCAGCCTCTGTGCCAGCTCAAGTCACCCTGCTGTCCCAGCAAGTGGACAAGGTCTTCCCTGGCTAGGGACAGAGACCCCAGTGCCACTGCCCCCCAGGCATGGGGGTCTGTTCCCCATTCCACTCCCCTGCCATGAGTGCTCTCCCATGCACCTACCCAAGTGGGTGAAGAGGTTCTTGGCCACCTGCAGCAGGGCCTGGGAGAACAGAGGGGATGCCATCAGTGACCAGCATGAGGTGGGACACACACACACACACACCCCCGATACAGCCCCACAGACACTCACCTGGCACTCACACTTGAGCTTCTGCTCCTTCTGGAAGGCCAAGGTGCTAGTGAGCACCGTGGAGGTGTAGCAGAAGCAGTGCTGGATCTTGTGCTCATCCGTGTCCGTGTAGCTGGCAGGGTGACACCTCAGTTCCCTGTCCCCACCAGTTGCCCCCCTTCCTCCATGGTGACAATGCTCTGGCACCCCCAAAGCGAGGGCAAACAGCCCCACAGAGGGGCTAAGCCACTGCTCACCTCTCCCCACTCAGCTTGTTGAAGGCACAGGCCAGTGCCACCACCTGGGAGGTAGCCCGGCTGATGACAGGGACACAGAGCATGGAGGTGACCTCGCAGCCCAACATGCTGCTCAGCTGCTTGTGCTCCTCCTGCAGGCAGAGGTGAGCATGGGGCTGGAACCAGCACCTCTGGCCCCCTCCCAGGAAGCCCCATGGGTCACCAGGGTGACACCCACGCCCCCAGGTGCAGGGGAGACACAGCTGGTACCCACCTCGCTGATGTCCTTCAAGGTGATGGGATTCTTATCCTCCACCACCTGTCCCAGGCGCCCAAAGGTGAGCTGTGGGAGAAGGGGACATGTGAGCCCATGACACCCATTGCCCACCCCTTGACCCCTCACCACCCCCACCCTGCTCACCGAAAAGCTGATCTCCTCCTCGAGAACACGGTCCCCGACCACCTGGAGGAGATGGGGGGAAAGGGGTGTCCATGAGGATGATTCCCTGTTCAGGGAGCATCATGGAACCCACAGGGAGGGTCAGGGTTCAGACACTGGCCCAGTGGCACCCACCTGGCAGAAGAGCTGGTGGTTGTCCTCAGAGACGAGCAGGAGGCAACAGCACAGCGACTCGGTCTCCTGCTTCAGCTGAGAGGGTAATTGGGGGGGTCAGCACCACAGCTTGCCCAGAACACTCCCAGAGCAGGATCTGGCCCCTCCTCTGCCTCCCTGTGCCCAGGGCACCCACACATGCCACACAAAGCCAGATGCCCCTCCCCAGAACCTTCCCCCTGTGCATGATCAGGGTCACTCTGGAGACTACTGATGGCAAGGGCTGCTCACCCTGGACACTACTGAGGGTTGTGTGCAGGGTGCTAGAGAGCAGGAGAGGAACCTGTAGGTTGCCTCACAAAGTTTTTGAGGTGAGGGTGGCACTGTTAACTCTGGAGACTACTGATGGCTATGAGAAGGCTGTTGGTCACTACTGACGACTGCACAGCTGATGCTTGAGGCTTTTCTTTGCTTTGGGGAATTTTCCTCTTGTTTGAAATAAAACAGGGCTCCCTGATGTGTCCTGAGGCTTGGGGCAGATGAGGGTCAAGGCCGGCAGGGGGACTACTCACATAGTTGATGACTTTGAGCTGCAGGGAAGCGGCATCCAGGTCGTAGAGCTCACCTGTAGGAGGGGTTAGAGCACCCTGAGGGACTCAGCATGGTTTTACCCTGCCCACACACCCCCTTCCTTCCCAGTGTCTCCCCACTCACCACAGAGCTGCAAGATCTTGCAGTCCAGGTCACTGTAATTGCTCTCAGGAGCCTTCTCGGGCTTGGCCAGGGAGGTCTGGGAGGAGCTGGTGGAGAGGCTGACCTGGGGCCAGGGCTGCAGCTTCTGCAGGGCTTGCAGGCGCCGGAACGCCACGAGAGCCTGCAAGGAGGGCAGAAGGCATGAGAAACAGAGGGGCTTGGGGAAGGGGTGGCAAGCTGTCAGGTGGTGGGTCCCACAGTTCAGAAGGAGCCACTCACATGTCTCTCCAGCGCACGAAGGTTCTGCTCGTCCAAGTCGCTCAGCTGGCCACAGTGTACCTGCAGGGGGAGTGTTGTGAGGACCCCCATGTCCGGGCCCTGTCCCCGTCCTCCAGAATCCTGCCCAAGTTCCCGCACTCACCAGGATGACACACACCACAGCCCCACTGTTCTTGTCCACCAGCGGGATGATGAGCACTGCAAACAAGAGAGGGCTGGTCCAGGGTAGGGCCCAGGGCAGCCTAGTGCTGCAGAGCTCAGCTCTTGAGGTGCATGTTCTCAGTATGTCCCCATGTGCCATGACCCACCCAC